>JAKSZT010054531.1:622688-915701 GCA_026826555.1 Tolypeutes matacus
AAAAAAAAAAAAAAAAAAAAAAAAAAAGAAAAAAAAAGTTGATATTAAGAAAGTTGATTCTGAGAAGCCCATGAGAGAGTTCTGTGTCTCACCAAGTAAGGAGGACTAAGAGGAAGCGATGGCCCCATGTACCAGAATGGGTGCTAATTACCACTTACACTGAGCCTGCTTTGTTATTTCTTAGACAGTTATAGTTAGCAAACGTTAAATTAAAAACTTAACACTCAAGTTGGCTTTGATTAGAAGATAAAGGTGTGTTTTAAGTGCGTAATGAAAATCTGAGGCCTTATTTGGAATATCACCAAGTCTTTCACAGTTTTGTTTTTCATTGAAAGTTGACATTTTTTAAAACAAATCGGTCTGAGTCAGTCATAAATTTATAAAATTAATGCAGTTAATTAGAATTTGGTTATGTTAATATGAATCTTGGAGAACAGAAAATCCTTTTTGGGGTCCCTTACATTGGCTCTTGGCACATAAGTATCTGGCACGTCGTGGGAGATTAGAAGTTTTCCTCCCACTCGATAGCTACCTTGCCACTCCACTATGGTGCTCCATCCCTTCCTTGCTGTAAAAAAAAAAAAAAAAAAAAAAAAAGAAAGTTGATTGACCTGCCAACTTTTGGTGTCTTGTATAAAACTATAGTTTGAGACATTGTCTATTTTGGTACCTAATGTCTTTTATTAAACAAGGATCCAGAAGATAAATTTATTCTTAAATTCATGTGGTTTGTTTTATGCTCTATATGAGACCCACACATGTCAATGTATTTACTTTTTGCTTTAGTTAGCAGGAAACTCAAGGCTGAATGTTGTGTTGTTCTTATTGACCAACTAATTGGAGGTGCCTGATAATATTGATGTTTTGCTCCTTTGTCCCCTATTTGTTTTGCTTTTTATAAACTCTATTGTTTTTGTATGTACACAACTTTCTAGGCTGCCTCAATTTCATTTCAGAATGAAGTGAATATTGAATTGGTTAATTCAACAAACTATGTGCCACACACTGTTCTAGGGGTTGGGAATATAGCAGTGAATGAGACTAAGAAAGTCCCTGCTCACATGGATTTTGCATTCTAGAAAGCTTATACTCTCAGAAAAGAGTAGAGCCTTCAAAGGCCAAACGCCTGGGTTCAAGTCCTGGATCTTCTACTCACTAGCTTGGTAGACCTTGGGTAAATTACCTCTCTGCACCTCAGTATTCTCATTTGTAGAATGGGGATAATAATATTTCCCTTGTAGGGGTGTTGTCAGAAAGCTTCTGGAACATCGGAGACACCTATGTAAGAGAACCATTATTTTCTTTCTTGGAATTTGGCACCGCCTTCCACCCTGTGACCCAAGTTGGAGACAGGGAGTCAGCCCCTATTACTTGCTCTCTTTACCTGCATATTAACTCAGCAAGTCTTGCTGAGCCCATCTCCTAAGTAGCTCTCAAAGTTATCTTCTTTTTGTTCCTACTGTTCCTAACATAATCTCTGGTAATTTTATTTGCTCTAAAGTCTACTTTATATGATATTAATATAGATGCTTCTACTTTTTTTTAAAAATTGTTTGCATAATATATCTTTTTTCCATTATTTTACTTTCAACCTACCTATATTTTTATGTTTGATGTGAGTTTCTTATAGACAGTATATAATATAATTGGGTCATATTTTTTTAATCCACCTTTCCTACCTCTGTCTTTTAATTGGTGTATTTAGATCATTTATTTTGAGGTAATTATTCATGTGTTAGGGCTTAAGTCTGTCATTTTATTATTTGTTTGTTTTTTCTTTTCCGCATTCTTCTGTTTCCTTTTGTTTGCTTTCCTGGGGGTTACTTGAACATATTTTAGTTCCATGTTGATTTATTTATAATGTGTTTTAGTATATAGCTTTGTCTAGTTCTGTTAGTGGTTGCTCTAGGTATTAGCATAGACATACATAACTTATCACAGCCTAATGATAGTGATGTTTTACCACTTCGAGTGGTAGAAGAAACCTTACTTCCATTTAGGTCACTTTATACTACCCACTTTTAAGATATAATTGTCTTAAGTATTTCCTGTACATACATTAAGTGCCATATCAGATAGTATTATAACTTCTGCTTCAATCATAAAATATGATTTAAAGAGAACCGGATGTGGCTCAAGCAATTGGGCTCCCACCTACCACAAGTCCGTGGTTGTTTCCCGGTGCCTCCTAAAGAAGACAGCGAGCTGGCGCAATGGGCAGGCGTGGCATGCTGACACAAGATGACACAACAAGAGACACAAGAGGAAAAACGTAATGAGAGACACAACAAAGCAGGGAATGGAGGTGGCTTAAGCGATTAGGCACCTCCCTCCCACATTGGAGGTCCCAGGTTCAATTTCTGGTGCCTCCTAAAGAAACAAGACGAACAGACATAGCAAATGAGGGAGTGGGAGATATAAATAAATAAAATAAATCTTTAAAAAAATATGATTAAAGAAACTCATGAGGTGAAAGATACTCTCACATTTACTTCTATTTTTACCTATTCCATTCTTCTTTCTTTCTGAAAGTTCCCGCTTCTATTATTACTTTCTTTCTGTTTGAGGACTTCCTTTAGTCATTCTTTGCTTGCAGCAAATTCTCTGTTTCCCTTCATCTGGGAATGTCTTTATTTTTCCTTTATTTCTGAAGAATAGTTTCACTGGATATAGAATTCATGGCTGATAGTTTTCTTTCAGCACTTGAAAAATGTTGTGTCACCTCCTATTGATTTATATCTTTCACCAAATTTGGTGAGTTTGCAGGCATTATTTGAATACTTTTTCAGTCTCACGATATTTTTCCTCTCCTTCTAGGACTCCAAATGATACAAATGTTAGGTCTTTTGTCATTGTGCCACAGATCCCTGAGGCTCTCTTCAAAATTTTTTCAGTCTATTTCTCTCTGTTATTTAGATTGTGTAAACTCTATTGATCTACCTTCAAGTTCACTGAATCTATCGTCTCTCATCTCCACTCTGTCATTAAGTCCATCCAGCAAATTTTATTTATTTATTTATTTTGATCAGTTTTATTCACACACCATACAATCCATGCAGAGTGTACTATCAGTGGTGCTCTGTGTAATCACAGAGTTGTGCATTCATCACCAGTCAATTTGAGAACATTCTCATTGCTCTGAAAAGAAAAATCCCATACCCCTTATACTCCCCTATTATTGACACTTAGCATTGGTATGGTATGTTTGTTACAGCTTATGAAAGAATATTACCATCTTACTGTTAACTATAGCCCATAGTTTGCATTAGTTGTTTTTTCTTCCCATATATCACCCTACTTTTTTTTAACAAATTGATTTTATTGATACATATTAATAAAGCATACAATTCATCTAAAGTGTACAATCAATGGTATTTGGTATAATCACATAGTTGTGCATTCATCACTTCAGTCATTATTAGAGAATTTTCATTATTCTATTTTTGTTTTGTTTTGTTTTGTTTTGTTTCTTTTATTTTTCATTATTCTATTTTTAACTTGTAATAATGATATATGTTTGTTCTTGTTCATGGAAGAACATTCTTATCTTTGTACTATTAACCACAGTCATTCTCCACAACAGGCTCCACTATGTTATACAGTCCTGTGTTTCATCATTTAGCTTTCCTTCTAGTGACATACACGACCCTAAACTTCCCCTTTCAACCACAACCACATGCATAATTCAGCTGTTAATTACACTCACAATAATATGCTACTGTTGCCTCTATCCATTTCCAAACATTTACAATCAACCTTATTAAAAAATCCTGCACAAATTAAGCATCAGCTCCCCCTTCTCTACTTTCATTCTATTTCCTGATAACCTATGCTTTAGATTTTAATTCCAAGAGTTTGTTTATTCTAATTAGTTTGTATCAGTGAAATCATACAATATTTGTCCTTTTGTGTCTGACTTATTTCACTCAACATAATGTCCTCAAGGTTCATCCATGTTGTCATATGCATCAGGACTTCATTCCTTCTGACAGCATCCAGCAAGTTTTTTTATAAATAATAATTTTTTTTATTTTTTAAAAGATACTTAGATTATATAAATGCTACACAAAAACTATAGGGATTCCCATATGCCCCACTCCCTAACCTCCTACACCGTCCCACATAAACATCCTTCATTAGTGTGGCACAATCATTGCAACTGATAAATGTATCTTGGGGCTTTCCTATTAAGCATGGACCATAGTTCACAATGTAGTCTACACTCTCTCCCACACAGTTCTGCATATTATGGGATGATATAAAATGGCCTATATCTGTCGTTGCAGTGTCATTCAAGACGATTCCCAAGTCCAGAAAAAGCCCCTGTATTACAACAGTTTTTCCCTCTCCCTGCACCCAGAGCCTCCAGTGGTCACTGCCTCCACATCAATGTAATTTCTTCCACCAGCAAGTTTTTAAAATTTCAGTTATTGTATTTTTCATTCTATAATTTCCACTGATTTGTTTTTTATAACTTCTACTTTTTGCTGATGTTTTCAATTTTATTCATTCATTTCAAGAAAATTTGTCATCGATTACTGAAGCATTTTTATTATGGCTGCTTTAAAATCCTTGTCAGACATTTCCAACATCTGATTCATCTTAGTATTGGTGTCAGTTGATTGTCTTTTCTCATTTAAATTGTGGTTTTCCTGGTTCTCATTATGATGAGTGATTTTCTCTTTTAGCCTGGACATTTTGCTTATGTTAGGAGCATCTTGGTCCTATTTAAATCTTCTATTTTAGCAGGCAGTTATCTTGTTTAGGTTTAGTGTGTAGATCCTGGTCTACTTTTGTGGGTTGTAGTTCCAATGACTGTTTACTTTTCCGAGTGCTTGCAATGTTATTTTGGTCTGCATTGTTCTTTTGGTGTTTCTAGGTCTCCAGCTCAGTCCTTGCTGGTGCTGATGCAGAGGCAGAAGGCACTCTGATGAGCTTCCTGTTGTCGCTGAGTGACTTTCAGTAGCTGAAGCTCCTGTGCTCGAGTCTCCTTATGCCACTGGGTGGGAGGGAAGGGAGACACAGGGCTTGGCTGCTGCTGCTGCTGCTGATGGATCAGGCTGCCTGCTGGTGCTCCATTTCTGGAGTGGAGACTGAGATGGCCCAGGGCTTGGCTGCTTATGCTGCTGTTGCCAGCAGATTGATTTTGGTTGTGGAGCAGGGGTTGGCTTTCCCCACCAGGTCTCTGTTGGGCTTCTCCTTTCTAAGCCCTTTGGTTGGAGAGAGGAGCTCTTTCTTGTTTGTTTTATGTATGTGTGTGAGTCAGTGTGTGTGTGATTGCTGGTGGTTTTGAATTGCAGGCCTCTCTGGTGCCCATCTAGGGGGTATATGGGAGGTAAAAAGAAAACCAAGGAAACCTACCAGGTTGTTGTACCTGAAGTTTTAAGTTCCTAGGCAGTCTGCCTTCTTTCCTGCTTTCAGAGTCCCTCTATCATTGTCCGTTGAATAATTTCCAAGGTATTTAGTTTCAGTTGGAGAGGATGAGTAAGGAAGAGTGAATCTTCTTGTTTCAGAAC
This sequence comes from Tolypeutes matacus, assembly GCA_026826555.1. NCBI lineage: Eukaryota > Metazoa > Chordata > Mammalia > Cingulata > Chlamyphoridae > Tolypeutes > Tolypeutes matacus. Next base: position 628,205 of record JAKSZT010054531.1, read on the forward strand.
CGGAAGTCCTCTAGTGTAGTTTTAAATTGCATTTCTTTTATTATGAGTGAGACTGAGCATCTCCCCCGCCCCCCACGCCACCCAGGTTAAACAATGGGAATTTATTTGCTCACAGTTTTGAGGCAGGAAAAACGTCCAAATCAAGGTATCATCAAGGTAATGCTTTCTTCCCAAAGACTGTGGCGTTCTGGGGCTGGTTGCTGGCAATCTGTTCTTCCGTCACATGGCAAGGCACATGACAGCATCTCCTGATCATTTCCTTCTCTTTCGGGTACTGTTTCAACTTCTTCCTTCCTGTCTCTGAGACTGAGCATCTTTTTTTTTTTAAAGGACCTTCTTGTCTCTTTTATTTTAAAGATTTATTTTATTTATTTATCCCTCCCCCTTGTTTTTGCATTCGCTGTCTTGCTCTCTGTGTCCATTCGCTGTGTGCTCTCTGCGTCTGCTTGTCTTCTCTTCTTCTTGTCTTCTCTTTAGGAGGCACCAGGAACCAATCCTGGGGCCTCTGATGTGGGAGAGAGGCACTCAATTGCTTGAGCCACCTCAGCTCCCTGGTTTGTTGTATCTCTCATTGTCTCTTCTCTTTGTCTCTTTTTTTTTTAAAGATTTTATTTATTTATTCATTTATCCCCCCCTTGCTGCTTGTGCTCGCTGGGTCAGCTAACCACGCCGTGTGGGCGGGCCTGCCTTCACCAGGAGGCCCCGGGAACCGAACCCGGGGCCTCCCATATGGTAAATGGGAGCCCTACTGATTGAGCCACAGCCGCTTCCCTCTTTGTCTCTTTTTGTTGCGCCAGCTTTCCATGTGGGCCAGCTCGCTTTCACCAGGAGGCCCCAGGAAATGAACCGGGGACCTCCCATATGGTAGATGGTAGCCCAATCGCTTGAGGCACATCTGCTTCCCTGAGGATCTCTTGATATGCGTTAGAACCATTTTATTTCTTTTCCTTTATTTGATTTTCTGTTAACTGTTGATATTATTTGTCTATTTTTATATTGGACTAGTGGTATTTTATGTATTGATTTATAAGAGCTACTTTCATATTCATTATGAGTTACAGATAATTCCCCAGTTTATTGATCATGTTTGGCTTTACTTATGGTATTTTTGCCATGCAGATTTTTTTATGTAGTCAAATATATCACTCTCTTCTATAGTTTCTGCATTTTGTGTAATTCTTGGAAAGGCTTCCCTATTTCAAGATTTTCTTTTTAAACTCCCTTTTTTACTTTTTACAGATATTATATGGTCTCACTAATATCAACTAAGTACAAAGAGTAAACACATGGAGTTAAAACCTAGAGTATAGGTTACTAGGAGATAGGATGAGGGCTGAAAAGGGGTACAGATGCTTGATGTATGTAAAATTTTTAATTAGGTTGATTGTAAATTTGTGGAAGTGGATAGAGTTGATGGTAACACATCATAGTAAGTATAACTAATAATGCTGATTTATAATTGTGACTGTGCCTGAAAGAGATAGTCTGGGGACGTAAATGTCAACTGAAAGAAAGCTAGAGAATAATCTAGGGACTGTACAACACAGTGAACTTGGTGGTGGATGAGGAATGCAGTTAATAGTACAAATACAAGAATATTCTATGAGCTTGAACAAATGTATGTCACTATTAACAAGGTGTTAAAAATATGGTGATACATGGGAAAATACAATTAATGTAACTTATGGACTATAGTTAACAGCAATATTGTAATATTTTTGCATGAATGTCAAAGAAGGCACTATATCAATGCTAAGGATCAATAATAGGGGGATATGGGATTTTTTTTCTATTGGCATAAGGAAAATGTTCTAAAATTTACTGAGGCAATGACAGCACAACTCTGTGATGAAAGTGAGACCCACTGAGTGTGCACTTTGAATGGATTGTACAAGGCATTTGACGGTATAACACAATGAACCATGTGGTGGATGATGGATTGTTGATTACAGTACAAATATGAGAGCATTCTCTCATGAACTACAACAAATGTACAATACTAATACATGGTGTTAATAAATGGGGGTATATGGAAAAATATACCAAATGTAAGCTATGGACTATAGTTAGCAATAATTTTTTTTTTTTAAGAATTAACAGTATTTTTTTTTAAAGATTTTATTTATTTATTTATTTATTTATTTATTTATCCCCCCCTTGCTGCTTGTGCTCGCTGTGTCCATTTGCTGTGCATTTTTCTGTATCTGCTTGTCTCCCCTTGTTGCGTTGTCATGCTGCATCAGCTCACCGCGCCGCACGGGCTTGCTTGCCTTCACCAGGAGGCCCCGGGAATTGAACCCAGGGCCTCCCATATGGTAAACGGGAGCCCCATCGATTGAGCCACATCCACTTCCCAGCAATAATATTTTGATGATGTTCTTTCATAATTTGTAACAAATGTTCCACCATCAAGATGTTGGTGGTGGGGTGGTGTATGGGAATTCTGCACATTATTCATGATTATTTTGCAAACTCACAATTTCACTAATTAAAAAAAGGGAATATAAATTACTTCATAGGATTGTTGTGATGTTAAATGATATTTAGAATGGTGCTTGGTACATAATAAATACCATTCCCTGGATTTTACTTTTTGGCTTGTCGCTCAAATTGCTCCCTCGGTCTGCATGCCAAAGCCCACCCCACCCCCACCCTGCCCCCTACCAGCATTGCTGCCTTATGAAAGACCAATTCAACCTTCGTGGCTATGGTGCAGCACAGCTCCTGATCCCTAGGAGGCGCTCTTGGTTACACATCTCCATCTGTTTCAGGAGAGAAGCTCCCTGCCGGCAGGCCATGTTCCTTACCTGTGTGCATCTGGGAACCTGGCCTCCTAGTCCCCAGGGCCTATTTGGGTTGGCTTCAGGAATGGTCTGGTGTCCTAATGAACGTGTTGGGTTGTGCTGTGAGAGGCCTGAACAAGGCAGGGTAGGGGAGGAGACTTCCCTGCCTGCCCCTCACCCCAGCCCATACCCCCATGGAGTTCCCTCACTCCCTCTTCTCCCCCAATAGTAAACAATGACCATACTACACCCTGGCTCTCCCTGGAGGATGCTTTGGGCCTCTCTCCTCCCTCACAGCCCTCTGAAGAGAAGACTACTGAGTTGGTCATACTTCTGCCCCCCATCCCCACCCCACACTCCCTCCTGGCACCAGGAGGCAGGGTGGCCATGCCAAAGTTTCTGCTCTCCCTCCTCATTCAAAGGCACCTTTTCTCAGGATGCCCAGGCCATTCCCCTGCACCACCTGCTCCCCCATTGCACCCCATAAGAAAAGCACCCCCTTTTCTTATGGGAGGCATTGACCCCTGGCTCGAGTTTCTCTCTACCTCCAAGGGCCGCTGGTATCCTAGGGGCTCCAGAGCTCACAGAGGTCAGGGACGGTAAGCTGGGAAACAGGCACCAAATTTAGCTTGCTGAGCTATTTGGCTTGGCCAGAATTGTGGGTTTTGTTGTTGTTTGCTTTAAATTTTATTTCAATTTCAAAAAATAAAATAACAGACAAAAGGTAGCTTAAAAAATTATGGAAGCAATACTTTAAAAAATCCTGTCCAGGCACATTTATCTTATTTAATCCTAAAAACAAACTCAATTGTTTCTCCAGTGTTCAGAAAGATGAATAAATGAGGACAGATTAATTAAATGACATGACCAAGTTCTCCTTGTTAATGAAGAAAATGAAAAAAAAAAATGCTTGATCATATTCATGTCTCATCAAACTAAATCCCATATTCTTTTTTTTTTTTTTTTTTACCTTTAGCATTGATATAGAATTGTGTTTTTTGAAGGCCCCATCAGAAGAGGGATCCCGGGAATCTCCAGCCTTTTAGTATCTAGGCTCCTTCCACATCCTGCCAACCTCCCTTACACCCTACACCCTGTCCTTATTGTCCCTAAGATCTGTTCAGCTTCTGGAATTCACCTGTCTGCCACAGCTTCCCTCCTTCCCCTTCACTTGTTGCCTCCGCAGATCCTGTTCTCTTCTTCTCCTGACTCTGACCTCCAGCCCCCTAAACCTGCCCTCTTCTCCCCATCTTCTCCCAGGCATCATATTCTTCCCTTTCAGTTTTCCTAACTTAGTCTCTCTCACCAGTTCTCCCAAAGCCCCTGTCTTTCTTTCTCCAGACTTAGAATCCAACCATCCACTGAAAGGGGGATCATCCTAAAAATCAAAGTCAGCTCATTATTTGTTTTCCTAAAAAAATTCCAGAGATTTTTCCACAAGCTACAGGACTGATGGTACTAAGGATAAAGACTTGTGCCCTGTGGCCTAGAAGACCCTGTGTATGCTGCCTCTTGCAAACTTCTTCAGCCTCCTCTTTTCCCACCACCCTCTGCCAACCCCATGACCCAGCACATTGAACTTGTTTTTTGTTTTTGTTTTTGTTTTTTTAAGCCACTTCAGCCCCTGCCATGAACCTCTGTAGTGGTGTCTCCCCTCACTCATTCTTCCCTTGGCTGACTTCCTCTCGCTGCCCAGTTCTATGGGTAGATATATTTGCATATAAAGGCACTGAACAAGGCCTGAAAGGATCCACGACAAACAGACAAATAGTTGTGGAGGGTGAGAAGTGCTCAGAACTGAGAAAGAGTTGGCCAATGGGTACTTTTGCCTTATCTGTAAAGTTTTTACCTTTTTTAAATAAGGAGACTGTCATTTCTTTCTTTCTTGTGAGAAAATGAAACAAATCAATGAACCAGTTTAATACCAGGAAGCCTTCCCCAAACTTCCCAGGCAGATGGACTCTAGTAGCACTTTCCCCCTGTGCTATAGGAAATACTGTTTTATTGTTATTTGTGCCTATCTTTCTCCCTCTGGATGGGTTTGGAACCCCCTAAAAGGTGCCAACTTTATCTAATTTGTGCTCCCAGTGTCTAGCAAAGTGCCTGGCCTGGAGCAGGTGCTCAGGGAGTGCTGCATCCAATGAATTGCCTTTGTTAGTGGACTCCTTCCAAAGTGCTCACTCCAGAACAGGCCTGATGCTAGGCCCAAGAGGCTGACAAGAAGAATGTCTCTGGGAGTTTGAAATGTGGCCAGAGGAGTCTGAAGGCCCTTGGGTTGTGTCAACATGAGGAAGGGGCTGGGTCGGTGCCCCACAAAGCCAAGATTCAGTTCAGTGCTTCAGTCTTGTCACTTGGTATGTTCCTGATGCTGTGCCTTCCTCGGCAGTTAATCTAAGGGCAATGGATATTTCCTCAAATGTTGTACTTATGAAGCCCAGCCCTGGACTGTAGCTACAAGGTGGAGAGGTCAGCCTAGAGCAAACAGGAGTCCCCTTCCCCCATACGGGGTGGGCCAGGGAGGTAGGAGTTAAGGGATGTTCAATCCAGCTTAGAGTGTCCCAGGCCCGCTTGGAGGAAAGGATTGAGCAATTGACTGAATTGCTTGAAGAAGGCACCTCGGAGTTTAACCACGAGGGTCTGTAGCTTTTGCAATTTTCCAGACATCTGAGCTCCCGGGGTTATAGCTTGCTCTGTAGGCCCTATTCATTACCTATGGGCAAAAGAGCCAAGGAATGGCCTCAAGGGGTCAATTGGATTGGGGCTGGAGAGTAGGCAGGGGTGGCAGCCATTAGCATTGAAGTAGGCGCCACGTGGTCAAGGCAACCCTTTTAGATTTGGATGTGCAAGTGGTGAGGAGGCTGCAGAAGGGTCTCAATCAGGCCCACTCTCAAGAACACCTCCTAACCAGCCCCTGTATTCAGCCTCAAACAGGACAGTGCTTCCGGAGTCTTAGGGTGATGAGGTGGGCCGGCACTAAATACTTGGACTCCTGAGGAGGTGAGGGTAGTGGTGGCAGCAGCAGGAAGCAGGGCTGCAGGGGTGCAGCAGGATTTAGTGAGCAGCCCCCTCCAGTCCTTCCCACTCCTTCCATCCCCTCCAGCTCCTTTCCAGCTCTCTATCTCCAACCCCACCCTGAGCCTCAGAATGACAAAAAGGACTTCAGACCAGACACACTCCACACCATTTAGAACTCCGTGAAGAACAATTCCAGTCTGCCCATCTCTTTGTAAGTAACTTTTATTTTTATTTACAACAGAATTGGTGGCTTTACTCCTCCATCTTTTGGGACTCGTGGCATCAGCAGCCAGATGGAAAGTCTGCAGTGAAGTCAAATTCATTCTGCCCCAGCCACAGCTCCGGAAGCTCATTGGCTCGGTCTAGTCCCAGTTCCACCACCAGCGACATCAGCACCTCCTCATCCACCGGATCCGAGTCAATGATAGCAGGGCTCTGGGCGCCGGCAGGAGAGAATGACCCCGCCCCTCCCACCTGGGCCCCAAAGCCCCAGTTTTGCAGGGACCCTGCCTCCCCGGGTTGGCCTGGAGTGGTGGTAGCCATTCCATGATACTGGCTATTAAGTTTCTGGAGCTGCATACTGGCCAGCAGGTGAGGGGCAGGGTGCAGGTTGAAAGGTGGGGGTTTAGTGGGGGGGTTGGCAGCAGGAGAGCCTATTGGAGATGGAGATCCCGAGGAACTAGTGGGACCCCCACTGGCCTTGGTTCCATTTGAGGCCACCCCGGGGTAGTGCAGAATGGCCACTGCTTTGCGATCTTTCACCACCAGGTTAGGGTAGGCCAGAGAGCTCATCTCTTGGTTGGCATCCTAGAAGACAGAAAAGCACACACCATCATACACCTGCTGTTGGCTTGTCCCTTGCCCATTCATCAGTTCCAGAAGGCTCTTCATTCAGGGCTAGAGGTGGGAAGGCAGCCAGAGGGCCTCCCCTGGAGAGTTGGACTTTCAGCTTGGGTATCCTTTTGCTACCACACCCCTGAGCCCTGAGCTCAGACCCAAGTTCTAGGGCTGGGGCACCTGTCATCCCAAGTGGGTTCACTACATTCATCTCCTTCCCTCTGACCTCTACCTCATCATTTTACAGAGAACAGCTCATGGTTCCTCTTCTCAACCTCGCTTTAGAATTTTCAGTGGAATGGTCTTGTTCTAATTTTACTTCCCTGTGTCCTTCCCTGTCATCTTTCAACACTCCTAGAGGGCTCAACTTGACCACATTTAGGGAGAAGCTATTCTCATTCTCCCCAGAGAAAGCCCTGCTGCCTCCTCTCTGCCCAAAGACACCAGATCCCACACCTAGGAGGGCTTGGCACATAACCCCAGACAAGGTAGTCTTTCTAGGCCTCAGTGTTTCTCCATCTGTAAAATGGCAAAAGTTACCTCCTTCACAGGTGAGGTGCCACCCTTGACATCAAGCGCAGGCCTTGACATAGTTGGCATTTCAGAGCCTCGGCAGAAGTTGGATAAATTGGTGTGAGGTGATACTGCCAGCTGGAGCAGTTGTGCTGTACGTGAAGGAGAAGAAGTAAAAAGGACAAAAGATTTCACTGACCAAGAAAGCTCTCCCAAAGCTTGAAGGAGGGCAACTCCATCCAACCACAAGACCCAAGACCAGAGACCACCTGAGCAGAGGGAGAATCAAATTGGAACTTTGGCCTGCGGCCGGAAAGGTGCTCTATTCAGTCCAGTGCTACGCAGGCAGCTAACTCCCCACATTGCCAGGAGGGGAGGTACATGAGTGCTTCCTCAGGCAAGTGATTTCAGAGTCCCAAGTTGAGTGTTTGCGGTGGTGGTGGTAGTGGTGGTGGTGAGGATGGTGCTGCCCCTGGTTCTCAGAGCGGGAACGTCCCTGAGTGAGTGGGCCACTAGTGCCAGGACTAGAAATCTGGGCCTCCACTGGAACCAGGAGGAAGTGGGAAGCAGTTAGGGTGAGGAAGACTAGAAGGCCAGAGGCAATGGCACCAGACAGGACAGGAAAAAGTCCCAAAGGCAAATGTCATGGTTAGTCTCAAAGTCTTGCTTCAGGGCATGTATGTGAGAGAAGCAGGGCTGATCTAAGAGGTAGTCTGGGAACTCTGAGGCAGCCAGAGAGAAACTATTAATGCCTTGGTTTCTTCCATGCCTCAAGGTCCCTCTCCACCATGGCTTCAACCTTGGACTTTCCCAGGACATCAGCCCCACAGCTCTGAGCCCAGGCACACTCATCTCTTAGTGACAGAGGAGGCCATAATACTTCCTGGAGTGAAAACTGAGACATAGAGATTCAATGGCTTTTCAGTCAGGTCACAGTGGTTCTAGGACCACTAAATAGCACTCTTATCTCCACAGGCCTTGCGTGACCACTGGCCAAGTTATCAATATACCTGGAATGATTCAGTCAGCTTCAGAAAAAAAGATTCCCTGGCTCATGTGCCAAAGGTTAAGGGGATAAGGGAAAAGGAACCCCCCAAAACCAGAAAATAAAAAAGCGCCTGAAAATTCTCAAGGTATTTTCCTAGAAGTTTTTAAAAAAATAAATAAATAAAAGCACCATATATACTAGTGTTCATGATCAGTTAAGAGATAGGGGATTTCATATTTATGAATACCTGTTGGCCCAAAGAATCTTGGGGACCTTAAAAAGAGTCTAGCCTTTCCAACGAGGCTTGACTTCTCCCTAACACCCTTCCAGCCCAGACCCAAGTGGTCTTTATGAATCTGCTCAGATACTTCTACAAAGTGGCCATTTGCTACCTCTGTATCATTTTTTAAAAAACTTATTTTCATTGTGATAATATAGAAGACAAAACTTACCATTTAAAAAATTTTAAGTGTACAATTTAGTGACATTCATTACATTTACAATGTTGTGCCACCATCACCACCATCCACTACCAATTAATTGAAGTCTGCTCCTCTGAGGCAACCCTAGGATATTTCAAGCCATTGAAAGCTACATCCCTCCTTCTAATCTAATCCAGGTCCTCTTCAGAGCCCTTGCACCTTCAGTATCACACAATTTTTATGCCCTCAGAAAAATGTCTGGGGGTCCCTGCCCATCCTTTCCTGTCTTCCTACCCAGTCTTCCCTCTCCTTTATACTGCCTGGTATTCGCATGTACAACAACAAGAAACAGAGAGGGGAGAAGAAATAGAAAAAAAAGAGAGGAAGGAGAATAAAAAGTACCTCTGCTCTGATATCAGTTCGTGGGGAAGACATTTTACCGTGTCTCCTTCTTCAGGCTGCGAGCTCCCCTAGGCGGGACCCTGTCTCCAGTCATCTGTCGCCTCCCAGCACTGCCCCATCAACCCTCAACCAACCCTTACCCCCCCACCCCCCCCACCACCCCGGCCGGGGCCTGTACTCCGTAGGTGCTCAGTAAGTGTTGCTGAATCTATCTGCTTAGGCAATCTCATTTCGATCAAAATCCCTGGCCCCGATTCCCCGATTTTCTGTCCGTCCCAGCCTCCTGCCACCCCCCTCCTCCCCGCCCATCCTACAGCAAAACTTGGCAGCGCAGAAACACCCCAGCCGGCTGTCCAAGCCGCGAGCTGAGAGCTGATCGCTCTCAGCGAAAAAGCTGCAAGAGGCGGCTGGGAAATCCGGAGCAACAAGTGCCTCACCGGTTGGTCCCTTGCGCCCCCCGGCCACCAATTCCCGGTCCCGCCGTCCACCCTGAGCTTCAGATCTACCCGTGGCCGGGCGGCCTCCTCCCGCCTAGATTGGGGTGAGGAGGGGAGAGGAAGGAGAGAGGAGAGGCAGGTAGGGGGGCCGCCCCTTTAACCTGCTAGAGGACCAAAAGTTAAAATGGCACCAACCGGATCGCTCCATCTCGATTGTTATTTTCTCACTCAGGAGAAATTTAAAAATCCAAATAGCACTGCGGCTTGGCTTGGACGCACTCCAACCAGACTAGTCAGTTTCGCCACCTGAAAACTAAAGGCCTGTTGTTTGCTGACAGCTCAGCTGCCCTCCGCGCCGCATCTCAGGTGGAGCCGCCACTGCTGAGGGCAGCAGGGAAGCATCCCTGCCAGGTGGGTGCGAGCACCCAGGCCACCAGGGCCCCCGAGCGTCCGTTTCCACAAGTGCTGTATAAAGAACTGATCGTAGAGACGGGATGGACCGGCGCGGGGTCTCAATCTCCGCGGCAAGTTTGGAGCAGCGAGGTGGTCCCGCTCGCGGGGGGCGCACTCCCGCACCCGCGACCGCCACTCCTGTGTCTCACCAACACTTACTGAGCGCCCACTGAGCACCCGACGCGACCCCCGGCCGAGCCAAACCGCCTGCGGTCGGTATTATGAGCCCCGGTAAGAGAAGAGTGAGAGAAGCACGGAGAGGTGCGGTAACTTGCCCAAGGTCACAGCGCTAAAAAGTGGCGGAGGCGGGATTCGCGGCCAGGTCGGTCTGACTTCAAGTCCGACGCTTCACGAGGCAGGGACTGTGCACTCTACCCCGCCCGGCGGCCCTCGTTTATAAGGAGAGGGGTGTGTGCGTGTGTGTGTGTGTGTGTGCGTGAGTGTATGTCTACGCTTGGGGGGTGGGTGAAGAGCGGCGGTCGACTGGGTAGTAGAGGCAAGTTGACCAAATTCTCTAACTTCCATCCCGCAATTCCGCCTAACTCGGCCCAAAAAGCCCTTTTCGCCTCCAGCCCCCAAAGGAAACCTGAGCTGTGTGCAGCCCCCGAGCCGGAGCGTTCCAGATGCTGTCCCGGCGATTAGCAAAGTCGGTGGAAGCCGAGCTGGAGAAAGCGCGGGCGCGGGGAGAAAAGGTGCTGCGGTCTCCCCGGGAGCGGCGGGCGCCGGGCCAGGCTGGCCCGCGGGCGGGAGAGGTCCCCCCGCGCCCCCTTCCAGCCGAGCAGCTTGCAAACATGAAAACAAGTCCCCCCCAAAACCCTCCGGCCGGCCGGCCCGCCCGCCGCCCGCTCCCCAGGTCGGTTCCGCGGGAGTCTCCTGTCCCGCCGCCCGGCTTACCTCAGCGAAGCCGACTGCCCTGGAGAGAGGGAAGCGCGGAGCTGGATGAGCCGCGGGCCAAGCGGCGGAGACCCCAGCCCCTGGGACGCAAGCCGCCGCCAACGTGAGCGGGTTGCACTCAGTGCTCACGGCCGCGCTGGTGGCCACCCGACCCCAGGACGCCTGGGAAAAGCCCGCACCGCCGCACCGCGCCGCCGCTGTACCGCACCGTGCCGCGCCAAGCAGCCCCGGCCCGCGCCCGTGCCCGCCGCCCGCCCGCAGCTTCGGCGCCGGACTCTGGGGCGGTGGCGGCCACCGCGCTCCCTTCTCGGCGCGGGGAACTCGGCTCTTAAGCCCCCATTGCCGCCCGGAGAGCTCAGACGCACACGCACACGGCACCAGGCTGGCCTCGGCTAGGAATCCCAGGAAGGACAGACCCTTCCCCCCCCACCCCCTCTCTTCCCCCAATTTCCACGTCTTTATAACCGGCTCCGGGCATTATTAGCACATGTCCTGGCTCGTGGGCGAGTTGGTGGCAAAATCTGAACTGGATACTCACGGAGGTTTCCGAGCGGGTGCTGTGCCTTCCTCTGCCCTCTTCCTCCTCGCCGGGAAAGGCCCGGAGCCGGCGGGCTGCGGGCTGGCGGGAGGGAGGGCGGCCGGGCGGAGCGAGCCTCCTCTCGGCAGCTCAGCGGGCGCCTTCTGCAGCTGTGCCGCCGGCAACATTTTATAGCTGCGGCTTGCGTGTGTGGCCCTTTAAAGGCGCTCGAGCTGGTGCAGTCACCGAGGATTGTGTGAAAGCTATGGGCCGGCTGGGGAACGGAGTCCATGCGGCCCCGCCGGGCAGGCAGCCCCGGGAACCTGCCCTGGCTCCTGGGGTGGGGCTGTCGGGCCCGGACAGCGGTCCCCCCTAGCCCGGAGCCCGGATTCGCGCCTGCGTTCCTAACGTGACGGGGCCCCGGGCCCAGGACCCGGGCTCTCCCCACCTTCTTGCATGGACTTGCCCAATAAATTCCACTTAGTAATTTCGCTGAGGCGAGGGAGAGCTTTAAGTGTCTGTTTTCTAACCTAAATCTAGCCGGTGGCCAGAGCGGGCTTTAGGCGAGTAGGGGGTAGTGGTGGAAAGCTGTGGGATCAGGGAATGACTTTGAGGAGGGGGATGCACACGGGACGGGGTCCGCAGGGCAGGGTCCGGGTTTTCTGCAGGGCTTTCTCGGAGCCGGTCTGCCCGCTTTGGGCCGCACCATCTCCCTTGTTGAAGGGCCGAGGCCGTGGGGTCCCTTTCCCCTCAAGTCGTCAGATTCTGGCCAGAGACGCGCGGAGGGCCTGTCCCGCAACGGTGGCTTTCCCCGGAGGCTTGAGTCGGAGTCGGGCTCGAGGGTTGCTCTCCTGTGACCAACCTAGGGCGGAAGGAGGCTGGCGGGATGCTGCGCGGAGAAATGCTGCCCTCCGGGACCGCGGAGCCAGGTGCAGCTCACCAGGCTCGCCGGAAAGCCAAGAGCAGGCAGCAGGGTACGCAGAGCTTGCCCCTGGGCTCGCGTGGATCCCTCCTGCCTTCCCGTGATACCAGGTCACTTTATTGTGACAATACAATTATTCCTATCTAGCAAGGACATTTTGCCGTTGGAGCACATCTTTTTTTCTCGGGTTGGGTTGTTATTTTACTAATCCTTACCGAAGACAGGTTCGGATCTTTCCTCTCATCTCAATTCGTGTTCCTTGGGGCCCACAAGCTCCCATCTCACCCCTTGCAGGAAGGCCACAAGATTACCCCGATAGCAAATTCCCTTTTTGCCCCCCTTTCAGCAACAGCTACTCAGTTTACACTGTTTATAAAAATCCGCTCTTGAGAAAAGTCTTGAGGTTAAAAATGGGGGAGGGGAGAATGTCATGAAGTCATTTTCGTTATATATGTGTTCTGTCTTCTTAATTGGATTTGAAAACCTGAAGGTCTTTTTTTTCCCTTCTGTTTTTCTTTTCTTTTCTTTCTTTCTTTCTTTTTTTTGAGTGCCCTGCATTTGCACTTCTAACAAAAGTTTTGTTTGTTGATGGACTGAAAGGCTTACAGACATAAATATGGGGAGCAAACGGAAGAGCGGTTCCTTGGCACCCGGAGGAAGCTGGGGCGAGTGTCCTGGACGCCAGGTAAACCCCCTGTTCCCCAGCACAGAAAGCTGCCTGGTGCGCCTCCATTCCTTCCCATCGCGCCCCGGCCCCAGCCCGGCCTCACCCCGTCCCGCCCCAATCACAAACCCGGGTAACAACCACACCCCACGCACCCTCTCAGTACTTTCTCACTTTGTCCAGCGACCGTGGGTCGTGCCCAGTTTCCCTCGAATTAAAGGCGGGGTCTGTCGGGACCCTACAACCCTGCAGAGTTAGCACAAGAAATACACACTCAAGCCCTCTGGGTGTTTGCTTAGTTGCGGGGTGGGGGTGGGGGATGTTTATGTGAAAACTTAGCGGTGGAAAAAGAGCGGTCCTCGGCTTTCCAAAAGTGTTGCTAATTTGGATCCTCCCCCCACCCCCACCCCCGCCAGCCCTCCTCCCTTTTCTCCCTGCTCCGGAGCGATTTGAAAGTGGAGGCGGCAGCGACTCCGCTGTAGGCTCCGGATCCGGGAGGTATGAATCCGCCTTCCATCTATTGGATGACTCCCAGGCCAATTGTTAGAAAGAGGCATATGTTCTTCTCGGCTTCTGGAGTGTCTCCGAAGCAGTTGCTGAATAGCCAGCCCCCTCCCCCATCCGGACCACTGAAGGGCAGAAAAAGGAGCGCTCTCCGTCTCGTTTCTCTGTGCCCACAAGCCAAAAAGGGCCTCCCCACTAGTGACTTCCTGTCATCTCCATTGTCCACCTTCTGGGGAGCAGAAAAGAGGCTTCAAGCACTCAGCTTTGGAGTACAAAAGCTATCCTCTTCCCTTTTAGGGGAGATGGGAGAAGAGGTCCGTTGCAGAGGCTGGGAAGGAGCAAAGGAGACTTTTGGATTTCTCTGAAAATATCCCTTGGATCACTGACTTCTCAGTCTGCTCCAGCCAAACTCAAGAGCTCTCCTGTGAACTCTTATCTCCAACTTGGTGACTAGACTGCTAGCTCTCCAAGCAAGTAGAGGACAGGGATGGTCACTCAGCAAGAACCTTATGTGCATCAGCACAGGCCAGGCAGGTTCCTACTCATCATTTCTTTTATTTCCCACGATTCCCCTGTGAGATAGGGTCCCCTGAAGTCTAGCAGATTTGCCTGTGTAGTTCACATAGTGAGGACTTGGGGTGGGGGTAGGGGAGGTGAACCCAGGTCAGATTGGCCGCAAGCCCTTACTCTTGCTGGCGCTGCCTGGGAGGATAAGCAGGCCCACTGGAGTGGTGGTCATGAGTGAAGGTTCAAGGGTCATTCGGCCTGGGTTTAAATCCCAACTCTGCCTTGCACTGGCTGTGGGATCTTAGGCCAAGTGGGTTCATTCTCTGGGCCTCAGTTTTCCCATCTGTTAAATGGTTGTGTGTGTAATAATGGTACCTACTCTATAGGATTGTTGTAGGGATTGAAGGTAAGGCTTAGCCCTGCCGGTGTCTGCTCTGGAGTAAATGCCCAATAAATGCTGGTTATTATACTGTGAACCTTTTTTTTCCTCCTAGCCCCACCTTATCTCAATGCTTAGAGTTAAATACTTGCTGACTGATTAATTTAAAAACCAGGCTGAGAGAGGATGTAGAAGGTCTATAAACTCAGGAAGGGGAGAGAGGAAAATGTGGATTTGTTCTCAAAATCTCACCCTCCTGAACCAAGGGCTGCCTGAGTCATATGACAGGAGTAAGTTCGGGACCAATAAAAGATGATCACTCACAGCCTGTAAACTTTGATTCGTAATTTGAAAAGTCTCCAGGAACATATCCCCAATATGTGTGTAGAAAAGTTAAAAAACACAAGTCTTTGTTCAAGAATGCTTGGTGCAGAATTGTTCGTAATAGTGAAAAATGGGAAAGATTCTCACTGTCCATGCTAAAGGAGTGTTCTCTTGGTATACTGACACTAAATAAAATCATCCTGATTTCAAAAACTCTTTTGTTCATGGGAAAATGTTCACAACAAAATATTAAATAAAAATTCTGGGTACAAAGTTGCATAAATATGATGCCAAGTTGCACAAAGGGCACAAAGGGTATAAAATTAAATACTCACTATGTTTCCAACCATGTTTCAATATGTGTATTAATTGCGGGTAGGAACACACCTAAATGATAACAGTGGTAGGATTATGAATGTTTTTTTCTCTTTTCTCCATGCTCTGCAAATATGATATTATTATTTTTATAATTAAATATAAATTTATAATTAATAAACAGCATAAACAGTATGTTCCCACTTTTGTTGAAATTGTATGTGCATAGAAAGAATATTAGGGGGGTGGAGGTGGCTCAAATGATTGGATGCCTCCCTCTCACATGGGAAGTCCCGAGTTCCGTTCCTGGTGCCTCCTTAAAAAAAAAAAAAAGATGAACAGAGAGCAGACAGCGAGCACAAACAACGAGGGAGAGGGATAAATAAATAAATAATAAATCTTAAAAAAAATATTGGAAGGAAATACAACAAAATATTAACAGTGATTGTAATTGAGTAGTGGAACTATGGGCGATATTTTCCTTTTCCTTTATTTTTTTGCAATATGACTATATTATTCTTAAAATTAAAGCAGTCATCATTTGAAAAGTGTATAATCAGTACAGTCCCACTTGTGTTATAGGTATGTATGTAGGCAAAAAAGAAGAAAAAATAGAAAAAAAAAGAAATAAAAAAGTATGTATGTAGGGGAGTAGATGTAGCTCTGTGGTTGAGCACCTGCTTCCCATGTACAAGGTCCTGGGTTCAATTCATGATTCCTCCTAAAAAAAAAAAAGTATGTAAACGGTAAAAAAATGGAAGAAAATATACTAAAATATTAACAATTATTATATTAGGTGGTAAAGGATTATGGGGAAACTTTTTCTTTATTTTTTCTGTAATATTATTTTTATTACTTTTATAGTTAAAAGTATGCTTAAAATGACATATGCAGTATAATCCCACTCTCGTTAAAAAATATACATGTGTTGGGGAACAGGTGTAGCTCAGTGGTTGAGCACCTGTTTCACATATGTGAGGCCCCAGCTTCAATCCCTGGTATCTCCTAAAAAAAAGTATGCGTGCATAGAAAAATATAATAAAATGTGGTTATCTGTGGATGGTGGGATTATGGATGATTTTTGTTGTCTCCTTTTTATATGATTTCTTCATTTTCCAGATTTTCTATAGTTAGGTATTATTTTTATAACTATGAAAAAATTTGTTTAAAAAGCACTTCAATACTGAAGTATTTATGGAGGAAAAGGTATGTCTGGGATTTGCTTTAGAATATTCCAGTAGCGGTAGGGGGCAAGTAGGTGGGGCTAAAGATGAAATAAGGTAATTGGATTGATAATGGGACCTCATTATACTGTATTCTCTATTTGTGTATGTGTTTGAAAATTTCCACTGTATATATATGTGTGTGTGTGTATGTATATATATATAAATTTTTTTCCAAAAAGCACCTTCACATACACTATCTCTCAGTCCTATGCCAACCCTGTGGGGTTGATAATCTCCAGTTTATGGAAAACTGAGATTCAAAGAGGTGAAGTAACTTGCCCTAGGTCATACACACCTGGTCTCCCTCCGAGCCTTGTGTGTGGGGGTGTGTTTTACCATATCCCCAGTTGCTGCTGCTACTTTTTTCTTCCCATTCCACTTATTTACTGCTGCTTCTTTTTAATAATTAAAAATAATTAACATTTTATCTGATTATAAATGTAGTAATTGTTCACTGCACAGAACTTGGAAATTATGGAAAAGCACCAGAAGAAAACATAATAATCCATCCAGCTGCATCCCACTTAACCCTTTGCTGTCTGGCCATGCAGACTTCATCTCAGCTGCCCCTCACTCCAAAGGTAAAGTGTTCTGCAAGCATCTTCTCAGGAAGAGGGGGTGAGCCATTCCTAATGGCCTATTATTGAGTGAAGTTGTAGCCATTTGGGTGCCCCCTCATGTGGTGTGGGGGCACCAGGAGTTGATGGGCCCTATTCATCTCCACCCCTCCCATTCTTCCCCCGTGTTCCCTTCAGAGACTGCAGCCTGTACCATGGTTCTCCTTTCCTGTATCCTTCCCTCCATACAATCTCAAGAAACAGAAGCCCTTTTGATGGAGTACTGGTGGCCCTGCTCCCCTCTCCCCATTTGGAGACCCTGCCCAGAAGTCCCCTTGGGACCCTGTGAGTCTGCAAGCAGGTCACGTGTCCTTGTGCCTCCATTTCCCCATCTGGATGATGCTAGTGAGAACAGCAGATGGGTTGGTCCCTGCCAGAGTGATGAGCTAATGTCTATAGCGCTTTCCAGCCCCTCCGAGCAAGGTGCTGGAGCCTCCCCTACTCTGTGTTGATCGTGCTGCCAGCCTGAGCGAGTGCCTGGGCCTGGCCGCCCTGTGTGGAGGGAGCGGTCACATTCCTCTGCTCCAGGCCAGCGGGCTTGGACAGGCACTTGCTTCTGATCCTGTGTTCAGAAAAGAAAGAAAGAAAAGAAAAGCAGCAGCAGGAGAAGGAGAAGGTGAAGGAGAAGAAAAGATCCATTACTTGGGGAAAGGACCTTGAGAAATAGACAACAGAAGGGAGCTGAGAGATAACATGGCATCCTGGGGCACCCCGGTCCACCTCGTAGGTTTGAGTCTAGGTTTCGTGTTTACACAAGGAGGTGGGGAAAGTTTGGGAAGGATGGAGAAGTTGGGTCCAGATGAATTGATGCCCTGCTTGATTGCCTGTTATTTATACATAATGGGGGGAACCGCAAATATACAAATGGCTTCAGCCACCCTGCCCCTCCCATCCTTGGGGGATGTCTTCATGGCTCTACCCACTCCAGTGGGTGACACTAGGGCCTTCGGGGATGTCATTTAGTGTATGCCCCTTCTCTGTGCAACTTCACGAGAACCCGAGGAAGTCAATACTGTCATCCCCATTATAGAGATATGGGCATTGAGGCACAGAGAAATGATAGAAGCCCAAGGTCATGGCAGAGCTGGGATTCACACCCAGGTCTGACATACTCCTAGGGTCAAACCCTCCCCATCAGGCTACTGGTCCTCTGTTATCCGTGGCTATGCTTTTCTTTCTTCCAGTAGATGGTCAATGTGTGTAGCCAGACTGAATGCTGGGGCCCAGGTTGAAGGGAGAGACCCTGAGGGGAGAGCCTAGTCAGGGGCTGTGGCAGTAATCTCCAGGGATGAGGTCCAGGGTAGAGGTGGGGTGTACCCTGGAGGATGGCAAATATGCCACTGAAAACTATTACCCAGGGAAAAGCACAGGGTTCCAAGGCAGGGAGGGTGAGAGATGCTGGTGTACGGGAAGAAAGAGAAGCAGCCCAGCAGGCCTGGCCTTGGGCTGTTCGGGGTGTCAGCAGTGAAGCTGGAGGCCTCAGGAAGGTGGGAAGCTTTGTGGGGGAAGAGAAATTCTGCTTTAAGCATGTTTAGTTTAAGCTGTTGGCAGAACATTGGAGTGGAAATTGCTTGCACACAGCCAGGAATATAGGACTGGAAAGAAAGTGTGAGGTTGTGTCAAAAAGAGCAATCGGCAGGATGACTTTCAGCCAAACCATGGGGAACTTTCCCCAGCCTCTCTCCACCGGCACAGAGGGATTTTCTCCTCAGTGGTCGGAGTGTGTGTGTGTGTATGTGTGTGTGTGGAAGCTGGCTTTCCACTGAAGCCTTCCTTTCCTTTCCCTTCCCCATCCCCTCTAGCCCAATCATAGACACATGTTTCAGAGCCCTAAAGCACAGTGTGAGGGGATCTCAGCCCATAAATTTCCCCACACCAGGGAGTGACAGGGGCCTCATCTCACTTTGCTAAATACAGTTTGGCTAGGCCTCATGCAGGCCAGACCTTCCCTGGTTTCACCTCAGCTTCTAGAATGTGAGCCTTCAGGCTCTCGTTTGCTGTCCCTTTTCTGCCACCCGGCACCCTTAGGCTAGCAGTGTCTCTCAGCTCACTTCACCCTTTAAAAAGGTGAGGCCATTTTAGTCAGGTCCTGCTTCCTATGCTCGCATTGCTACCCTTTTCTGGGCCCTGAGGTGATGCGGCAACCCTTTGGTCTTCAACCTTATCTCCAGGCCAGGAGCTTTTTCCTGCACTAACCTCTCTTGGGTTCTGGGGCCCTGTTCTCCCAGCCTCCCAATCCCATTGCATCTGAGGCCTCAAACTTCCACTCATCATCCATCCATGGACCCCAGTTTTCCTCCTATCAGAGTCCTCGCTGGCACGGAGAAGTCTCCCAGCTTGGACTACTAACCCCTCTTGCCTCTCTTGGCCCTTCCCTCTGGGTCTGGGGGTGGGCTCAGACTAACATGGCTGGGGGAACATGGTTAGGATTCACTTGGCATGCACCACCTGGGAGACTGGAAATACTTCCATGGATCCCCACGGCCACAGACCTGTATCCCTCTGGGGATCAGCAATCAGAGCTGGAGAGGGAGTGAGCCTCTAACATATCGCAAGGGGTCAGGGTGGGAGCTCTGGTGCCCATTAAGCAGAGAGGGCCACAGGCCTGGTTACCCAAAGGTGTCTCTCCCTCTTAGACACAGAAACAGTGCCTCCGTGAGCACATACAGCGCCCCCTGAGCTCATCACAAGAAGGCACTGCATCTGGGAGGACCAGTTAGAAACAGATGCTGCTTCCAGAGCACATGGCTTCACAGGAGAACACAAGCTGCTCCTGTGTTCTCCTGCCTAGTAGGTACTCCTGCCTAGGGTACAACCTGCACAACTGTACCTGGAGGCCCTGCAAAAGGATGAGTCCGAATCTACTCCTGGCCTAGGTTCCTGCAGTGGCCCAGTGCCCCTGAGAACACCACCTTGGGGGAATTTTATTTCTAGCAGCTCTGAACAATAAGATCCACAGTAACATTTCCTGAGCATTGATTCAGGGACAGACCCTGACTCTCATTAATCTCATTGATCTCCACGACAACCTGAGGTGTTGGGCAAGGATTGTTATTACCTCATCCCCATTTCACTGATAGGGAAATCAAGGCCCAGAGATGTTAGGCAGCTTGCCCAAGATTATACAACTGATATGTTTGGGGTTGAGGATTCAAACCAGATAGATTGGCCCCAGAGCCTCTGCTAGTGACCACTGGGCCTCACTGCTTCCTAAGTAAGGCCCACTGAGGACCTGCCCCTTATAGTTCGTAAAAACTTTTCCCATCTATGAGTAAGGTCGATTCTCACCCCCCCTCCTCTCCCCATGTGAGGCTGTCGCTATTATTATCAATCCCATTTTACAGGTAGAGAAAAGAGGCTCTGAGAGGTAGAGGTCACACAGCTAGCAAGTGGGGATGCTGGGATTTGAATCCAGTTCTCCTTAGTTCAATCTCCCCTTCCCATTCTCTAGCTGTCCCCCCACCCCCACCCCAAGGTTCAACACTGAATGCCTGAGCTGGTAGGTGTCATGGGAAACCTCTCACTGTTACAGAGGAGGAAGCATTGTATTGACTGTTTGATTGGGGAGCGGGGGAGACAGACAGACTGAGCAGAAAGAAATGTATTCAGTGGAGAGAGAGAGAGAGAGAAAGAGAGCAAGCATGAGAGAAAGCTAATGATGGGGGGGCAGGGCCGAGAAAGTGAGCAAACAAGTGAGGACAAGTGAGCCTGGGAAGAAAACAAAGTAAGGAAAAGAAATGGAACGAGAAAGAAAAAGGGCCAAAGTGGGGTGCGGCCTAGTCGTCAGTGACCAGCGATCTAGAAGCAGCGCAGAGCTCGGTGGGGGCGTGTGTTTGTGAAGCAGGGGGAGCTAGACCGACAGGTGTGGGGGCCTAGCTGCTGCCAGCCGAGAACTGTCCAGGCCCAGAGCCCATCCCTCCAGCCAGAAAGAAGACATGGCCCCCATAAGAGACTTCTCAACAGGGATTTTGGCTGGGCGGGGAATAGGGGAGGTAGCTGCCCTCTCCAAGGGGCAGGGAAGACCCTCAGCAGGCCCAGCAGAGCTTGGCTTGGCTCTGAAGAGCTCCTCTGGGAAGGTTCTCATGGCCTGTCTTTGGACTTCTGCATTCTCTGCAAGCCTCTCCCAAGTATGTTACATTTGGAGTCTCCAAAGGTGAATGATTTCCTACCATGTTTGAATCCCATTCTGCCTGGCCCCACCTTGCATGGTCTGAGGGAATTAATAAAGGCTGCTTTATGCTATTATCAGCTGAAATGCAATAGGAATTGAGAGAGAGCAGGAAATGGCTGCCCAGACCCAACTGGCCACGCTCCCACCCAGCTCGAGGTGTGGCTTAGTCTGATGGGGAGAGTAGGGCCTCTGCCATCAGACTGACCCCCTGGTTCAAGTCCTGAGGCTGCCACTTCCTAGCTGTGTGACCTTGGGCAAGTAGCTTCAGCTACTCAGGCCTCAGTTTCCTTAAGTGTAATGTGGGGGAAAATAAGAATAGCTACCTCATGAGCCTGTGCCAGGGTTGAATGAGATAATGTCTGTGGTTATGAATGCTCAAATGCCCTATGCATGTGAATAATTACTCTTCCCTGACCCCTGCTCCCTGGGAGTTCCAGTTCCAAGCCTGACTTCACCTCCTTGGCCCTGCTTTCTGCCCTGTCACATATGACTGTGTGGGAAGTCAGGCCTCCTGACCCACCAGGGAGGGCTCAGGGCTGGCTGTTATTTCTATACAGTTGTTTGCATGCATCCATTCAGGCCACAAACGCGAGCTGATCTCCTACCTGGGGCCAGGTCCCCAAGGACATCCCAGTCTAGTGGGGGAGATAGAAAAGCCAACATCAATAAAATAAGCTGGGAGCTAGGAGGAGGTGCCATTTGAGCTGAGGATCAATATTTATCGTGCGTTGGGGACAGCCTATGCAGAAGTGACTGCATTGATGGAGAATGGTGCTGGAGGGGGGTTGTGAGATCATGGGAGCCAGACTTGGATGCCACGTTAAAAAATTCAGCCATAAGGGATCTGCAAAGGAATGTCTTAGATTTTGCAATGTATTATGTTTCTCAAAGTTTGAGTTTTTGTGAATCAAACATTTTCTAATGTGAAAGAGAGAAAAAGAGAAAAAGAGAAAAAGGAAGGAAGGAAGGAAGGAAGGAAGGAAGGAAGGAAGGAAGGAGGGAAGGGGAAGGAAGGAAGGAGAGAGGGAGGGAGGGAAGGAGGGAAGGAAGGGAGGGAGGGAGGAAGGAAGGAAGGAAGGGAAGAAGGGAAGAAGGGAGGAAGGAAGGAACGGTCAGCCTTGATACTGTGGTCACCGAAGGGTGACGTAGGTAGATATACATGGAGCCTGGTACAATTTGTAACTCAGTAAAGCTGTTCATTGCCTTGACCTTCTCTCTCCACCCCCCTGCCAGCAGCAAGTGAGCCCTAGGCTTCCTGGAGAGTCCCAGTCTTCCCTTCTGAACCTGCTCCTTCTCCAAACTCATTTACTCCCACTCTTTCCCTTATTCACTCAGTTTCAGGCACACTGGCCTTGCTGTTTCTTGGATGTGATGAGGTTGTTCCTGTCTTCGGCTCTCTCTGCATATGCAGTGTCCTCTGCCTGGCACATTCCCCCTCTGCCGATAGACGCGTAGTTTGCTGCCTCACTGCCTTCTGGTCTTTACTCAGTGTTACCACCTCAAGTGGGCCTTCCCTGGGCACTCTAACCAAAATAGTAACTCTGTCACTCTAAACTCTTATCTGGCATAGCACATATTTTCACCACCTGCCATATTAGATGTACGATCTGTTTCTCCTACTAGAATGTGCACTTCATGAGGGTGAGGATTTTTTGTGTTTTTGTGCATTTCTGTATCCCCAGTGCCAAGAATATTGCCTGGCACAGAGGCGGCTGTCAATAAAATGTCTGTTGATTGAAAGAATGGCTGAACCCGAGAGTCTGGGCTTCTGGATGTGGGAGAGAGAAGTTGCAGGAGAGTCAGAGATGAGATGGGTCAGAGAGAAGCCAAATGGACTCAGGAGTGGAGTATGAGACAGAGTCGGTGGAGTAGTCCTCAAAAGAGAAGAAGATAGGAGTGAAGGCCAGATGGAGAGTGGTAGAGGGGAGTCTCTACCTTGTAGACAGAAGGGTAGGGTTAGAAGGATGGCAGATTTCCCTCCCCCAGCCTTCTAGGCTGGTTACCTCAGGAGCAGGCCGAGGGGCTGAGGGGTACCTTTGGAGGGGGCAGCCCAGAGGGCAGTGAGTGATGCCCACCAGCCTGGCAGAGGAGCCGGCCAGAGAGGATTGGCTAGGGCAAGTGGGGACAGGGTGGGTTGGGGATCAGATGGAAAGTTCTGGGTACAGGGCACTTAGTAGGCCTTGAGAAATGGTAGTTTCCACCTGCCCCCACCCCAGTATACAGCTGTGATTTTGGGTGGTTTCTTTCCTGCCGGTCTCCATCCACATACCCATTGAAACATGATTTCCAACCCCCTCCCCACCAGGCCAACCCTCCTCCCTACCCTTATTCTGCTTTCATCTCCTTTTCCCACCAGCACAAACCCATCCCCTCCCCACCACCCACTGGGTGATTCCCAAGAGGCCTTTCAAGAGGCATTTAAGTGACTTTGTTCAGGAGAATTCAGTGGGCTGTCTAGAGCTGGCCTGAACCCCTGAGAGAATCAGGAGGGAGGGTTATAGTCACTGCCATTCCCTTTGATTCCTTACAACTTTTACGGAGATCCTACTGTGTGCCAGTCATGAGTGCTGGGCAGGCAGAGATGAGAAAGGGCTTACTCATAAAATCAAGGAAGCAGAAATCCAAGCAATGAGATATCGTTTTTCACCTCTGAGATGGGCAAAGATGAAGTTCTAGGGAGGGTGTGGAAGCAGCCCCGCTCCCATAACATAAGAACTGTGGCAACACTTCTGGTCATTAAAATCCATCATCGCTCTCTCTCTCTCTCTCTTTTTTATTTTTTTTTTTAAAGATTTTATTTATTTATTCATTTATCCCCCCCTTGCTGCCCGCCCTCGCCGGGTCAGCCAACCACGCCGTGCGGGCGGGCCTGCCCTCACCAGGAGGCCCCGGGAAACTAACCCGGGGCCTCCCACATGGCAAACGGGAGCCCCACTGATTGAGCCACAGCCGCCTCCCTCTTTTTTTTTTTTTTTTTGTCTTGTTTTTAATGTCTATGCCGTTTGATCCGGCAGTTCTACTTCTACAAGTTTATCATAATGAATTAACAGAAAAAATATGCAAGGGTGTTAGTAAGAGGATCTTCACTGTGGTGTTCTTATACGTAAGAAAAAAGAAAACATTCTGACTGTTCAGCAGTAGGGGACATGTTCTACAAATCATGAAGCAGCCATAGAATGTGGCCATATTAAGGTATCAGGTGGGCTATACTTTTTGGTAGGTCTGAAATATGTCATAATAAAAAATGAATAAGCTTGCTCTTTATGGATTGATATGAAAAGTTGCCCATGGTATATAATTAAGTGGAAAAAAATCATTTTACACAACAGTATGGTTTCATTTATGTAAAAGTCAAATAGTCATATACGAATAATGTCAGCTCCCTGGGGACAGAGATTGTTGTTTGCTTTGTCCACACATGGACACACTGGCGCACTGCATGACATCTAGTAGAGGCTCAATAAATATTTATGGAATACAAAATAAAAAGCCTGGAAAGCTGTACACCAAACTACTAATAGTGGTTATCTCTGAAGTGGTCATGAGAGAACCATTCTCTGTATTGTTTGAATGTGTTTGCCTCAATCATTTATTGCGGGGGGGGAGAGGGGGGGGGAGTGTTTTCGTATAAACACACGGGAGCACACTCTCTCACCAAGAGAGTGATAAAAAGCAAGGCACTGTTGGCTGAGAGAGGAAGGTGATAGGACTCTGCCTGAGGTAAACAGAGGCTTCTCATAGGTAGCCACTTTGGAGCTGGATTTCACTGGGCTTTTCATTTCAGTTTTTCACTCAGCATTGTAATATTTTTAAAATGCAAATCTGATCAGGCTACTCTTGGGCTTAAAACTCTTTGATGGCTCTCTTACCTGCAGGATCAAGTTCAGCCTCCCTCACCTAGCACAGGAGGCCCTTTGTGATCTTGCCCCTGTTATCTTTACCTCCTGCTACTTCCATATATATACAACCTTTTTATTATGGAAATATAACAACACACTCAACGTTTTGCAAATTTTGTTTCTTTTATCTGCCCCTACCTCCCCCACTCAAACACATACATCCCCCCCTCTTTGGAGTATTTTAAAGTAAACGCCAGATATATTATTTCAACTGTAAATACTTCGCCTTGTATGAGGATTTTAAAAAAATATAAAACCACCATGCTGTTATTGCATTTAACAAAATTATTTATAATTTCTTTTTCTTTTTTAAGATTTTTTTTTTTAAAGATTTTATTTATTTATTCATGGGTCAGCTAACCATGCTGTGCGGGCGGGCTTGCCTTCACCAGGAGGCCCCGGGAACCGAACCCGGGGCCTCCCATATGGGGAACGGGAGCCCTACCGATTGAGCCACAGCCGCTTCCCTATAATTTCTTAACATCACCGAGTCCATGCTCAAATTTCCCCTATTGTCTCAAATACATCTTTTTACACATGGTTTTGCTTGAATACATACTGTCTAATAGCCTGTGTTCCAGCAACACTGAATTGTTTGCAGTTTCCCACAAGTTTCATATGCATTCTGGCCTTTATTTATTTATTTATTTATTTTTAAGATTTTTAATTTATTTATTCATTTATCCCCCCCCTTGCTGCTTGTGCTCGCTGGGTCAGCTAACCACGCCGTGCGGGCGGGCTTGCCTTCACCAGGAGGCCCCGGGAACCGAACCCGGGGCCTCCCATATGGTAAACGGGAGCCCTACTGATTGAGCCACAGCCGCTTCCCATTCTGGCCTTTATTTACACCAGTCCATTTGCCTGGAATGCCACCATCACACCTAGTCCAAGATTCAGCTTGAGAGTCATCACTTCCTCGAAGCCTTCCTGATTTGTCTGCCCTTCCCCTGTGTCTCGTAATACCCAGAATATAAGGCACTGCTTTGTCTTATTACATAATTCAACCATTCCATAAGTATGTGTTGAGCACTTCCATGTGCCAAGTACTACACCAGGCCCTGGGGATACAGCAAGGAAATTGATTAAATTCGCACCTTCCTGGAGTGCTTAGGGCAGGAACAGTATATAATACTGATCTCTAACATGTACTCTGCTATATGCTTTTCTTCATTATCTTGTTGAACCCTCCAAACCACCCCGTGAGGCAGGGATCAGTGTTATCCCTATTTGATGAGAGACTAAGGCTCAGAGAGGGCTAGTTACTTGGCCAAGGTCACACAGCTAGTAAGTGGCAAGGTGGGGACTTGAACCCAGGCAGTGTGATGGGAAACTGCATATGTCACATGCCAAGGTCAGCTTTGGGCCCAGCACTGAGCAGGAGGTTTCAGGACCTGCCCTTGGTGAAAGCCAGGGGAAGAGGATCTGCAGGACCTTTGTGTGTAGGGGCCCAGAGAAGTCAGATCATGCTTCGTCTAGATGGTTGTTTTCTTGCCACTGTCTTCTTTTTTCTCCTCCTCCTCCTCTTTCTTCCTTTTTTTTGTTGAATGACAATATTTAATTTTCTTATAAAGAAGTCTTTCTGCCTTAGAAAGAGTCTTTTAAATATAGAATTGGAAATATACTGCTCTCACTGTGACAGTTCACAAATGAACACAGCAGAGCAGATCCACCCTCTCCAAAGGTAAACTGGCTTGGGCCTTTTTTCCGTCCTCCTTAAAAAAAAAAAGTATTTATTTACTTTTTTGGGACTAGGTAATACATTTACATGGTTCAGAAATCAAAAGATACAAAAAGGTACATAGGGCAAGTCTCCCTCCTTCCCCTGCCACTAAGGTTCCTCTGCTTGGAGGCAACCAAGGTGTCCCAGTTTTGTGTGTCTCTTTCCAAAGATGTTGTATGCAAATATAGACATATCCATGTGTATATATGTATATGTGTTGTGTATATATATATAATCTTTATAAAATGGTTATTTTCTTAATCCTTGAGTTGTAGACATAGACTAAACTTCTCTCTTGGTCTCGCTGGCCCTTGTAATAGTGGAGGCCTGCTCATGGAAGCCCTGGGTTTTCCTCAGAGACAGGTTTTTCCCGGCCCATTGAGGTCCTCATGTCCACAATGCTTTAGACTCTTTTCAAAGAGCTACCATCTTTGACATCTCATCAGCCACTCACAATAGCCCATGAAGGGCGAGAATTATTTGCCCCATTTTACAGGTAAGGAAACAGATCCAGAAATGTCCAGTAACTTGCTGCAATGCACATAACTAATTAGTGTGGCCGTGTGGTGGAAGGCAAGGAGCAGTGTGTGGCTTGGTCCAGCTTGGACTTTGGAAGCAATAAAAAAAGTTGTTTACTCCAAAGTCACAGGTTAAAAATATTCTAGTGGCACTTGTGTGGGGCAGTGGAAAAAGTGAGGGAACTTGCAATTCCAGCTTGGTTTGCTTGCTGGCTCTGTCACTTCCAACAGAGTGTTCGTGGGCAAGTTACTTCATAGGTTGTAGCCTCAGTTTTCTAACCGAGAAAGTAGGGATGATAATACCCACCTAGCAGGGTGGATAAGGACAGAGTATAAGCAAGAGTGACTTGTAAAATGGGACCCATTTCGGTTTCGATGCTTGCACTGCCATTATTATTATGGTTATTATGGCTGGTCTTGCTAGCACATGGCGGGGTGGGCAGCTGTTTCTCGAAGAGAAAGCGGATTCAAACTGGACACAGGTTTGCCCTGCCCTCAAGCCAACTTATCCGAAAAGACTCTAAGGCCCAATGAATTGTAAATCAGGAAACCTCTGACCAGGCCTCTTTTCCAGCCCAGCTTGGGGGTGGGGGTGGGGGTGGGGGGCTGCCTCCAGGGCAGTTAGAACAGCCCTAGGGCCTGAGCATAAACTCTTCCTCAGTGGGTGTCTTGAACCTTCTTTGAGCTGTAATTGCCCTCCCCTCCCTGCAAATCAAATTTTTTTTAAGTTTATTTTTCCTATTACAAAAGTTAAAACATGCTCACTAGATAAAACTTGGGAAATATTGAAAAGTAGAAAGAGGAATAAACCATCCTTAAAACTTCCTCCTCCACAAAAGCCCACCTAGGTTAACATGTTGGCGTATTTCCCTTCAGTCTTTTTTTTTCTCTCCATGCACTTATGATAATACTAAGCATAGCAATCTGTCTTGCTTGTGCTGTGGCTGCTGTGCCTGCCTTTAGGCTATTTTCATTTTAATTTAGAAAATTTTAAAATTATTTCTAGTTTTATTGATGGGATTTGTTTTTAGCCTAATGCTGGCAAGGAATCTTGAAGGCCATTGAAGGGGCGCTCTCCCTCAGCCTGTTTAACAGCTTTTGCTCTGGTACTTCTTGAGGTAAGAGCCCTGGCTTCAGGGCTATTGACAAGCAGTGCCCGTCGTGGTGAGAAGGCGGAACCGAAAAGGGAACCCTGGCGCCTTCTGTGGTTCTTCCCCTCCAGGCACCATTCAGGTCCTCAACCAGGTCCATTTCCATCTGAAAGTAAAATGGAGCACCCGTTATTTATCACTCTTTACCAGGTGGCTGCCCCTCCGGGCTGAGTTCTTCACTAGGATTTGGATGACTACTTTGGGGGTGGGTCTCCTAGAGAGGTAAAGGTTAGGGGAGCCTAAACCGGACTAAGCAAGTCTTTGAGATTGCAAACCTTGGCAGATGGTCTCTCACCTGATGGGAATTGGAAGAGTTCCCGTGGGCCAGCTTCCCCTGACTTCCCCCAACCCCGAACTGCCCATTCAGTCCCTCCCTCCTCTTCTATATATATATTTAATACCCCTCTTTTTGGTATATGTAAAACTGCCCTTAAGCTGACGGTGTAATTAGAATAGTGTGCATTTGAAGTGACTCACATTTCTAGCTGACCAGGTGCTGTTTAATAAAAGCTTGGCTATTCCTATCCCGGGACAAGTTCAAGTCTTTTTCACTATCTTTTAAGGAAGCTCCCCAATCCCGGCTCTGAGACCTGGAGAAATACAACTCACCCTACAAGGCCTGGCTTTGAAATGTTCCAGGATACCGGTTCCAGCAGGGTGAGTTGCTCCGTCCTCAGTGCTCCTACAGCTCGGGGTCTACATTGCTAACAGAGCTCCTAACCTGCTGCGATCTGCTGCTTTTCCTCTTCCCTTGCCTTGTCTGGGAGCTCCTAGAAGTCCAGGACAATGTATCCTGGTCTTCTATCCCAGACCCAGCAGTTGAAGGCGCTTCATAAATATTTTGGTGAATTAAATGACAAAACCATGCATTTTGGCTGTTTCTTGCTCTTCCTCATTTCCTAAACCCCCATTTTCCCATCTTGCCATCTCCCGGAAGGTTACAATAACACCAAAGCATCACAACTGCATCCCCCCCCCCCCGCCTTTTTTTAATCATGTGTGATGATTGTCTATACTTGATGGGGAAGTAACCATTCCCTCTATCAAAATGTCCCTCTGCCCTTCCCATCCCTAAAGCCCTCTTTGGGCTGGGACAGTTCTTTTCCAGGCGCCAGCAAGACTCTCTTCAGAGTGGTGGCACTCATGTTCCCATGTGCCTTCTTCCCAACTGAGGGAACTGCTGCTTCTGCAGGATCCAGCTCCGCATCCGCCTTCCAGACTGGGTCAGGGCATAGCATGGAAGCAACAGGGTTATTCATAGTACTTCAGGGAGAGGAAAGGCTCAAAACTGTGTGCACTGTCAGCAGTGATTGACAATGATGACAATGGGACAAAGAAGTAACTTTTCAAATATTTTATTAAAAAAAAAAAAAAGAAATAGAGACATAACCCTTTAAAACAACACAAGAGACTTTCTCCCCACCTGCCAGTCTGCTGACCAGCCCCTTTCCCCCAGGGCTTCACCTGGATGGTCCTGAGGCCCAAACCCTGCCTCTCAGCTGTGGTAACTGCCCCTGTCCCACAAACTGGTGACTCAAACTCTGTGCTCTCTTCCAGCATCTGATCTGCCTCCTTTAAGAAAATAAAAATACCCCCTCCCCTAATCACTTAAAAATAATTTTCAAGATTAAAAACTGCATTTGTGATTTTTAAAAAATAAACACTTTAAAGGTTGGAAATCTCCCTCTTCCCCTAGGCCTAGGTGAGGCCTCTGGGGTGCCTGCCTGCCTCACCTCAGGAGGCCAGCTGCCACTTGATGCCCTCTTGGAAATTTTCAGGAAGTAATTTCTTCCAAATTTCCCCTGCAGTCACAAATTCCACAAATTGCTCACATAAACATGCTGTCTTCATTATCGGCACTGCTCCTCAGTTCTGGAAACCTGATCTCTCTTTGTCAACTAGACCACATGCTTCAGATTCCCTGCAAACAGGAGAGAAAACAAAATCCAAATTCAGATAATGTGAATTATACCTCACTAAAGCTCTTTTTAACAAAAGTGCTTGCATCTTGGGGTTTGTCCTCTTGCTACTCTAGGGAACCCTATGACCCCACCATATGAACCAGCCCAGGCTAGGCTGCTGTTTGATAAAAGACATGTGGCCCAGTTACCCCTGTTGCCCAGCAACCACCAGCCCAACCACCAGCCACATGAGTGTGGTGGCCATTGACTGCCAGCTGACTGCAGATGCAGAGGGAGCCCAGCCAAGAGCAGAAGAACCACCCAGCTGAACCCAGCCCAAGTGCTAATCAACAGATTCATGAGCTAAATGGTGGTTTTAAGCCACACACACACACCAATATGCAAATTCGGGTAACAACATTTCAGAGTTCACACTTTACCAACTGCACCAAAGCTACCTCATTCAACCTTTCTTCCCTCCCTAGCAGGGCACAGCCTTGCTAATCTTTTCTCCCCTAAGGACCTATGAAATGTGGATTGGGGGCTTTCCCCTGCCCTCAGGCCTAAGAGTCTTGAAGGAAAAAGCAATCACTTGAAATCCTACAGGATTTTACTGTGCTAGGCTCTAGTGGATGAAAAGTTTGCTCACTTGGTCTCTTGTGGTTTTCTCCTTGCCCCACTTCCCTCAGGAGAAACACTGGACTTCAAACCCTACTGACCACTTCTCTGAAACATGAACGAACGCTCCCCAGAGCCTAGCACAGGGCCTCAACACATAGTAGGTGCTCAATGAGTGGTTGAATGAATGAAAGGAAGGACAGAAGGAAGAAACAAACTGGCACCTTCTTCCCTATTTGAGTTTTTAAAAAGGTTTTAAATTAATATACAGGGAGTTTTGATGTTGGAGTTTTGTTCCTGGAGCCCGGGAAGTAAACACGAAGGAGAAGCAGATACATGAGGAAGGAGAGAAGTCACCACTAAACAGAGGCAAAGGCCTTGGGGAGAGAGCCGTTCGCCTGATATTCTACAGCTGGCCTTGTGGAAAAAGCACCACAGCTGAGTCCGGAGAGAAACAGAGCCCCGGGGAGGAGAGGAACCCAGGAAGCCTGAACCCTCACAGATGTCGGCAGCCATTTTGCTCCAACATGTGGCAATAGACTTTGGTGAGGGAAGTAACTTACACTTTATGGCCTGGTAACTGTAAGCTTCTACCCCAAATAAATACCCTTTATAAAACTAACCCCCCCCCCAAATTAATATACGGTAAAATAGGTTTTTTTTTTGTGGGGGGGTAGGTACAGTGTTATGATTTTTTTTTAAGGTTTAGAGTGGTTTTATTCATAATTACAAAAAACAAGAAACAATCCGATGCCCTCAACGGGGAAATGGATAAACAAATTTACGTACATCTATACAATGAAATACTCCACGGCAATTAAAAGAAACAAACTACTGACACATGCAATGGCAGGAATGAATCTTAAATGTATTACCCTAAATGAAAAAATAAAAAACCAGACTCAAAGGGTTTATTTACTGTTTTATCCATTTATAAGAAAGGCAAAATTATAGGGGCAGAAAACAAATCAATATTTTCCAGGGCCTGTGGGTGGGGAGAGAGGCTGGCCTCAAAGGGACAACAATGTGTGTGTGTGTGTGTGTGTGTTCTAGATCTTAATTGTGATGATGGTTTAATGACTGCATGTGTTTGTCATAAGTCACAGAAGTGTACACTAAAAAAGGAGGATTTATTGTATTTTCATTATACCTTCATACAACAAATTAAAAATCCATAGCCCCAATGGAATTAAACTGACCTATATAAAAATGCCCCCAAGGGATCTGTCCAACTTGTACTGGGAGAAGCCAGCAGAGGACATATGGGTCTGGAATCTGGGGCTTCTGGACCAAGGGGGTCTTACTATACATTTTACATAAATTTGGATAAAAGAGAGTTTATCAGTATGACAGCATTGCCAGCATACAGGATATGAGCACCCTAGCAAGGACCCTGGGAAATGATGCAAAACTGTTGCTAGGATGAGTCCTATTAGCATCAATCTAATTATGACATTCCTTGCTATGGTTTTCTTTGTGTTTGTCCTGTTTGGATTTATTGAGCTGCTTATATCTTTGCCTTTATGTATTTCATAAACCTAGCAATATTTCCTCAAATGTTTGTTTTTTTTCTGACCAATTTTTTTCTTATCTCCCTTGGGTACTCCAATTGCACATATGATTCACTTCTTGATATTGTCCCACAGGTCGATGAGGCTTGTTCTAATATTTTTTTCAGCATTTTTTTTCTATCTTCAGTTTGGGTAGTTTCTTTTGTCTTGTTTCAGGTTCACTGGCCTTTTCCTCTATGGTTTCTAGTCTTCTGTAAAGATTATTTAGGTCCCCCCCGCCCCCAGGAGATAAAATGATTTCCAATTCTAGATTTTTCTTTCTTTCTTTTTGGTAAATGTTGAAATAACTTCAAACTTACAGGAAAGTTGCAAAAAAAAAAAAAAAAAAAAAAAAAACAATACATGGGACTCCAAAATAATATCCCCTCACCCAGATGGTATTCCTTCCTCCCTCCCTCCCTTCCTTCCTCCCTCCCTTCCTCCCTCCCTCCCTCCCTCCCTCCCTCCCTCCCTTCCTTCCTTCCTTCCTTCCTTCCTTCCTTCCTTCCTTCCTCCCTCCCTCCCTCCCTCCCCTCCCCTCCCCTCCCCTCCCTCCCCTCCTCCCTCAATCCCTCTCTTCCTCTCTTCCTTCCTTCCTATCCCTTTGAGAGTAGGTTGCATACATCATGCTCCTCTAACAGTTAACTCTTCCAGGTACATTTCCTGAGAACAAGGACACTCACTATGTAGCCACCTTAAGTACAGCTATCAAGTTCAAGAAATTTAACATCGATATAAAGCATATAGAACATGTTCCAATTTTTTCAGTTGTCCCAATAATGTCCATTTTTCCCCCTGGGTTGGAAGATTTTTTTCTTTCTTTCTGTTAGAGAAGTTGTAGGTTTACAGAAAAATCATGCATAAAATACAGAGTTCCCATATACCACCCTATTATTAACACCTTGTATTAGTGTAGTACATTTGTTTCAATTCTTGAAAGAACATTTTTATAATTGTACTGTGAACTATAGTCCATCGTTACAATAGGGCTCACTGTTTGTGTTGTACAGTACTGTTTTTTAAAAAATTTTTATTCTAGTAACACACACACAACCTAAAATTTCCCCTTTTAACCACATTCAGATAAATAATTCAGTGCTACCATCACTATCATCCATTATCAAAACTTTTCCATCACCTCCAACAGAAATTCTATCCCAATTAAGCTTTAACTACCCATTCCCTACTGGCCCCCTGGCCCCTGGCAACCTGTATTCTGGTTTCTGATTTTGTGAATTTGCTTGTTTTGATTATTTCATATCAGTGAGATCACACAATATTTGTCCCTTTGTGTCTGGCTTATTTCACCCAACATGATGTTGTCTAGGTTCATCCATGTTGTCACATGTATCAGAACTTTGTTCCTTTATACGGCTGAATAATATTCCCCTGTATGTTTATACCACATTTTGCCCAACCATTCATTTGTTGTTGGACACTTGGGTTGCTTTCATCTCTTGGCAATTGTGAATGACGCCTCTCTGAATATTGGTGCGCAAATATATATTTGCGTCCCTGCTTTCAATTTTTTTTTATTAGAGAAGTTATAAGTTACAGACAAATATGAATAAAATATGTAAAATACAGAGTTCCCATATACCACTCTATTATTAACACCTTGCATTACTGTAGTACATTTGTTATAATTCATGAAAGAACATTTTTATAATTGTACTATTAACTATAGTCTATCTTTACAATAGGGTTCACCGTGCTGTGCAATACTATGTTTTTTTTGTTTTGTTTTTTTTTGTTTAAAGATTTTATTTATTTATTCATTTATCCCCCCCTTACTGCTTGTGCTCGCTGGGTCAGCTAACCACGCCGTGCGGGTGGGCTTGCCTTCACCAGGAGGCCCCGGGAACTGAACTCGGGGCCTCCCATATGGTAAACGGGAGCCCTACTGATTGAGCCACAGCCGCTTCCCCAATACTATGTTTTTTAAAAATAATTTTTACTCTAGTAACATATATACAACCTAAAATTTCCCCTTTTAACCGCACTCACATATAGAATTCAGTCCTGTTAATTACTTTCATAGTGTTGTGCTACCATCACTACCAACCATTATCAAAACTTTACAATCAACCCAAATAGAAACTCTGTACAATTTAAGCATTAACGCCCCATTCTCTACCCCCACTCCATCCACTGGTAACCTATATTCTAGATTCTGACACTATGAGTTTGCTAATTCTAATTGTTTCAAATCAGTGAGCTCTTACAATATTTGTTCTTTTGTGTCTGGCTTATTTCACTCAACATGATGTCGTCACATGTATCAGAACTTCATTCCTTTTTACTGCTGATTAAGATTCCATTGTATTTATATACCACATTTTATTTATCCATTCAACGGTTGTTGGACACTTGGATTGCTTCCATCTTTTGGTAATTGTGAATAATGCCGCTATGATCATTGGTGTGCAACTATCTGTTCAAGTCCCTGCTTTCAGCTCTTTTGGGTATAAATCTAGAAGTGAGATTGCTGGGTCAAATGGTAATTCAATACTTAGCTTTCTGAGGAACTGCCAAACTGTCTTCCACACCATTCTACATTTGCACCAGCAATGAATGAGTGTTTCTATTTCTCTCCAACACTTGTAATTTTCTTTCTTTTTTTTTTTTAATAGTAGCCATTCTAGTGAGTGTGAAATAGTATCTCATTGGGGTTTTGATTTGCATTTCCCTAATAGCTAATGATGTTGAGCATCTTTTCATGTTCTTTTTGGCCATTTGTATATCTTCTTTGAAGAAATATCTATTCAAGTCTTTTGTCCATTTTAAAAATGAGTTGTTCATCTTTTTACTTTTGAGTTGTACGATTTATTTATATATTCTGGATATTAAACCCTTACTGGATATATGTTTTCCAAATATTTTCTCCCATTGACTAGGTTTCACTTTCATGATAAAGTCCTTTGATGTACAAAAGTATAAAATTTTGATGAGGTCCCAATTATCTATTTTTTCATTTATGATCATAATTTGGGTATAAAGTCTAAGAAACCATTGCCTAACACAAGATCCTGATGATGTTTCCCTACATTTTCTTCTAGGAGTTTTATCATCCTGTTTCTCACATTTAGCTCATCCATTTTGAGTTAATTTTTGTACATGGTGTAAGATAGGGGTCCCCCTTCATTCTTTTGAATAGGGATATCCAGTTCTCCCAGCACCATTTGTGCCCTTCAGTGGGATTCCTCAAATGGTAATATCTTACATAATTTGGTTCAATATCAAAACAGGAAATTGACATTGTTACAATTCATAGATCTTATTCATATTCATATTTCACCAGTTTCTCACACATTCATTTGTGTGTGTATGTATGTAGTTCTATGCAATTTTATTACATGTGTAGATCTTGTAACAACCACCATGATCAAGATATGGAACTATTCCACCAACACACAGATCTCCCTCATGCTATCCCTTTTTTTTTTTTTTTTAAAGATTTTATTTATTTATTTATTTATCCCCGCCTTGCTGCTTGTGCTCGCTGGGTCAGCTAACCACGCCGTGCGGGCGGGCTTGCCTTCACCAGGAGGCCCTGGGAACCGAACCCGGGGCCTCCCATATGGTAAACGGGAGCCCTACTGATTGAGCCACAGCTGCTTCCCTATGCTATCCCCCCCCCCTTTTTTTTTTTTTTTTGGTTAAACATATTCTTATTTATTCTAACCAGTTTCTAAAAAACCTAAAATAAACAGCAAATAAAATATCTGCATGTTACATAGAGGTAAAATGTAACAAAAATTTCAAAAGTATACTGCTGATGTATAATAAAAATTGACAGAAATTTGAAAAACAACTTTTTTGTAGATACAGATATCAACAATCACTTAAGGTAGACAACATTTCTTATATATTGTATGTATTGTGAGAATGCTATCCCTTTTTAGTCACACTTACCTCTTCCTATCCCTAAACCCTGGTAGCCAGTAATTGGTTTCTTCCTCTCTATAATTTTGCCATTTTGATAATGTTATATAAATGGAATCATACAGTATTCAACATTTTGAGACTGATTGGACTTTTTCACTTAGTATACTGCCCTTAAGATCCAGCTAGGTTATTTATTTATTTACTCTTTAAAAAAAATTATTATTTAATTACTTTTTCATATCAATGTTACAAATTACTCCATTAATACAAGATAACTACAACAACAACAAATCTGCTTTAGTCAGCAGTTACACTCCCCCCTTATTTTTGTTCATTCCTTAGTCTTGAGAGATTTGGGACGATGTCCACTCTGACTGCTTCAGGCTGACAGAGGACATAGATATTATGGGGCAGAGGAATGGGATTGTTTTGCTTGCAGTCAAAGATACGCCTTGTTTCAGGATGGGGCTGGTCCATCGTCATCATTTTGTTAGTTGTCCAGGGCAGGCCTGAAGAACTGGAGAGTGGGAATTGACTGCATACCTCCAGCCAGGTTATTGTATGTATCATTTGTTGCTTTTCATTGCTGAGTATTATTACATGGTATGGATGTACCACAATTTGTTAACCAATCACCTGTTAAAGGATATCTGAGCTGTTTATGGTTTTTGGCTATTACTAGTAAAGCTGCTATGAACATTCATGCTCAGGGTTTTGTATGAATATAAGTTTTCATTTGGATAAATTTATGCCCAAGAGTACAATAGCTAGGTCCTATGGTAGTTGCATGTTTAGTTTGTTAAGAAACTGCCAAACTGTTTTCCAGAGTGACTATTCCATTTTACACCCCTACTAGCAATGTATGAGTGATCCAGTTTCTCAGCATCCTTGCCAGCATTTGGTGTTGTCACCTATTTTTCATTCTGATAGGTGCGTAGTCATCTCTCCTTGGTCTTAATTTGCATTTTCCAAATGGCTAATGATGGTAAACATCATTTCTTGTGCGTCTCTGCTGTCTGTATGCATGTCACTTTTCATTCTCTTATCAGGGTCTTTTGCAAAGGCAAATTTTAAATTTTGATGAGGTCCCATTTATCACTTTTTAATTTTATGGATCACTCTTTTGGTGTGTTTTAAAAATATTTTTATTACAGAAGTTTTGAACTTACAAAACAATCATACAGGTGTAGAATTCCCATAAAACAACACTTCACCAAACACACCACACAATTGTGGAACATTTGTTACAGTTTATGAGATAATATCATCAGACTATTATCACAAACTATGATCCATAGCATACATTTGGCATATTTTTTCCCTACCCCCCTATTATTAACACAGTACATCTTTGGTATTGATGCAAGAATACTGCTATTAACTGTAGCCCATAGGTTACATTAATTGTATTTTTCCCATGCTTCTCCACATTCCCACCACCCTGCAATAGTGACATGCATCCATTCTAGTTCACAGAAGGACATTCTTGCATTTGTACTATTAACCACAATTCTTATCCACCTCTGGGTTCACTGAGTTATTTAGTCCCTAGATTATTCTCTAGCTTTCTTTCAACTGACATTTACATCCTTTTCAGCCACAATCCCATTTATAAACCAGCTGCGACTCACTATAATGTATTACCATCAACTCTACCCATTTCCACACATTTACTGTCAAGTTAATTAAAACTTCTACATATACTAAGCATCAGTTCTCCTTCACAGCCCTCCTTTTATCTCCTAATAACCTATACTCTAGGTTTTAACTCCATGCATTTACTCTTTGTGTTTAGTTCATATTAGTGAGACCAACACTTTTGGTGTTTTAATCACCTAAGCTAAAAATCTCGAAACTTTTTGATTCTTCATCTCTTAGTTCAAGCCCCCTTCAAATCTCAGGAAATTTGAAGCCTAACCCCAAGATGTCTTTCAACCTGTCCCCTCTCTTCCCTTCTACCGTCTCCCCCTAGGTCACATCCCTCATTACTCAGGTCACTGCAACTTTCTCTTAACTGGTGCTCCTGACTCTGGAGCTGTCCCAGGTACTATTACTAGCTCTTATCTCATCTCATCTCTCTCTCTCTCTCTCTCTCTCACACACACACACACACACACACACACACAACTTCAGCAGCTCCTGACTGTCTGAGGATAAAGTCCAACTCTTTAGCTTAAACATGCCCCATCCAGACTTTATTTCCACACTTTTGCTTGTGTTGTTGCCTCTGCTGAAGAAAACCCATAGGGGATCTTGGTGCTAAAGCTAGGGTCCTTCCTTCTTTAAGAGTATGGCCAGAGCTTGATGAATAAAAGTGAATACATGGGCAAACAAAATTCCATGTTTAAAGTGTTTCAACAACACATGCTCACAGAAAGGAAAGGGTGCTGTATTTTTTGCTGCCTTATCTTCCTTTCCAGTTACATTTGGAGGCAATTAACAAAAAGAACAGAAATAATTTCCACCAAAAGTTGATGATGACACATTGCATTTGGGTAACAATTAAAATTTAAGCTTAAATAAAGCCCATTGTTTCCCTCTCCCATCCAGCTTTTCCAGCAGGATGGCAGCATGAGAAAATTCCAAAGGCTAGCAGTGTCTGGAGCCTGGGGAGACATGGAGTATAGAAAAGAGAGGGCAAACTCAAAGGCCTAAAAGGGCCAAGAATGTACTGTATATGAGTAAAACAGACCAAGGGCAAGACATATGGGACCCTATTATTCTTTTTTTTCTTTCCATTTTCCACTTCGAATCATAACATGAATATAACAAGTAGTTTCCTTTCCTCTTAACTCTCCTATAAAAGAAATCAAAACAAAAAGAGTGTGGGATGATCAATGGAAACTGACACTGGCCTACAGTCAGAGACACAAAAGGGAGTGGTGGGGCCTGTGGCAAGTAGGAAGGGACATGCTCACAAATGGCCTCAAAACTGGTTCTACTGCTTCCATCCTTGTCCCCTAAAACCTCCTCTCCAGAGGATTTTGTTAAAACTTAAGTCAGACCCCATCCCTCCTATGCTTGAAATCCTCTAATGTCTTCCAATCACACCTAGAATAAAATCCAAATTACTTACTGACAAAGCCCTGCAGGGTTTGGTCCCTCGTCTCCTGTCTTCTCCCACTACCCTCCTTGCTCACTCTGTTCTAGCTCCATGTATCATCTTCCCCTCTTCTTTGCACTTGCTGTTTCTTCTGCCTGGAATGCTCTGTCTTCAGATATTCCCAGTTCTGACTCTTCTCATCATTCAGATCTCAACTCAAAAGTCATCTCAGAGAGGCCTTATGGCCACCTACACTGAGCAGTCACTCCTCAGTCTCTCGGTTTCAGTCACATCATCCAGTCTTCTTTTCTTCAATGCACTGAGCACACTTGAAAACATCTTGTGTATTCTTTTTTTTTTTTTTTTTTTTTTTTTAGTTTTTTAGTTTTATTTTATATACAAAGAACTAGCATTGTTTTAGTCTGGTAGATGTCCTGGACACTCCATTCAAGGAAGATTAGTCCAACTTGATGAAGCCTATATCCTTCGCATACTGACGGAAACACTGGCGGCACATATTGAGACCATATTTCCGGATTAGACCATGTCGGTTTGAACAGACACGGCAAGAGTGGGAACCCTGGCCGAATTTTCGTGGATGGCTCCAGTAGAGCTGCTGATGACCCATCTTTCTCTCAGGGCGCAATGAGGGAAAAGGCTTGTGTATTCATTTATTTACTTGCTGTCTGTCTCCCCTTGCAAGCTTGATGAGGCCAGGGACCTTGTCTGTCTTGTTGGTTCCTGTATTGCTAGCACCGTCAACTGTGCCTGACACATAGTAGGCACTCAATGAATATTCACTGAAGGACTGAACATCTGTAAAGCTACAGGGCATTTGATAAAGTACATTCCCATTCAATGCACAGAGGCAGAAAGCTCAGTCGTGGGTCTTAAGGACCTTACAAATGTACTTGAGGTGAG
Organism: Tolypeutes matacus; assembly: GCA_026826555.1. Lineage (NCBI taxonomy): Eukaryota > Metazoa > Chordata > Mammalia > Cingulata > Chlamyphoridae > Tolypeutes > Tolypeutes matacus. Next base: position 668,304 of record JAKSZT010054531.1, read on the forward strand.
CAAATATAGGCTTACAAAAGGGGAATCAATGCTACCAGCCCAGTGACAAATGAGGGCTGAAGACAGTGTCATAGGAGTTTGGAGGAATGCTAGGGTGATTCCAGAACCCTTGGCAGCTGAGTGTCACCACAGAGAAAGAGAGAAGTGAATTTAGGACTTGACACTTTTGGGGCAGGGAGGGGACGAGCAGTTGAAATACAGGGGCTTCTTTGGGATTTGGAGGTTGTCCTGAGTACCGTTGTGGCAACGGATGTAGGCCATTTTAAATCAGCACACACCACTCAGAACTGTGTGGGAGAGAGTGTGGTCTACGATGTGAACTGTGGTCTACGGTTGGTGGCAAGGCCCCAGGATGTGTAAGTCCATTGAGGGTGGTGGGCCACACTTGTGGGAGATATTTGTGTGGGATGTGGTGGGAGGTGTGGGAGGTGGGCAACATGGGAATCCCAGTGGGTTCCGTGTAATATTTTGGGTATCTAAGCACCTCTTAAAATATATTATATATACATAAATAATATTTTTGTAAGCAAATGCACATATACGCATATATATTTATATATCATTTTACAAATATTGGTATGTATTGTGAAAATTTTGATTTTTACCCACAATGAAAAAGAAAAAAAAAGAGTAGTTTCCAAGAAGTCAGTCATATGAATACCCCTTTCAGGAATGTCACATCCACTTAACATCTGTATTAATAGTCATCTAATATTTTTCTATCAACTCACTTTTTTTTTTTTTTTAAGATTTTATTTATTTATTCATTTATCCCCCCCTTGCTGCTTGTGCTCGCTGGGTCAGCTAACCACGCTGTGCGGGCGGGCTTGCCTTCACCAGGAGGCCCCAGAAACCGAACCCGGGGCCTCCCATATGGTAAACGGGAGCCCTACTGATTGAGCCACAGCTGCTTCCCTCAACTCACTTTTTTTAAAGTATTTTTTTTCTACCCCCCTGAGATGGCTCCCTCGTCTGTCCTCGTTGTCTGCTTGCTATGTCCACTCATTGTCTGCTTGTTGTGCCCACCCATTGTCTGCTGATTTTCTTTAGGAGACACTGGGAACCTAACCTAGGACTGCCCATGTAGGAAGTGGGTGCCTAACCGCTTGAGCCACATCCGCTCCCCTATCAACTTACTTTTAAAACTTAATACCAATTTTGGTCTCATCTCTTCTAAGCCATAATAATACTGAAACAACAGACTTGATGTGCTTATTACATTTAAAAAACATACCTTAAGTCAATAAATCTGGAGAAAACTAGGAGATACAATGTTGCAACACATGTTGAAGAGAGAGTGTTAGAAATGGAAGATGCTACTTCAGATCTATATTACTTTCAGTTTGTGTTTTTATTAATATTTAGAAATAAAATGTTTTTCTTACATGCTGTGATCTCCAGAGGTGGGGGGAGGACACACTTCCATTCTACACCAGGTTACAAATATTTTAAGAGACAAAACAAAGACCAAGTAAAGGTCCAGTTTGAGGGACAAAATCATACTAAATATATGACTATTTTTTTTTTAAAGATTATTTATTTATTTATTCATTTATCCCCCCCTTGCTGCTTGTGCTCGCTGGGTCAGCTAACCACGCCGTGTGGGTGGGCTTGCCTTCACCAGGAGGCCCCAGGAACCGAACCCGGGGCCTCCCATATGGTAAACGGGAGCCCTACTGATTGAGCCACAGCCGCTTCCCTAAATATATGACTATTAAAATTAAAGATGTCTGTGTGTACCCTCAAATTGTCTCTCACATGGAAGTACATGAAGTATGTTTTGGGAAACATGGCTGTAGGGATTTCTATTGGGCATCTGGGGCCCAAGTTGCACTGCCACCATCAGTCTCCAGCATCTGAAAGTCTTGGAAGGTGGCCCTCCCATCCAGGCCCCTTGGTCCAATCTGGCCCACTCATCTGTCCATTTCATGAGGTTTTCCTGATGTCTGCAGTGGGCTAGGCCCTGTTCTGGGTGCTAGGGTCACAGAGAAGAGCAAGACACAGTTCTTGTTCTCAAGGGGCTCTCAGTCCAGCAAGGGAAACATATGTAGGCAAATACATTACAGTACCTAGTAGATACAGAGTGCATAAGAAAGGGCCTGAAAGGATTTGCAGAGGAAGTGGCATCTTGAAGGGCAAAGAGGGAAAGAATGTTCCAGGAAGCAGGAACAGAGCAGGGTGTATACAGGCAACTGCAAAGTTTTTGTGGCCAGAGCACAGAATGAGGGTCAGGGAGAGGGGTAATAAGCCTGGAGAGGTAGCCAGAGACCAGATCCTAAAGGGCCTGGAAGGTCATGGTCTTATCCCAGAGGCCATGGGGAGCCTCTGAAAGATTTTAAGGAGGGGAGGAGGTCTTATCTAGTGTGATCTAGGGTCAAAGCAAGTTTTCCCATTGCTGCCTCATCATGGTCAGGTGTTGAGGGACTCAGTTTCTACCTGGGAACAATGGCATTACAAAGGATTTCCCATAGAAATGCCTTGGGCATGTGCTGGTTTACTTTTTAGTGCTTAATTGTCAACTGTATTTCTTTCCTTGGAATGTAGATCCCTCCTGTCTTCAGGAAGCCTTCTCAAAGATAATTAAGTATAACTACCAATGACCACTTGTCTGTCTCTGACCTGAATTAGAACCCAAGGCTTGGATTAATCTCACCAGGCTTCTGGCATTTACAGGATATCAGCCCGTAAAGGATATTACTCTGATGGTTAGGGTGCTTGGTCTTAGTTTGCATGGGAATACTACAGTCTCAAACGGAATCGAAGCAATTTCTAAAATAGCTTATGATTCATTTTCTCTCCCCTCCTGTGCCTAAATCTGCTGGCTCCATGTGAAGGGATAGGCACAAGTAGCTGTAGAAGTGACATCATAGGAGTGGGCTGCTTGCCTGCCAGCCACCCTGTGGAGCTGGGCCTCAGGAGTGGTCTATCCGATGGGCTGGGCTATGTTTCCCAGCCTTTTTGGAGTCACAGTTCCCAGGTTCTTTGGTTTATGTGCTTTCTCCACATTTCTTTTTCAGACAAAAATTCTGGGCTGGGGCATGCAGGATAATGGGAATAGCAGTAGTAGGAAGAAAAATACAGCCTTACGTCTGTATAATGCTTTAGAATTTTGAAAGCCATTTGCTCCATTCTGCTCCACCCAAATACCAGTGGGAAATGAAAGCTGGGATTTCAGGCCTGAACTGGTGACAAACTCACTCTCTTCTGCAGAAAGGAGCTAAATGCTAATGTTCCCTATTCATCTCAAGGCATTTCATGATTAGCCTTGGACACAAGCAGAACGGGGAGGGGGGGGAGAGAGAGAGAGAGAGAGAGAGAGAGATTGATTTTCTTTAGCTTCTAGGTGCTTTCTGGAAGAGAAATTCTCCAGGAAAAATTGCCTGGCAGGCACAAATTATTAAACTATGCCGTCCTGATTGAGCCAGTGGTTAGTGCCGACCTTAGCACTGCCAACTCCTTCTGCACACCCTGGTTTACATTCCCAGTGGTCCCAAAGATCTTCACTGGTGGCAAAGGCATGACCACTAGGTGTGGAGTCCTGAATGTGTTATGAACATTGGAGGTGCCATCAGCTGCCAGAGTAACTCAAGGGCCTATAAAAAGGAAAACCAAAATTCAAGTCCCATCAGCCATCACTGTGGATCCTGAAGGGAAGGGCCACTGAGCCCAGTCATGAACAGCTTAGGACGGGGGTGGAGGGATTCGTTCCTTGGGGGAGTCATAAAAAGAGTTCTGCAGTGTTCCCATGTTTGCTCTGTGATCTTCCAGTACCTGGTTCCAGCATGGTTTGTCGCCACAGTCAGCATGGGGAGTCTCCCCCAGCCTAGCTCCCCTCCCCTGATCTTCTCCAGCATCATGGTCGCCAGGCTGGAAGCCTGGGAAAGGGGTGGCAAGCTTGACCCTACTGGTTTTAGATTAGATTTCGGTGTCACTTTTTTTTTTGGGGGGGGGGGCAGCAGTAAGCCACAGATGCTCAGTAGAACTGGGAGAGAGTGGCAGCTGCTCTCAGTGTTGCTGCTACCCTAGCTGCCACCACCACCATCACCACCAAATGAATTCAGACTGACCTAGCATAAGAACATAGGTGCTGACAGTGCCATGAAAATGCCATCGTCATAGACTAAGATGCATTCACTCAGGCAACTGTGTCCGTTGGAAATCTTGGTGGGGTATAAAAGCAACCCTTTTGAAAGATGAATCTGTAACCCTATATGTGGAAAGTGACTGGTAGAAGAGAACATGACCACTTCCAAAGCAGAGAGGCCTCCCAGAATTTGTTTTCCAGCTCACAGGGGATATGTGCGCCTATGAAAGTAGATTAAGGATCACTGCCTCAGCCTGTTTTAGAGATGTGAATAAAAATCTTGGCTTGGGACTGCCTCTTCTCTGGACTGCCTCTTTTCTGGTTGACTGATTTTTCAATTGATTTGTATTTATTAGCTAATGAAATTAAAGTTGTAAAAATGATAACAGAAACACAATAAATCTCTCCCTCAACTGGCTGTTTCTATGTCACTACGGTGCATTCCTCATTTTGATTACTTCAAAGTCTATTATTTTGTTCTCAATTATTCTGTTTTTCTGGCACTGCAGAAAATCAATTTGTTTTATTTTCTCTTATTCATGCACTCAATTATGCTCTTCGGGCACATTTAATCACTTTGATGTTTTCATTTTATGGTCCGTCTCTAGGCACTTCAGCTGCATTGCTGCCAACGGGCAAGCAGGACTAATTTGCATGTCACAATAGACTTGAAATTCTAACTCAATTTAGAAATCTTTATGAAGTCTCCATCCAAAATATGTTTGGAGATGCAAAGAGGCAGAAGGATGTGGGCAAACCAGGAGCCTATAAAGATGCTTCCCTTTTTCAAAAGACTGAGAGCCCCTACGTGACCAGACTGTGGCTTGGGAATGTCCTTGGTCAGGTCCAGTAGAGGAGTCCATAGAGAAGGGATGTCTGCAGAGCTTCCTCTGGAACTTTGTGGTGATAATCCTGTGGAGTCTGCCCCTCAGCAGCAAGGCCAGAGAGCCTGGGCCTGCTTACTCTGGCATAAAATAACCCTTAGCCCTGCTGGATTTGGCTGCTGTGCTAAAGACAGCACCTGAATCTCAGTTCGTTAAAGGGTCTCTGGGTGGACTGAGAAAGTTGTCAACAGTTAGGCATTCCAGAACCTTGAGTGGTTTACCTTATTTTCTCTAATAATTTCTGACCTTGCCTTTGCCCCTCAATTATTTTAGGGCTAAAAACTGGAGGGGAGGGAAGCGGCTGTGGCTCAATCAGTAGGGCTCCCGTTTACCATATGGGGGGCCCTGGGTTCGGTTCCCGGGGCCTCCTGGTGGGGGCAGGCCCGCCCGCACAGCGTGGTTGGCTGACCCAGCGAGCACAAGCAGCAGGGGGGGGATAGATGAATAAATAAATAAAATCTTAAAAAAAAAAAAAAAAAAAAAACTGGAGGGGAATAAACAATGCAATGGCCTCAGGCATGTACTTTGGACAAATGGAAATACTGCTTAATTAAACACATTAGAGACTGCTCTTCAAAAGTTCTTGGTTTGTTGTATGTACCAACCAGCAGCTCCACCAGGCAGAAGGAAAATTCCCCATTTTCTCATCTAAAATTTGGGTATGATCCTCAGTTTCTCATGTGAAATTTCAGTTTGCTCACTTTTCTGCTGTGTGAACTTTACAAGCTATGCCTCAGTTCTCTTATCTGTTAAATAGGGCTAATAATATTATTTACCTGAGAGACAGACTTGCTTCCTAAACTTCAGTCCTTCTCACACTGCTGTCAGGAGCCATGTTCACATACTACAAATGTGGAAACTTTTCTTTACAATGACTCTTTTTTTTTTTTTTTAACATAGCCTTATCCTGAGCAACAATATCCATTAAACCAAAGAATGTGATATGCTAGATATAGTTCTTTCTAATCACAAGGAAACATATACATTAAATACACCAAACTGTTCCAGCCTCAGGGTCTTTGCTCCTGATCTTTCTTCAGTCTGGGACATTCTTCACTTATTTTTTTAAAAAAGATTTATGTATTTATTTCTCCCCACCCCCTTGCTGTTTGCATTTGCTGTGTCTGCTTATTGTACGCTGGTCTTCTTTACAGGAGGCACCGGCAACCGAACTGGGGACTTCCGATGAGTGATGGAGGTGCCTAATCCTCTGAGCCATCTCCACTCCCTGCTTTGTTGTTCTCTCATTGTTTTCCTCGTGTCTCTTGTTGCATCATCTTGTTGTGTCAGCTCGTGGAGCCTGCCCATCGCATCAGCTTGCCGTCTTGCTCATCCTCTTTAGGAGGCACTTGGAACCAAACCTGGGACCTCCCATGTGGTAGTCGGGAGCTCAATTGCTTGGGCCACATCCACTTCCCTGCTTCAATTTTTGTAAAGCTCCTTTCCTCACTTCATTAATCTCTATTCCCACATGTTACCTACTCAGAGAGGCCTTTACTCACCATCCTATTTAAGATAGTATCTCTCTGGATTTATTGGTAAACAACACTAAATATTTATTTATTTATTTGTTTGTTTATTGTCTATATTCCCCACTGGTATGTATGCTCCACGATGGGCAAGCCCTTTACCTGTCCTGTTCAGCTCTAGAACAGTGCCAGTATTAACATCAAATACACATTTGCTGAATGAAAGAAACATTAAAATAAAAATTTGCCTGGCTATAACAAGGCATCCTTTCCACTCTGCCAAGGTGGTGTCAGAGAAGGCAGAGTGGGGAGCCAAGGCTTTTATCTTCACCTGGTGGCAAGAAGGCAGACCCACTGCTGTGTCAGTAGAAGCCACATGAGGAGCAGTAACAAGCCTCCATTCCCATAGTGGTGTCAGTGGAAGCCTAATGGGGAGTTTGAAATACTACCCCCTGTCCAGCAATAATGAGGTGCCCCTCCCCCTGGGGTGTCAACAGAGGCTGAGTGGGGAACCTAGACTTTTACTGCCATCTGGAGGTAATGAGGTGGTACCCCCTTTAGCAGAGAAGGCCTGCTAAAACAGATGTAAAGATGTAAATGCAATCCAGAATTTCATAACATAATACCTAAAATAGCCAGGGTAAAATAGAAGGTCATTTATTATATTAAAAAACAGGAAAATCTCAACTTGAATGAGAAAAAGACATAAAGGGACAACAACATAGAGATGGGTATTAGAATTATCAGACAAGGATATTAAAGTAGTCATAATAAAATATTTTAACTAGAGATTATGAGTATGCTTGGAACAAATGACAAAATAGAATGTCTCAGAAAGAAATAGAAGATATAAAGAGGAACCAAATGGAAAATTCAGAACTGGAAAATACAATAACCAAAATAAAAAACTCAATGGATGGGCTCAACAAAAGAATTGAGTGGGCAGAGGAAGAATCAGTAACTGGAGGACAATGAAACAATAGAAAGTATCCAATCTGAACAAGAGCTAAATAATAGACTGAAAAAATGAAAAGAACCTAAGGGACCTGTGATACTATGATAAAAGATCTAACATTCATATCATTGAAGTTCTAGAGGGAGATGAGAAAGAATGGAACTGAAAAAGTTCTTGAAGAAATAATGGCTAAAAAATTTCCCAAACTTGGCAAAAGATATAAATATACAGATTCAGGAAGCTGACCCAATGGCAAGCAAGATAAACCCAAAGAAATCCATGTCAAGACACATCATAACCAAACTCCCAAAAAAGAAAGAAAAAGAAAATATCTGGAAAGCAGCAAAAGAGAAATGAAACCTTACCTATAAGGGGAAAGATAATTTGAATGACAGTGGATTTCTCATTAGAAACCATGGGGGCCAGAAGGAAGTTGCACAACATTATTCAAGTGCTAAAAGAAAATAACTGGGAAGCGGTTGTGGCTCAAGCAACTGAGCTCCCACCTACCACATGGGAAGTCCTGGGTTTGGTTCCCGGTGCCTCCTGGAGAAGGTATGCAAGACAGCGGGCTGGCATGATGGGCTGGTGCAGCCACCTGACTCAACAAGATGATGCAACAAGGAGACAAAAAGAGGAAACACAATGAGAGAGACAACAAAGCAGGGAACAGAGGTGGCTCAAGCGATTGAGCACCTCTCTTCCACATGGGAGGTCCCAGGTTCAGTTCCCGGTGCCTCCTAAAGAGAAGACAAGCAGACACAGAGAGCACACAGCGAATGTACACAGAGAGCGGACAGTGAGTGCAAACAATGGTGCGGGGGCAGGGGGGGGGGGAGGAGGAGAAATAAATAAAATAAATCTTAAAAAAAAAAGAAAATAACTGTCAACCCAGAATCCTATATCCAGTGAAAATACCCTTCAGAAATGAAGGGGAAAAAGACATTCTCAGAGGAAGGAAAACGAAGAACTTTTTTTTTTTTTTTTGCCAGCAGACCTACCCTAGAAAATAGCTAAAGGAAGTTCTTGAAATGGAAAGGAAATGATAAAAGATGGAATCTTGGAAACCAGCAAGGAAGGAAGAACATTAGAAAGAGTAAAAATATGGATAAATACAATAGGCTTTCCTTCTCTTGAGTTTTCTAAATTATGTTTAATATTTGAAGTAAAAATTATAACACTATCAGGTGTCATTCTAAATGTATGTAGAGGAAATATTTAAGACAATTATATTATGAATGGGGGAGGAGAAAAGGACATAAAGAGAGATAAAGTTTCTACACTTCACTCGAACTGGTAAAATGTCAACAACAATAGACTGTTATGTATATATAATATATGTCCACAGCAACCATTAAAAAGCCTCTACAATAGATATACTCCAGAACAACACAGATGAATCAAAATGGAATTCTGTGACAGTTTGAAGCTGGGTGGATCCCAGAAAATCCTCTTCTTAAAGCTAATCCATTCCTGTGCATGTAAACCTATTGGAGGTGGGACCTTTTGCTTAGATTCAGTTAAGAGATCTTCCTTTTGAATAGATCACTTCAGTAGGGTATGACCCAGGGTGAGTCTTAATCCTCTTACTGGAATCCTTTATAAACAGTGGAATAAAGAGCCACAGATACAGAAAGAGGAATGTAGAGTCAGAGAGAAGCCTCTAGAATTGAAATCAACAAACCTGGGAGAAAGAAAAGCCACAGATGGAGCAGCCCGAAACTGAAAGCGATGAGGCCCGGAGGATAGGGGAGAGATGAGCAGACTCTGCCGAGTGCCTGATCGCCCACAGCTGACCTCAGGGAGAAAGTGAGACTGGTAGAGAAGGCAGAGACCGGCAGAGCTGCCACTGTGCCTTGTCATGTGGCAGGAGTCTAGGATCACCTGCAGCTAACCTTTGGGGAGAAAGCTTTGCTTGATACCTTGGCTTGGACATTGTTCTCAGCCTTGGAACTGCAAACTTTTAAGGTAATAAACCCCATTGTAAAAGCCAACCCATTTCTGTTATGTTGCATTGACAGCCTTTAGCAAACTAAAACAAATTTTTTTTTGTATTTTCTTTTTTTTTGGTTTTATTAATTATTACTTTATTATTATTATTTTTTAAAAGAAGATTTAGATTACATAAGTGTTACATCGAGAAAATAGGGTATTCCCATATACATCACCTCCTTACCCTCCCACAGTTTTCCCTGTTAACAACACCTTTCATTAGTGTGGTACATTTGTTACAATTGATGAAAGCATATTGAAGTATTGCTATTAACCATGATCTGTAGTTTATATTATGGTTTATACTTTGAACTGCACAATTTTATAGAATTTGACAAGATGTATAATAGCCCGTATCTGTCATTTCAATATCATGCAGAACAATTCCAATGTCCCCAAAATGCCCCATGTTACAGCTATTCTTCCCTCTCTCTCCCCTCAGAACTCTGGTGACCACTGCCTTAATATCAATGTAACAAGATCTTCCACTACTAGAATAATAAGTCTGCTTTAGTCCATAGTTGCATTCCTCCCTTATGTTTGGTCATTCCTCAGTCTTGAGGATTTTGGGATGGTGATGCCCACTTTGCTTCTGATTGAGAGAGGGCTTAGATGCCATGGGGCAGATGGGTGGAACTGTCTTGCTTGCAGTTGTAGATGCTTTCTAAAACAAATTCTAACAAAGGAACAAGTCACCTACATTAAGGGTGGAAGAAGAAAACAGAGAAACAAAGAACAGAGGTAACAAACAGGAAGCTGAAAAGACTTAAGGAAGCTTAAGTCTTAACATATCAAAATTATATTGATGGTAAATGGTTTAAATACACTGAAAGACAAAGATTGGAAGAGTGGCTAAAAAATGACCCAACTATATCCTGGTGGCTATATTGATATCATAAAAAGTAGACTTCAGAGCAAAGAAAATTACTAGGGACAAAGAGGAACATTACATAATGATAAAAAGTGCCAAACTACCAAGAAGACATAGCAATTCTAAGTGCATATGCACCAAAGAAGAGTGCTTCAAGATATATGTAGCAACAGCTGATAGAGTGAAAGGAGAAAGAAAGAGATCCACATTAGAGCCAGAGACTTCAACACACCTCTTTCAGCAATTACTAGAACAACTAGAACAGAAAATCAGCAAAGATTTAGAAGAACTCAACAATACTATTGACAGGATCTAACTGACATTTATAGAAAACATCACCAAACAAAAGCAGAATACACATTCTTTTCAAGTACCTACAGAATATATACCAAGATAGAACATATCCTGGGCCATAAATGAATCTTAACAAATTTAAGAGAATTGAAATTATACAGGGTGGGTTTTTTGATCACCTCCTGCAAATGAAATCTCCAGGCCCAGATACTTTTACTGGAGAATTCTACCAAATGTTTAAAGAAGAATTAACACCAGTTCTACACAATCTTTTCCAGAAAATAGAAGAATTTGGAACACTTCCCAACTCATTCTATGAGGCCAGTATTAGCCTGATACCAAAACCAAAGACATCACAAGTAAAGAAATCTACAACCAACATCCTTTACAATATAGATGTTAAAATCCTCAACAGAATATTACTAAATAGAATTCAGAAATAGATAAAAAGAATTATACACCATGACCAAGTGGGGTTTATTTCAGATATAAAGCTAGTTCAATATTTGAAAATCAATCAGTGTAATCTGCCATATTAAAAGGCAAAAGGAGAAAAATCACACACACACATATCAGTATCAATTGATGCAGACAAAACCCAACACCCATTCATGATAAAAACTCTCAGAAAACTAGGAATAGAGAGGGGTAACTTCCTCTTTCTCATAAAGAGCATCTCCCAAAACACCTATTTCTAACATCATACTTAATTATGACTTATGCTTTCCCTCTAAGATCAGGAATAAGGCAAGGATGTACTCTCACCATTCTTATTCAAAGCCAGTGCCATAAGGCAAGAAAGGGAAATAAAAAGCATACATATCAGAAAGGAAGATATAAACCTTTTTCTATTTGCAAACAGCATGATGGCCTACAAAGAAAATCCGAAGGAATCTACCAAAAAATTCCTAGAACTAATAAATGAATTCAGCAAAATCATAGGATGCAAGGTCAATATTCAAAAATCAATTGTATTTTTATGTACCAGCAATCAACACAGGGAAACCGAAATTAAAAATACAAAACCATTTATAATTGTTAAACAATGATATATTTAGGCATAAAACTAACAAAAGATGTACAAGACTTTTATGCTGAAAACTACAAAATGCTGTTAAAAGAAATCAAAGAAGATCTAAATAAATGGAGAGACATACCATGTTCATGATCGGCGGACTCAACATATTAAAGATGTCAATTCTCCCCAAATTGATATATAGGTTTAACACAATTTCTATCAAAATCACATCAAGATTTTTTGTAGATATAGACAAGATTATTCAAAAAATTATATGTAAGACATAGGAACCAGCATAGCTAAAATAATTTTGAAAAAGAAGAGGAAAGTAAGAGGAATCACTCTACCTGATTTAAAATGTATTATATAGCAACAATAACCAAGACTGTGTTGAGGGATAGACACATAGATCAATGGAACGGAATAGAAAACCCAGAAAGACTGGCACTGAGACACTTGCCTTAAAGTAAAGGAAATTTTTTGAAAGGGAAGTGGTCCTGGATGTTCTGCCCTGCTGTCAGACAGAAGAGGCTTTATATTGTGAGCCAGACAAATGGAAGCACCCTAGACTTTCTAGAGGTACCTAGGAAAGGAAATTGCACCTGAGAAATGCAAAATACTTGCCCTCCAGCCTCTAAGGTTTCCAGCTGTGTGCAGGTACAGTGACTATAATTTGTAAACCAAAAATTAGGACATAAGGTTGGACAAATTCTTATTGTACTTTTTCTGAAATAAACATTTAATTTTCTGACTACAAAAGCAACACATGTACATGGTAGAAATTTTGAAAAATGTGGAAAACGTATAAAGAACAAATAAAAATTATCCAAAATTCCAATCCCACCACCAAAAAGAACTACTTGTTAGCATTTTTGGTATTTCTTTTAGTGTTTTTCTATGCACACACATACATACACACATTACACATATTTGCAAAACTGAGACTATATGGTATTAAACCATTTTGTATCCTGCTTTTTTCACTTAACATCATTATCATGAGCATATTCTGTGTCATTAAATTACCTTTAAAAACTAGCTTTTTAATTGGCTGCGATGGATTCTACCATGTCGATGAACCAAGATTCTGTACCATACCTCAACTACAACATATCAAAACAGAACACATCAAGAATATGTTTCCGTAAAACTACAACCCCTACTCTGAACAACTTTCTATCTCAGGTGGTATCTAGGCTGGAAGCCTCTTTCTCTTTGGTCCTTTCTAACTCTCTCTCTTTTTTTAAAGCAGTTTTATTTACACACCATACACTCCATCCAAAGTGTATAATCAATGGCTTTCAGTATAATCACAGAATTGTGCATTCATCACCACAATCAATTTGAGAACATTTTCATTGCTCCAAAAAGAAAAACCCTATATTCTTTATAACCCCCCTATTATTGACACTTAACATTGGTGCGGTACCTTTGTTACAGTTGATTTAAGAATATTAAAAGATTACTGTTAACAGTAATATTGTAATATTTTACAGCAATGGCAAGAAGATGTTATTTCATTACTAAGGGACAACAATAGGGCGTATAAGGGGGTATGGGATTTTTCCTTTTGGAGTAATGAAAACATTCTAAAATTGACTGAGGTGATGACAGTACAACTCTGTGATGAAAATGAGAGCCACTCAGTGTTCATTTTGAATGGATCGTACAAAGCATGGGGCTGTATAACACAGGGAATCCAGAGGTGGATGATGGACTGTGGGTAACAGGACAAATATGAGAATGTTTTCTCCTGAATGATAACAAATATATAATATTAATATAGGGTGCTAATAATTGTGTGGGTTGGGGGAAAATATACCAAATGTAAGATATGGGTTATAGTTAGTAGTAATATTTTGATGATGCTCTTTCATAGTCTGTGACAAATACTTCACAAGGCAAGGTGTTGGTGGTGAGAAGGTGTATGAGAGCCTTGTATGATGATATGCATGTTTGTTTTGTAAATTCACAAATTTTACTGTACACTTATTGTTTATGTATGTTCATGTATGAATGATATACTTCAATAAAATTTTATTTAAAAAAGATTTCTTTTAACTCTAGTCCATAGTTTGCATCAGGTGTATTTTTTCCCACATACCACCGTATTATTAATACCATGTAATAGTGACATACATTTGTTTTAGTTTATGGAAGAACATTCTTATATTTGTACTATTCACCACAGTCATCATCCACACCTGTTGCTACTCTCTTGACAACAGCTCTTAACAATTCCTCCTTATCCTCAGTGCCACTGTTCTAGTCCAGGCCCTTGTGTAGGCTCACCCTTGTACTACTGTCATGATCCATCCTAAATATCACTGCATCAGGGTGTGTCCTAATACCAGAGCTTATAAGGACTCTCACTTTACGGTATCAGATATGGACTGCTCAGCCTGAAATTCAAGGGATTCTTCAATCTATCCCTTCTCCCGTAACCTATTCAAGTTTCTCTTTCTAATAAGCACTTCCCCACTCCTATCTATTTAAATCCTCTTTTATTTTTTATTTTTTGCTTTTCATTCGTATATTTATCTATTTAAATCCTCTTAGCTTTCTGAAAGCAGTCTCCCTAAAGTCTTACTCCCTAAGCTTCTTCTACATCGGGTCAGCTCTCATTTATATATTAGTTTTGTCCCCTCAATTACACTTCTCAGCAAGCAGGAGCCATTTCTTAAACTTCTCTTCTATCTCCCATGGCAGCCAGGCACATGAGAGGTTCAAGAAAAATATGTGTTGATTGATTTCACTGAGCTTGAGAGTGGACATACAGTAATACCTCTTAAAATGCAACTAGTTCATAATCTCACTTTGGGAAACAGTGCAGGACAGTTAAAAACAAAGTTTTCAGGTGGGGTTCAAATCCCGAGTTCAACACTTACTTGTTATTTGACTATGGGCATGTTACACAATGTCTTTGGGCACTAGTTTCCTATCTCATGAGATAATTGTGAGGATTAAATGAGATCATGTGTGTAAAACATCTAACACACCGTGTTATACAGGCTTTCTTTCTTTCTTTTTTTTGTACATCTCCCTCATTCAACCTGCCCGCCCCACCCCCAGCATAAAGACAGGCAGGATTGTCAGCAGCTGCTTTCAATAATGGCAGTTCCCTCATAGATTTAGGTAGATAGTTCAAGTCTTTATAAGCGACCTGCCAAGTGTTTTCATGGCTTGTTAAAAACTACCATCTAAGATACTATACCTATGAAGAGTAGCTTCCATTTTCATTTTAGGTTTTGTAAAATTTTCATCATGATCTTTTTGTGATTTATCTTTCTGTTTAACAACAACAACAACAACAGTTTTCCAATGTTTATGCTCTTCAGTGAAGCAAGAAAGAGAGGAATTTGGTCATTGGGGAACCTCAGGATGGCAGTAGGCTCCTGGAAGGGACCAAAGTGAAATGGAGAGGAATAAAGAAAGGGTAGGGGAGAGAGGAAAGGGAGAGGAGGGAAGGGCATCGGAGAGATTCTCACCTGAAGTCAGGCAAATTGGCTCAGGGCAGCCTCCACAATCCTGCTCCAAAGTCCTTCCAAGAAGCTGGACAGCAAATGGCCAGTCTGTCCTTGGGACAAACCCTGCCTTTCACCTTATCCTCATGGTTTCTCAAGAGGCAAGAGAAGGTGTGGAAGGAAGCCGGGTTTTCATGGTGTAGAATCCCACCAGGCAGGAGAACTGCTTCAAGCATGGAGCTCCAGCAGACCTTGGACATGCCCAGACCTGAAGCCCCAATTGCTAGTCCCTAGAAGAATGCCAATCCCAGACTTTAGGCTGCCAGAGGAGGCGCTGCTTAACCTCCAGCACAACAGTTCTCCTGAGAATATTATTGGCGGATGTGGCAAGGGTCTTAGCTTGGGGCTGGGGACTGTAAATAGCAAACTGGGGCTAGTGGCTAGTGATGCACTTTATGAAGCAGGAGCTGGATGAGATGTTTCTTCCACCTTCTGCCCTCTTTCACTTCTTGGCTCAGTCTGAAATGGAGCTGGAAGCTTCAGATGACAGTATGATGGGGTGATATGGGGTATGGTGGGGGTGGGGGTTAGGGCCTAGGTGTGCCCATGGCTGTTTTCCTCCCATTTCCAGGGAGACATGATATTTCAGGTGCTTGGATCAGCTGGGTATACATTGCAGGATGGAAAGGGTTTACTAGAGTCATTTGGAAAAAACAGGGGATGAGGAGTAGACTTGACTGGGCCATGCTGCCAAGGAGAGGAGGGGGTACCAGAAAGGCCAAACAGCCTGACTCCTAAGCCCCAATTCAGACAGACCTGGGTTCACATGACTGCTCCACCACTTATTAGCACAATGTATGCTTAGTAATTACTTGCTGAATGAACAAATTGGGCAAGTCACTTAACCTCTCTGAGCCTCAGTTCCCTCATCCATAAGATAATAGTAGCTATTATTTTTATTATTTCCCCTGTGTTGTCTCTCCCCATACCCATATCAGCTTGCTGGCCCATCTTCCCAACCCTGCATTGTAGAGGCTGCCCTACTAAGCCTCCTTCATTAAGTGTCAGAAAGGGCAGATGGGGGGAGGCGGCTGTGGCTCGATCAGTGGGGCTCCCGTTTGCCATGTGGGAGGCCCCGGGTTCGGTTCCTGGGGCCTCCTGGTGAGGGCAGGCCCGCCCGCACGGCGTGGTTGGCTGACCCAGCGAGCACGGGCAGCGGGGGGGGGGGGGGGGGGAAAAAAAAAAAAAAAAAAAAAATTTAAAAAAAAAAAAAAAAAAAGGGCAGATGGGTATCAGGCCTTCCTCTAATCTCATGTTCCCGCCCACTTCACCTACTGGTCCCATTCATTCCCTTTTCTACCCTAGGAAAACTCAGGGTACAGTTCTGGGAACTCAGAGCAAGTATAAAACCTCCAGTTACAGCTCCAACACATACCCCAACCCCCCCATATTGGGCTGCAATATGAAGCTCTGAGCCCCCTGAGGGTCCCTACTTAACTCAAATGTCATCAGTACCAGAGACTTAAAAAACTTCTTACCTCTACCTCTATTTCCTCCCGGAGCTGAGCCAGCTAGGCTTGGGGACCTAGCCCCCTCTGGGGATGGACAACATCAACTCTGTTCCAACTCTGGAAGACTCACTGTGAGTCAGTTCCTCTGGAGTAGGTCAACCAGAGGAAAGGCAAAGAAGTTTGAGCTTACGAAGATGGCACTAGGATGATTTTCCAGTAGTGGTCATGAGCTATGCAGAGCCATCCTATTTCTAACCCATACTTCCTGTGAACAATGACACATATCTTTAAGATAGCTTGTTGGCATGAGTAGAGCAATTTGTGGAAGCAAAATAGATTTTCTCTGTATAATGCTTACAGCTTGAATAGACTCTCCATGATTTTACTTTTGTCTTTTTTTCTTCTTGGGAAGACTAATGGTCAGTAAAGATAGGCTAAGTTGAGGTCTAAATTTGCCTGTCCTTTCAGTCATCCTGTGGCATGTGCAATGCATCTATAAAAGGAACCTTCTCAGGTTTTATTTCCAATAGGTTAAAATCCCATCTTTTGTGCTTCTAAGGGATGTGGTGAGAAAGAGAAAAAAACCCAAGCTCAAAGGCTGACATGCTGGCTAAACTCCCTTTCAGAGAGTGGAGCTGAATCCATGACTTCCTCATTGTCATCTCACCTCCCCAAATCAATATGCGCCTCTTTGTTTGTTTGTTTGTTTCTCTTTTCCTCCATCTTTGTTTCTAGTGGGGGTGGGGGTGGGGGTGGGGGAGGCAGGTGAGAAACAGCCAGCTCCAGCTTCGCTGAGGTTTTTATATGCAAGAACAAATGACAATCTTATAGACAGACAGATGCAAGAAAATTTTCCAGAATGCAGAAAATTCAGCAGCCTTTTCCACACTGACCATTGTCATGGCAACAAACTATCTGATGGCAGCATGCGTCACCAGGCTTGGAGGGGCACAGTCTCAGTATAGCAGGTTAGCCTGGCCATTTTTAGCAACATTTGGACTTCTTTCTAGCCTTGATTCTTCTAGGCTTAGCTGAATTTCTTTCTGGTTCTGGACTTGTGTGCTCTGCTAATTTGCATGGCTAGAACCTATATACTTTGTCAATTCGAACGGGCTGGCTAAGTGTAAAACCTGAACATTCCTAGTATTCTACAGCGTCTCTACTTGCTGTCTGTCCTCCCTGACTCCTCCCTACCCACCCGTAGCCACTTATTTTCTCCTCTTCTCCTCATCAATTCTTTCCCACACACAGCATTTCCTCCCCCATCCAACAACTGTGACTCATCTACCAATCCCCTGCACCCTTACTTTGTATTTTTTTCTCATTTTAACATATAGCATCCTAGAAACTTAGGGTTGGAAGGAACCTTAAAAGTAATCTAGTCCAATCACCCTCCTCCAACAGAGGAACCCTCTACAAAATGACAACCAAGTGACTGTCTAGCCTCTCTAGTGACAAAGACCTCATTCCTTCCTGGGCAGCCTGTTCCACTTTGGACAACTCAGATTGTCAGAAAATTCTTCCTTCTATAGAGCAAAACTCTGCCCTTTTATAATACCCACCTAAGGGTCCTAGCTCCGTCCCCTGAGGCCACGTAAAACCAGTCTACTCCCTTTGTTCTGTGATAGCCTTTCAGAGGCATGAAGTAGAGATCACATACTCCTAAGTCTTGTCTTCTCCAAAAAGCCTCACCTCCTCCAACCAGACCTCTTGCGGCCTGGGCTCCAGTCCACTCTCCATCTCCACTGACCTCCTGGAATATGCTCCCATTTGTCTAGAGCCCTTTTAAAGTGAGGTCGATACTGCATCTACATCACTGGAGGCCACTTTGCCCTGGTGACTCACATCGAGCTCTGTGTTGACTATACTCCCTAACTCTCTTTCAGACAAAATGCTGCTATGCCATGTCTTCTCATTTTGTATGTGTCCAGTGGCTTTTGAGGACCTAATTCCTGGTCCATATGTTTTCTCCCTGTTTGATTTCATTGTGTTACAGTCAGGATATTGCTTTAGCCTGTTAGGATCTTTTAAAAATCTTGACTTACAGGTAATTTCCATGTCCTCTAATGTCTTCCATTATTTTTTTACCAACCCTCATTCTAGTATTTTTATCTCGAGTCTTTTTTTTTTAAAGATTTTATTTATTTATTCATTTATCCCCCCCTTGCTGCTTGTGCTTGCTGGGTCAGCTAACCACGCCGTGCGGGCGGGCTTGCCTTCACCAGGAGGCCCTGGGAACCGAACCCGGGGCCTCCCATATGGTAAACGGGAGCCCCACTGACCGAGCCACAGCCGCTTCCCTCGAGTCTTTTTAATTTATCCCTCTTTTGGGTTTTTTACCTTTCCTAGTTCTCTTTCCTTTGAATTACCTTCCTTTAGTCTTCTCTTGCTTGTCATTTCCATTTCCTCAATAGGAAATGTGACCCTCTCTGGAAGGTATATGCCTGGGTATGAGTGCAGGAGCGCATGAGGGCATCCAGATATCTGTGCATTTGTAGGTGTGACCAAGTTAGCTGCAGGGGCTTGCCTAGTTTCTCTATTTCTATTGCTTTATCTGTGCCCTACCAGGACTCAGAGCCTGAAGTGGAGGCGGGGATGGCAAGGTTGAAAAAAGAGGGTTAAGAAAATTTGGCCGAGGATGGGTCCCAAAGGAAAAAGGAAATATATTCTGGGTCTGAGAGGTGCAGGAGGAGGAAACTAGGATGGGTTGTCTAGTGTTAATCGGGGCTGCAGTGCAGTGGGAAGGATTGGAGAAGGGACAAAGCTAGAAGGACCCTGAAGGCCTTAAAGGTTAGACAAGGCAGGAGGATTTACTTAGGAAGTTAGGATTTGTGGGGTTGGTAGTCACTGAGAGGCCCGATGGAGGTGGCTTGAAATTATAGGATCAGGAGAAGTCTGAGGGCGATGGGACACCTTAGAAGGGGCACTAAGCATTTCTGTGAACATAACCTTAAGGGCCTATGACTTCTTAGCTTAGAAAATTTTCTCTGGCCAAAGTAGCCTGTGGGACATGGAGTCCCTACCTCTGGGCTTTCTTGCTGTCATAAAATGGGTTCTGCAAGTGGATATGGGCCTTAAGATAACCCTCAGCAAGGACCCACAGGACACAATGTATTCCCTCAGTCTAACTCTAGGGTGGAAGAGGCTTCCATTTCATTGTTGGATTCCATTCCAATCAAGAGTCAAAAGTAGAAGACTGGTGTTATCTTGGCTGGTTCATGAATAAGCGCAGGAATTTCACTCTCCAGGATGGCCATTATGATACTGTTGGTCACTTCAAACTGCAAATAATGAGCCCCCCCCCCACTAAGTACACATATTTGCAAATTCCATTAAACAGGAAAACAGGTGGTAAAACACTTAAAATGAATGGAGGGATTCTTCTACTCCTTTTATTTGAACCTATAATTTTCAATGTACCTGTTAAATATATGTCTCAGAGACTTAAATCTCTGGATGGTTCCTATGCCAGTTGAGTCCTGAAACCCAGCAGAGTTGCAGCCAACGCCTACCCTCCAGCTCTTTGGGCTTGTCCAGGACAACTGACAAAATGATGATAATGGACAAGTCCCATCCCCCCAAAACAAGGAGTATCTACAACTGCAAGCAAAACAATTCCTTCCATCTACCCCATAATATATAAGTTCCCTCTCAGCCTGAAGCAGTCAGAATGGACACCATCCCAAATCCCTCAAGAATGAGGAATGAACAAAGATAAAGGGGGAGTGTTATCTCAGACCAAAGCAGATTTATTGTTATTGTAGTTATTATCTTGTGTTAATAGAGTAACTTGTAACATTGATATAAAAATATGAAAAAAAAAAAAAAAAGAATGGAGGATGAAGCGAGTTGGGTTGTGAAGCAGCAGCTGGGATTGGGAGGGGGTTTTACTGAAAAGCTGAGAGTAGTTTCCCCCAAAAGCCAGTGGATAGTGTGATCAAAACAGCAATGACCTGATAGTTGTCATTTTCCCTTTACCCAGAGGCTAGAATAATTGCAGGCCATCCTTAGGGAGAGGAAGGAGGGGGCAGAAGCCCTATAGCCAGTACTCTGAGTGAGACTGGGAAACCCACCCCTAAGGCACCAGAATCCCTGACTATTCATTGTAATCCCATAGTCTCTTAAGGCTTTATTGGACCAAAGAACCATACTGGAACAGAATTGTGAGCCCCTCTGCCCCCACCCCAAATCTGAAGCAACTTGAACTTCCTCTCATTTTAAATAGAGTTTTACTGTTGGCCCTTTGAAAGAAAAAGGGTTCCAGGGCATCCTTTAGAACTGACTTTCCCCTGGAGGTACCTAAAGTGGAGCCTTTTGTCTCTTTGAAGGTGACATTAGCCAGCCAAATGACAATCTCAACCAGAGTGGCCAGTGTGGAATTCCAACTACAAGCTGTCAGGCCAAGAGGAGGTTTCCCATCCAAGTCAGTAAAACCATTAGTCACCAAAGAACAAATGGTATTTGGGGAAGCCCCCACTGATGGGCCACCACAGCTGGGTGGAACAAGGAGGGCAGGACTGGAGGGGTGGTGCTCACCTTTGATGTAGTTGAGGATTTGCTGGACTCGGTGGGGTTCATTGCGGTCTGGCCGGCAGCTTGGCGTGATTTCCAGCACATAATCAGGGCCATATGCTGTGAAAAACTGTAAGGAAAAGGGAAAGGCCGAAAAACAAACTAAACCACACAAAACTTCCAAACCGAACCACATACAAACGGAATAATCAAAAGAACTCACCATTGCCGACAAGGCAAGACAGACCTTGTTGGGTGGGGCAGGACGATGCTGCAGGAGGCCCCGTGACAGTCCATTGCTAAATTATCTAGCTCAGGGGTTCTTAACAAGGGGTCGGTGAGCTTGAATTGAAATTCAAAAAAACATTATTCTTGTGGGGACATGTTGTGTGGGTGTAATATATTTATTAAATAATACACAGTATAGTGTGGACTTAGTAAGGGGTCCATGGAACAAAAAAGGTTAAGAACCCCTGATCTAGCTTGTTGTTTGAGTTTCTCCCCGCTCAGCTTTCGACTATTCTCTCCATCCTTAGCTCTTACTGCTCCCCTGTCCTCTAGCCATGTTAGACTGTTCTGTGCTCCCCCAAATCATACCTTGCTTTGTCCCCCTTAGGATCATTGCCTTTGCTGTTTCCTGGGACCTGCCAAGGCCCTCCAGTAATTCCTTCTGCCTCTGAAAAACCTCCCCACCCTTCCAGGTACTACTCAATGTCATGCCCTTCACAAAACTATCCCTCATTCTCCACCAACCCCCAGAGCATTCTGTTGGTACCTCTCTTATAGCCCTTGTTCAACAAATAGACAGCGCTGGCCTGTATATCACATGCAGGTTACTGTACTGGCTGTTGTGGGGGCTATAAAGATGGACCCTCTGGGGCCCTGTCAGTGTTCACAAGCACATCCTGCCTTGGATAGAGCTTTTTCAACATTGGCCTGGACTCCCCCCACTGGATTATCAGCTTCTTGAAGGCAGGCAGCACCTGTATTTTATTATTTTCTTGGCCCACATAGACCGTGCCAGCTGCTGAATAGTTTTGGTTGATTTGAATTCCTTGTCTCAGGAATGTCAAACAAGCCTAGTTTCTCTTCTAGTTTTCCCTTCACTATAATAGAGTTTGTTTTGTTTTTAAACCCAGGGATTCAAAATAAAGGTTTCTGGATTCTATTTCTAGCTCACTAGATGACTCCTTGTGACCTTTGGTAAGGCACACTATCTGATTCAGCTTCTCTGCTAGGGCCCACTTGGGGAAAAATACAACAGAGGGAATCATTTAATTGGGATAAGTCTTTCAATGGGAAATATGCAAAGCTACTATTTCTGTTTAATTTTTAACAGAAATAATATTTGTACACATTCTCTGGAGAGAGAGCATATGGTCCTTAACATTATGTGCTTTCAATAGTGATACTGTTGGATGATAAGTAAACAAATGAAATTCATATCCCATGGAAAAATGGTAGAGAGGGCATGAAAAAGGGATCTTGAGATGTGTAATGAATTTGATGCCATTCAAAGAGTCTCTCAAAAATAGTCTGGGATTATTGCCATTGTCATCAAATTATCCTTGTTTTGTGCCTGGATGTCCATCTGGCACCATGGGAGATGCTGTGGAACATATCTAGGGATTCTAACAGTGTCTTTGTGGACTCCATGGGAGTAACTTGGTGGTAAGACAGCTTTTGCACATCCATGACAGAAAATCTACTCTTACTGAAAAGGATAATGCCTAGGACCGTGCCACTGCTTATAATGCTTTGTGTGCGTGTGCATAATGACCTAGAAAGGACAGAGGGGCCTAGTTCCTTCCTGGTGGAATTATTACACCCTGAGGCCTGAAGCCCAGAGTTCTGAGATAGAAGAGGCCTCGAGGAGAGATCATCTTTACCCAACCAGCATGTGGCGCAGACAAGAAGCAAGAAGGGATACCTGGGGGATGCATCCGAAACTCCCCCTCCCCCCCATGATGGAAGTAACTTGAGAAGCTTGTATTTTTAGCCAAGAAGGGCCCCTTAGACTAAGTCTAAGGACCTCATGGGCTTGGCTATGGAAGAGAAGGCTTCAAACAGGTGTGGCACTCTCGCCTTAGGCGGCCTCTTCTCCTCTAGAGGGTGTTGAGTAGTCTACTCACTTCATGGGTGTGAAAGCAAGGTAGAGAGAACAACCGAAGAAAGGCAGCGGCAAGGAAGCACCCCTCTGGGAGACCCAAACCCCTGGCATCAAAGTGCTATAAAGGGAAGTGGATGTGGCTCAGGTGATTGAGCTCCTGCCTACCACATGGGAGATCCCAGGTTCGGTTCCTAGTGCCTTCTAAAGAAGACAAGCAAGACAGCGAGCTGACACGATGGGCAGGTGTGGCGAGCTGATGCAACAAGATCACACAACAAGAGACATGAGAAAACATAATGAGAGACACAACAAAGCAGGGAGTGGAGGTGGCTCAGGCGATTAGGCACCTCCCTCCCACAAATGAGGTCCCGGGTTCAGTTCCCGGTGCCTCCTGAAAAAAAGATGAGCACACAACAAAACAGACACAGCAAATGCAAACAATGAGGAGGTGGGGAGAAATAATAAAATAAATATTTTTTAAAAAGTGCTATAAAAGTCAGAGGCAGGGTGCCTAGCTGAGTTATAGGAGGAAGGAATATACTGCCTCCACATATGAAGATGACACTGCTGATCTTCTAAGGACAGACATATTGTGAGTTGTTTGTTTGGGGCCGAGTGTTTGGAACAAGGCCTCACTTCCAAGTGCCTCCTGTGTGTTACTTGCATTCTCCTACTTCAGTTTCCTCTGACTGAGAGCACATGTTTGCAAGATGGTCAGCTGGGGCTAGAACTGACTGCCTAGTGACAGAACTCAGTTCTACTGGCATTGAGCCTCTAGTCTTGGCTTCATTACCACCTGGCTTTAACTAATCAGGCCACACAGTAGGCAAAGTCATAAAAAACCCATTCTTTGCTGAAGCACGTTGGCTTCAGGCTATAGCCAAGCTGGGGTTCCTAAACCTCTCCCCACCTTTGCCAACCAAATATACCCAGGTATTGCTTATTTGCACCATCTTTAGGCTAGGGGACTCAGATGGTTCAAGAAAGTTCCTGTTTTGTGAGCCAGTTCCACATGGCAGCTGACTGATCTTGGCCTTGGGAGGTTCTGCTGGGGCCTGGGGGAAGCAATAGGCACCAGGAAGTCATGGGCTATATCTAAGGCCCCTCTCTGGCTCTCTCATGGCATTTCTCTTCTTATGTATTATATTATCCTTTTATTTTTTTTATTTTATTTATTTATTTTTAAAGATTTTATTTATTTATTCATTTATCCCCCCCTTGCTGCTTGTGCTCGCTGGGTCAGCTAACCACGCCATGCGGGCGGGCTTGCCTTCACCAGGAGGCCCCGGGAACCGAACCCGGGGCCTCCCATATGGTAAACGGGAGCCCTACTGATTGAGCCACAGCCGCTTCCCTATCCTTTTATTTTTATACTTGTTAAATCTTTTCTACTGGACTATGAATTCTGCAAAGGCAGAAACTTCTGTCATGTTCTCTTTGCATTCCCTATAGAGCAGGGGTTCTTAACAAGGGGTCCATGAGTTTGAATGGAAATTCAGAAAAACATTATTCTTGTGGGGATGTGTTGGTGCGGGTGTGATATAGTTGTTAAATAATACACAGTATAGTGTGGATTTAGTAAGGGGTCCATGGTTTTCACCTGACTGACAAAGGGGTCCATGGAATAAAAAAGGTTAAGAAACCCTGCTGTAGAGTCAAACTCAACTCCTCACAGGTTCTCTTTAAGCACATATTGAATTAAACAGGTATACAAAGCATTTAACTAGCTGTTCTGTTAATTCTGTGAAATTATTTAAAGGGTTAATTCATAGTATTCACAGCTTTTCTAGACCCCTGAGGCAGTACAACAAGGTGGAAAGAACACTGGCTTTAGAGTCAGGCAGACCTAGATTTTAGTCCCCAGATTTAACTGCGAGCTTCTTAGTCTCTGTTTCATCATCTCTCCCTCATAGAGATGATAATACTGACCTGGCTGGGTTGTTAGGAACCAATGAGATAATATAAACAAAAGGGCCTACATGGCACTTAGTAGGAGTTCAGTAAATGTGAATTCCCTTCTCCTGGGGCAAGAGGCCCTTTGCCTAATTGGTGCCTTATCCATACCCTGAGGTATGTTGGATAAGTTCTTGGGGCTGAGATGTAGGAAGAACAGCTGGTTTT
Organism: Tolypeutes matacus; assembly: GCA_026826555.1. Lineage (NCBI taxonomy): Eukaryota > Metazoa > Chordata > Mammalia > Cingulata > Chlamyphoridae > Tolypeutes > Tolypeutes matacus. The sequence goes on from JAKSZT010054531.1 coordinate 693,589, forward strand.
TCTTGCCAGCCTAGGCCTAGCAGCCCCGGTGTCCCTTCCCACTTGCTTAGGTCATTAGCTTAGCCCAGGGCCTGGGGAGAAATCTTTCCTAGTTTCCTGTCCTATGGTCCTGCTACTTGTTACATACTGGCGAAGTGGAAAGGAAATATGATCACGTAAGGCAAAGGAGATGCTGGGGTGGAGGGATTTGGCCAGCACTAGAAATAGCTCGAGGCCCCACCCTGAACCTGCCCTCCAGGGCTGAAGAGGAAAGGAAATGGGCAACCAGCAATCCCATTCCCAGACAGGTGGAGCAGGGGATGAAAGAGGTCAGTTGACCTCAAAGTGAAAATACTGGCTTTGATTTCAGTAAAGGAAGGAGGGAGGTGCTCACCCTTCTCCACCCCTTCCCCCCTCTTCCTCAGCACTTCTCCAAATCTCTTTTTTTCCTTAGCGGGTTTTTTTTTTTTTCTTTTTTTTTACTGAGGCAAAATTCATAACATAAAATTAACTATTTTAAAGTGAACAATTCAGTGGCATTTAGAATATTCACAGTGTTGTGCAACCACAGCCTCTATCTAGTTGTTGTTTTATTTTATTTTATTTTAGTTTCAAAACATTTTAATCACCCCAAAAGGAAACCTTGTACCCATTAAGCAGTCACTCCCCATTCCCCCTCCTCCCAGCCCCTGACAACAACCACTCTGAGTTCTGTCACTATGGGTTTCTCTATTCTGGATATTTCATGTAAATGCAATCATATAATATATGACCCTTTGTGGCTGGCTTCTTTCATGTTTTCATTGTAGCATGTTATCAGTACTTCATTCCTTCCCCCCTTTACTTTCAAAGGAGCTTTAGATTACATAAATGTTACATCAAAAATTTAGGGGATTCCCATATACTCCAACCCCTCCCCCTCTCACACTTTTCCCCATTAACAACATCCTTCATTAGTGTGGTACATTTGTTACAATTGATGAACACATATTGAAGCACTGCTACTAAACCAATCTATAGTTTACATCATGGTTTACACTTTGCACTACACAATTTTATAGGTTTTGACAAAATGTATAATGGCTTGAATCCGTCATTGTGATATCATGCAGAACAATTCCAATGTCCCAAAAATGTCCCATGTTACGCTGATTCTTCCCTCTCCCTCACCTCAGAACCTCTGGTGACCACTGCTACTATATCAATGTTACAAGTTCTTCTGTTACTAGAATAATAATAAGTCTACTCTCGTCCATTGTTGCATTCCCCCCTTATGTTTGTTCATTCCTCAACCTAGAAGATTTGGGGATGGTGATGCCCACTCTTCTTTCACTCCTTTTTAAGGCCAAAAAAATATTCCACTGCATGTTTATCTAACTTTTTAAATCCATTCATCAACTGATGGACATTTGGGTTGTTGCCACTTTTTGACTATTGTGAATAGTACTGCTATGAACATGGGTGTACATGTTTGAAGGGAATATTTGTTTGAGCATTGTTTTCAATACTTTTGGGAATATGCCTAAGAATGGAGTTGCTGGGTCATATGATAATTTTATGTTTAACATTTTGAGGAACCGCCAAATTGTTTTTCACAACAGCAGAACCATTTTCTATTCCCACCAGCAATGTATGGAGGGTTCAATTTTCTCCACAACCTTGTTATTGTCTGTTTTTTTTTTTGTTGTTGTTGATAACAGCCATCCTAGAGGGTGTGAAGTGGTAAACTTACTGTGACTTTGACATTTCCTTAATGCTCAGCATTCCCTTTGCTTTCTGGGTTTCAGTTCATAAAGTTTTGAGGGGAACATGGTTCTTGGGAGGGGATAAATGGAAAGTATCAGGTGAGACAGAGGAATGGGAATTGAAGATAATGGTTAGTTTAGGGTAGTCAGCCCCTTCTAGACCCACAAATCCATGAATAAGGAAATGTATATAGCTCAGCTCTAGTTCAGTTTAGCCCAGCTCAATGCTCCTTTCTCGCCCACTCCTCTCCAGCTCTTGCGCAATGAAAACAGCACACAATTAGATATTTGGTCAAAAGGATATTCAGAAGAAGCCTTAAGATTGCTATTATTCCTCCAAATCCTAAATTTGGTCACAGGAAACCAAGCTACAAACCTGAATCGACCAGTCCTTCTACCTTTCCTTCAACATTTACTAAGTACCTACTATGTACCAGACCAAGTTAGTCATTGGCATATAAAGACAATAAGACATGTTTTATAGGAGGGATTACTGTAGAACAATGTGGTGAGTGATAGAATCATAATTCTAAAAATATAAAACTAATAACAGCTAATATTTATTAAAGACCTGGTAAGTGCCAGTCATCTAAAATGTCTAAGCACTTTTTATGGATTAACTAATTTAATTCTTACAAACAACTCATAAAGTAGGTATTATTATTATTATTCCCATTTTAAGATGAGGATCTGCGACACAGAGCAGTACTTGACTGAGGTCACATAGTGAGTATGTGTGGAGCTGAAATTTGAATCCAGGTTGTTCTGGAGATCAGTGCTAGCTATAGGAGTTGATATACTACCTCAGAGGAAGTGGCTGTGGTGTGGGGTCTGCAAAAGGGGTATAAAGGGTGGGAGGGAGGCATTCTCAACAGAGCCTGGGCAAAGGCAGGGGTATGTGACTGAGTGGCACATTTTAGGCACTAAAATGAATTAGGTATGACCAGAGGGTAGGGCACAAGGAGCATCAGGGTGCGAAGCTGGGGAGGTAGGCATAAGTGTCATGGTGGGCCTCGTCTGAATTTGGCTTTATCCCAGACTAGAAGTTCCATGAGGGCAGAATATTGCGGTGCTGTATTGCCAGTTCCTAAAAAAATGCCTGCACATAGCAGGTGGCAAATAAATATTTGTGGGATAAGTGAATGTCAACTCAGCAGAGATACTGGAAGCTTTTAAGTGAGGGAATGAACAAGTCAGTGGTGCATCTGAGAAGGCTCACTTGGCTACAACACGGAGACTATCTTGGAATTTGAGGAGAAGAATGCAAGTAGCGAGACCAGTTAGAAGGCACTTTCTATAGTCCTGACGAATGGTAATAAGGGCCTGGACAGTTTTGGGAGGAATAGAGAGATAGGACTAAACTGAAAAGATAGCATCGACAGGACTAAACAATGAATTGGACGTAGGGAGTAATGAGGAGGGGGAGGGTCAAGGATTTCTGACTGTGTAGATGGAGCATGAACAGGATAAGGCATACAGGCAGAGGAGAAGATTTGGTGGTGGGGTGTAGCTATGTGGGTGGGTTGGGGGTAATGAGTTCAGCTGTGAGCATGTTCAAGTTCAGGATCCTGATGATGTAGTGGTCTAGAATTAAGAAGAGAGGTTGGGCCCAAGATGCATGATACGTGTTATAGATTTGGGAGTTATCAATGACAATAAAGCCAAGGAATTGGACAAGATTGGCTTGGTTGGCAGGGGAGGCTTGCTATAGAGTGAGAAGAGAAGAGAGGCATAGAAAGAATCATGGAGAACAGCAGCATTTCAGAGGTGGGCAGAGGGAGTAGAAACAGTTCTGGCAACAATTTGAAATACTGCAGAGCTGTTAAATAAGAGGAGGAAAGAAGAGTGTCTTATGATTTATCCAATGGAAGGAGACCTTGGATGCATCAGTCAGTTGAGGGTGTGGACTGAGGCCTGACTGGAGTGGGCTGAAGAATTGGAAGAAAGGATGTGGAGATGAGAAGGAGGGTGAGAATACACTCTTTTTTTTAAAAAAAGGAGTTTGGTAGGGGGTGGGACTGGGGGAGGGTGGGTATTTTAAAATGAGAAGATTTGAAGTATATTTATAGGCTGAGAGGACAAAGGAGCATACTGATAGGTATTTAGATTTAATTACATTTTTCTTTCTGGTCCAATAGGCAGGACTCCACAAGAGAAGAATGTGGTTTTATTCATCTTTATATTACTCACTGTTCACAGCATAGGGCCTGGAAAATAGCTCAAGACATGTTTTTCAAATGAACAAAATAAAGTGCTACTGAGATTCTGAGGAGCTTCAACATCTAGTAGAGAAAATCAGAGTCTTGAAGGATAGGGCTGATTGCAAACAGACAGGATTAGGATGATTGCTGTGGAGATGGAGAGGACAGGAAAGAGATACTGTCAAGGTAGACTCAATGTGACTTGGTAATTGGTTGGCTGTGGAGGAAAAGAGAGAGGGGGATAAGACAAAGTTGACCCTTAGGTTTTGATTCTGGGTAAGTGGAAGAATCTCAGTGCCACTGACAGAGCTGGGGTAAGTGAGCAGAAAAAGCTAATTTGGCTAGAGGAAGATGATGGGCTTGGGTTGGAGATGACAGTAGGGCATCTAAGTTGAGATGTCTAGCAGGCAGCTGGAGATGTGATAATGGTGTGTGGAAGTGAGGTCACGGCTGGGGACAAAGGTGAAAAACTGGGGAAAGGTCTACATTAAAAAGGCAGTAGGTGGGAGAAAGAGCCAACGAACAGGCAGAAAAAGAGAAATCAGAAAGGAAGAAAGAGAATAGTAAAATGAAATCTTAGAGATGAGAATCAGCATAAAGAAGATGCTTAAAGGGATACACTTGCCATGCTGGCAGTATGCTTCAGTGGCTATCCTAGTCTCCCTCTCTCCTAGTCAGCAGGGGATACAATGCCACTACTTCTATCCAGGTCCCTATTTGTAATACTCCCAGCGGCTCTCAATTTTTTTTTAATGGTTAACTCAAGGTCTACTTTTTCCTAAAAACAATACTTAACCAATACTGTTTGTGGTAGTTTGATATTATTGATGGATTCCTAAAAGAAATATTGATTATATTTGTAAACTGGTCAGTTCCTATGGGCATGATACCCTATGATTGTATTAAATTCAGAGGTTTCACTTTTACTTGATTAAATTAAGATTAGGGCTTTGATTCGGCTACATAAGTAGGACGTTGAGTTCCTGCCCACTTGGTGGATGGAGACTCACACAGAAAATGACTTGGCAGAGGAGAGAGCTTAGGTTTTTTTTTTTATTTAGAAAAAATTTTTTTCAATTAAATGTACTGGATACATATAAATTTTTTAAAATCAAACAATATGTTACACAATATATTTGGTTCATAGTAACACATTCATACAGTATTTGTCCTTTTGTGTCTGGCTTGCTTCACTCAACATAATGTACTCCAGGTTCATCCATGTTGCCATATGCTTTATGACTTCATTTCTTCTTACAGCTGCATAATATTCTATCATGTGAATAGACCACAGTTTGTTTATCCATTCATCTGTTGATGGACACTTGGGTTGTTTTCAGCTTTTGGCAATGATGAATAATGTTGCTGTGAACATCAGTGTGTAGATGTCTGTTCGTGTCACTGCTCTCAGTTCTTCTGGAATACTCAGTAGTGGTATTGCAGGGCCATGTGGCAAGTCTATATTCAACTTCTTTAGGAACTGCCAAATAGTCCTCCACAGTGGCTGTACCATTTTGCATTCCCACCAACAGTGAAGAAGTGTTCCTATCTTTCTACATCCTCTCCAACACTTGTAGTTCTCTGTCTTTTTAATACAGGCCATTCTGGTAGGTGTGAAATGATATCTCATTGTAGTTTTGATTTGCATTTCCCTAATCATGAGTGATGTTGAGCATTTCTTCATGTGTTTTTTTGCCATTTGTATTTCTTCTTTGGAGAAATGTCTATTCAAGTCTTTTGCCCATTTTTAAATTGGGTCATTTGTCTTTTTATTGTTGAGTTGTAACATCTCTTTATATATCCTGGATATAAACCCTTATCAGATATGTGATTTCCAAATATTTTTTTCCCATTGAGTTGGCTGCCTTTTGACCCTTTTGACAAGGTCCTGTGAGGTGCAAGTGTTTAATTTTGAGGAGGTCCCATTTATCTATTTTTTCTTTTGTTGCATGTGCTTTGGGTGTAAGGTCCAAGAAACCACCACCTCCTACATTTTCTTCTAGTAGTTTTATGGTCCTGGCTTTTATATTTAGATCTTTGATCCATTTTGAGTTGATTCTTGTATAGGGGGTGAGATAGGGGCCCTCTTTCATTCTTATGGTTATATATATCCAGTTCTCCTAACACCATTTGTTGAAGAGACTGTTTTTTCCCGTTAGCATGAACTTGATAGGTTTGTAAAAAACCAGTTGACTGTATAGGTGAGGGTTTATTTCTGGGTTCTCAATTCTATTCCACTGATCGATGTGTCTATCTTTATGCCAGTACCATGCTGTTTTGACCACTGTAGCTTTGTAATATGTTTCAAGGTCAGGCAGTGAAATTCCTTCACGTTGTTCTTTTTTAGAATGCTTTTGGCTATTCGGGTCCACTTACCCTTCCAGATGAATTTGGTAATTGCCTTCTCTAATTCTGTAAAGTAAGATGTTGGGAGTTTGATTGGTATTGAATTGAATCTATAAATCAGTTTGGGTAAGATTGACATCTTCACAATATTTATTCTTCCAATCCATGAACGCGGAACATCTTTCCATTTGTTTAGGTCTTTTAAAATTTCTTTTAGCATTGTTTTGTAGTTTTCTGTACTTCTTTGGTTAAATTAACTCCTAGGTATTTGAGTCTTTTTGTTGCTATTGAAAGTGGAATTTTCCCCCTCAGGTTGTTCAGTACTAGCGTACAAAAACATTACTGAGTTTTGTGCGTTGATCTTGTATCCTGCCACTTTGCTGAACTCATTTATTAACAGCTTAGTTTTTTGATGCTAGAGCCCCAGGGAGAGAGCTGAGCCATTCACATGAGAGTTTACAGCTGGCCTTGTGAAGAGAGCAGAGCAATTGAGCCCAGAAAGAGATGAGCCCTGGGAAGAGAGATGAGCCCTATGCTAACCTACATCTAAGATTGGAAGAAGCTGGGACCATGGAGCCTTAAGAGGAAGAGGAAGGCTGAACCCTCGCAGAGACTGGCAGCCATCTTGCTCCAACACATGGCAACAGATTTTGGTGAGGGAAGTTACTTACTCTTTATGGCCTTGTAACTGTAAGCTTCTGCCCCAAATAAATACCCTTTATAAAAGCCAACAGATTTCTGGTATTTTGCATCAGCAACCCTTTGGCTGACTAATACACTGTATGATTCCACTCATATGAAATACCTAGAATAAGCAAATTTCTAGAGACAGAAAGTAGATTAGAGGTTATCAGAGCTGGGGATAGGGGTAATGGGGAAGTTATTGCTTAATGGGTACAGAGTTTCTGTTTTGGGCAATGAAAAAGTTTTGATAGTGGATGGTGGTGATGGTAACACAACCTTGTACATGTAATTATGTAATTAATGTCACTGAATTGTACAGTTAAAAATGGTTGAAATTGGGAAGCAGATAAGGCTTAAGTGATTGAGCTCCCACCTACCACTTGGGAGGTCCTGGGATTGGTTCATGAGGTTCTTTTATGAACTATAACAAATGATGGGCAGGACAGTGAGCTGATGCGATGGGCTGGCGTGGTAAGCTGACACATCAAGATGACACAGAGACACGAGGAGGAAAGACATAATGAGAGACACAACAAAAGCAGGGAGCGGAGGTGGCTCAAGTGATTGGGCACCTCCCTCCTACACGAGAGGTCCCAGGTTCAGTTCCCGGTGCCTCCTAAAAAAAGGAAGACGAACACACAATGAACAGATACAGCAAATACAAAAAACAAGGGGCTGGGGAGAAATAAATGAATAAAATAAATCTTTTAAAAAATGGTTGAAATGGTAAATTTTATGTTACCACAATAAAAAAATTATAATTGATTCTATCAGGGTAATAAGTCTGAGGTTCGTGCCAATCTCTTTTATAGATCTCTTATAGATCCCTGAGGCTTTACCCTGTCTTCAGTTGAGGAGGTTGTGCTAGTGACTGGAATGTGGGCCTTGACCAGGAAGAGCATTTCTTGTCTTGAATCACCCTGTGAACAGAGCTCATCAGAGCCGGAATACCACAGAATCAGCACTTTGAACCGTCTCCCATAACATGGGCTTGCATGGTACTTTTCCTATACCACCAATTACTCCATCAAAGAACCTAGGTCCAACCATGATGGAAACAAAAAAGCTCTCTTTTCTGTGGAAAAATATTTCTGCTTGTAGGAAATATGGCTATTATATATATCATTTATGATACATTTTAAGGACATAAAGTTGCAGTGGTATTATTGGGAGTACATTTTATTGCCATGGCTTTATAACACAAACAAACAAAAAGAATAACTCCATTAGTTGTTGGATTGAACTGGCAGGAAGCAGAACATCAAAGGTAATTGCTAGTAGGTAGGAGGAATGGGGAATCAGGAGCATCCTGGGCATGACCAAGAGATTAGAGAGATGCCACCAGAGACAGATATAGGCTATTGGAGATAAAAATGTTACATGTGTATGTGGACATGAGGATGGAAGAAAAAGTGAATTCTTAGTTGCTAGAATGAAAATCTGGTGTCCCGTCTGGACTACATCTGTATCCCACCTGCAACACTTATCTCACCTCTTCAACACAGAGTAGATACTTAAAAACTGTTTGATGATGAGGATTACATGCCAGTGCATAGTTGTGCCAAGAACTGCTTGTTTGAATGAAATGAATGAATGAATGAATGAGTAGGGCATGGAAATAATTTTAGTATTCCAATGTTTTAATGGCATTTTAACTATTGGTGAGAGAAAAGCCTACTAAGCAAAATAATCAGGTAAACCTGGGAAATGCTAGCTTTCTATTTACTAGTCAGTAGGGGATAGGATACTGTATTAGTCAGCCAAAGGGGCGCTAATGCAATATACCAGAGATTGGTTGGTCTTTATAAAGGGTATTTATTGGGGGTAGAAGTTCACAGTTACCAGGCCATAAAGCGGAAGTTTCTTCTCTCACCAAAGTCCATTGCCACATGTTGGAGCAAGACAGCTGCCGACCTTTGCCAGGGTTCAGGCTTCTTGGGTTCCTCTCTTCCTGGGGCTGCATTTCCCTCCAGACTTAGCTCCTCTGTTTCCTCCACAAGATCAGCTGTAGACTATCAGGCAAATGGCTCACTTCTCTTCTCCTGGGGTCTTCTCTCCAACATCCAAACTCCAACATCAAAACTGCTTCTCAAAAACTGCTCCCTCTGTGGGTAGTGATATTAATGGGTTTGGTGGTGCAGGGTTGACAGGTGGGTAGATTAGGAAGGGTGTGTTAGAATACCCAGGATACTGGGGAGAGAGATGGGAAGGGGGATTAGGTGAACATGGGATTTGTGGGTATGATGTTGAAAGTGCAGGGGTGGAAATGCTCTTATGGCACTATGACAAGGTAGTGTCACTGGTTTAGGGTGTAGGTTGGGGGGGCACTCAGGAAGGAGTGCATCTAGAGTAGGCTTCTGGGGAGTGTATGAGTGTTCATACTGTCGTGTTGTGTTGGGGAGTGGAGACCCACATGGTGAGTGGGAAGGAGATGGACCCCCATCTTTGGGAGGACCGAGTCACCCAGAAACAGACAGGTGGATATCTCTTAGGCACAAGGGTGGATCCTAATAAGAGAGGATAATCAGTATGTCAAGACCTCTTGTTGCATGTAACTATGAATCTTGTCATCCAATGAGTCAATGAGTGTCATGAGCCCCAGGGAGATGGGGAGGAAGGAACAGAAAAGATCAAACAGGGGGTATTTAGTGGTCATGGGAAATGTTTTTCATTACCTTACAGTAATGGACACAGGACATGGTAAATATCATCAAAAATTATTAAACTGTACCATCTAAATTGTACACTATACTGTAAACCATTGACAATGTTTAGTAGCTATGTTTCACTATCTGTATAACAGTTACAACAATGCTACCATCCACATAAAAAAGGTTTTAATATGGGGTGAGGAAAGGGGAAGGAGGTAGGGTAAATGGGAGTTTCTAATATTCTGTGTGTAACTTTGCTGTGACCTAAAAGTTCTTTGAAAATCAAATGAAAATTCAGGAGACACTGGGGAGTGAGAAGGGGCAGGTGCCACAGTACAAACTGGACACCTGATAATGCAGTGATAAAAGGAAAAATGTTAAAAATTTTTTTAAAAATGATTTTTCTGTTTTTTTCCCCCCATTTTTGAATATCCCAATCCTTTAATTTTATTTCTAGTGTTTTTTTTTTAAGTTTCCATGTATTTTATCTCTTACATTTAAACTTATCTTTATTATTTTATTTTCCTATTAATTGTATTTGGCTATTATATGGGCTTCATCTTCAAGGAAGGTTTGAATCACAGAAGGGTTACAGAGGCGGCAGGAGAGGATCATCGGTGGGGGGTGTCTGGGTGGAGGTTTCATGGGAGGAAGTTCACCAGAATATGCATGAAAGATATATAAAATTGTTCAAATGATCAAGGGGTGGGGCATGGTCACAGTGGGTAGACAATCACTCAATAAATGAGGGAATACTGAATTCCCAACCTGGAGAGCTCTGTCACATTCTCCAAGGGAGCAGAAACAGTCCCTTGAGTGCAGGGGCAGTGTCTGGCAAAGGAGGAGGGTCCACTGATGGGTTCTTGTTATTAATGACTAGCCTTATGAGTCTTTGCTCCTGTAATTGAAACTTAGCCTACTGTTATAGGGTGCCTAAGGGTTGCCACCTGAGAGCCTCCTTGTTGCTCAAATGTGGTCTCTCTCTAAGCCAAACTCAGCATATGAATGCATTACCTTACCCCCAACGTGGGACATGACTCCCGGGGATGAGCCTCCCTGGCAATGAGGGATTAATACCAAGTGCCAACTGGAAACATGATTGGAAAAAGACCTTGAATCAAAGGGGGAAAAGGTAAAGACAAATGAGTTCATGTGGCTAAGAGACTTCAAAGAGAGTCGGGAGGTCATCCCAGAGTAACACTTATGCACACCTCAGTAGGATCTCATAGAACACCAAAGTGGACATCATCCCACACAGAGGGGCTCCTGAGGGCTCTGGAGACACCCAGGTCCTATATAAGGGGGCATAGCCCCAGAGATTGATCCTTATCAGTAGGCTCTACTTTGGAATCTGTGCTCCTGAGAGTGACAGAGTTGGACTCAAATAAGTCCTCCCTGCACATGGTCCATCAGTCCCTTCTATTCAAACCTATATGTGAGGCTAGAGTTTGTAGGTGTACTTCCAGAGACTGGAGCCTCTGGCCTGCCCATGTGCCAGCTGTGCCTGGAATCTTGGTGGAGCTGCAACTCCTACTCTACAGCTCGATGGACTCAACCAAGTCACCTGGTGAGGAGACGATGATGGACAATGGCCATCCTAGGGAATGCAGAGAGCCTGCAGCAGCAGGCAGGATAATCCCATTCACCATATCCATGGGATATAAGCCCACTCTCACTTGGAGGTGGAGTGGACATCACCATCCCAAACTCCTCCGGATTGGGGGAAGAGCTAAGGACTAGAGTGGTATTCTGATATTCTTTTGTAGACATAATGTGATTCAAGCAATGGAAGATTTTACAACAGTGAGGTGGAGCCAGTGGCCACTGGGTGCTTTGGGGGCAGCGAAGGGAAAAGCAGTTGTTATACAGGTGCTTTTTCAGGACTTGGGAATTATCCTGAGTGACATTACAACGACAGATATAGGCCATTTTACATCAGCATATAACATGCAGATCTGTGTGGGAGAGAGTGTGGTCTACAATGTGAACTATGGTCCATGCTTAGTGGCAAAGCCCCAGGATGTGTATATCTATTGCAGGTGATGTGCCACACTAATGAAAGATGTTTATGTGGGATGTTATGGGAAGTGTGGGAGGTGGGGAACATGGAAGTCCCTGTAATTTTTGTGTAACATTTATAAAACTGCTTTCTCTGTTCTTGCCATGCCTTTCATATTTGACTCCCCACCCACCAAGGGGTGGGGCTCAAAGCCCTACTGACGTGGCCTAGTCAAGGCCCTAATCATAACTTAATCGTGTCCAGATTAACAGATCAGTTTACAAGCATGAGCCAATTCTATTTTTGGAATTCATAATTACATCAAATTGCCAAACGGCTACAGATACTGTATAAAATTAAGCAAAAAATAAGTTCAATTATGTTTAAGCAAAGACTATGCTTAAGACCAGTATTAACTAGTCTTATTTCATGGGCTAAGTACTTAAAGGCTTTGTGGACACATACATATAGCCCTTTCTGTATTGTCTAATCAGTAGGGTTCCTCTATTAGTCAATCCACAGTAATATGTGTTTGTGTGTGTATGTGCGTGTGCGCGTTCTATCAGGTGCTGAATACCATTTTAACCACTGAGCTACACTGGCTCCCCTGAACACTATTTTAGACCCCAGAGGGAAGCTGAGTACAAAAAAGGATAAGGCCTGGTGACTGCTCTCAAGGAGATGAAAATCTAAATGGAGAGATGGAGAGAGAAAGAAATAATCACAGGAAAGGCAGAGAATAAATCTGAGCTAAACTGTGTGGTGCTGGCTAGAGGACAATAAAATGCCCTCACATGGGAGAGACACTGGACAAATTAGGTGACTTGTCCAAGATCATAGTACTAAAGTAACAGATGTGAATTTGAATCCACGGTGGAATCATTTGGGATGAGCTCTGAATCTTTACTCCACCATTTACTAGCTGTATGACCACAGGCAAGTTACTTAACTATTCTATGCCTTGGCCTTCTTGTTTGTAAAATGGTGATAATAACAGAACCTACCTTGGAGGGGTGTCATGAAAATAAACATGCTAATTCATGTGAAGCACTTAGAATAGTGCCTGACACACTGTAAATGCTCAGTAAATGTTATAAAATGTCTATTATTAAATGCTAGGTATTATTATTATGATCATGCTTTATTAACTGCACAAAGCAACAGGAGTTCTCAAAGTAATGGTCAGTAGTAAAATTGGATTTCTTTACCAATGCTCTCTTTTTCAGACATATTCAGACTGAATGAGGGTGAGTTTTAAAGAGTTTACCTTGTATTAAAAAAAAACCTGAAGTGGAGCAGATGTAGCTCAAGTGACTGAGTGTCTGCTTCCCATGTACAAGGTCCCAGGTTTGTTCCCCGGTACCCCCTAAAAACAAAACAAACAACGAACGATAAAACCAATTCTTATTGGGGAGTGGATGTAGCTCAGTGGTTGAATGTCTGCTTCTCATGTAAGAGGTCCTGGTTCAATCCCCAGTAAAAACAAACAAACAAAAACAACAATAACAAAACAAAGCCAAAAAAACCCTGAAGCCAGAAATCAGGGCAGAGAGATCAAGAAGAGAAGGATTTTAAGTGAAAGTGACTAAGAAAAATGAGAGAGAGGAAGAGGGAATGGGAAATTGGAAGGAAAGGGAGGAGAGAAGAAAGAGGCAGGGGGACAGAGGAGATGGAAAGAAGGAAAGGAGTTAAAATGGGGGGTTAGATTGGGGAGGGGAGGAAGGAGGTATAGAAGAGGAGACAGGAGAGGCATGGGCAGGATGACCGCCACTTAACTAGGTATCTCCCTGCAGGCCAAGGTGTTCATTCAAGGTGTGGATGAGGTCCTGGGTTCATTCCCTGGTACCTCCTAAAAGAAGGAGGAGGAGGAGGAGGAGGAGGAGGAGGAGGAGGAGGAGAGAGTACTGGGTCAAAACTGGGTAAAGTTGTTCTGGAAGCAACTTTCTTGTCTTCTCTGAATCCTTCCTTCGTGATGGGCAACGATAGCTCGATGGGCTTGGCAGAGGGAGGGGTAAAGTCATGGGTGACATCAGAGAAGTTACTTGGTGGGCGGGGGGGGCAGATTAGAGATGTACATGCTTAGAACCTATTGATTTATTCATTGGTTCACTCATTCACTTAATGCCAACATTTCCTGAGCACTTCTATGTGTCAGGCTCTGGGCACAAAGAGATGAATGCGACTCAGCCCTTACCCTCAAGGAGTGGATGGGGAGAAAGTTGTGCAAAGAAGCAATTATAAGACTTAATATGAGACTAGATTGTGGGTTTGGAGAGGGGCATAAATAACTTTCTATGAAAAACAAATTAATAGACAGAATCTGCTTGCTCAGAATATTATTCAGTAATGTATTGATGAGGCAGTTATCATTAATAAACCCTGTTTTCACTCAGGGTTAATATGTCAAATAAAATTTAAGATTGAAATAGGGAAAAAAAAAAAAAAAGAAGCAATTATAATGCACTGTGGTGAGTGCCATAAGAGAGGTGCAGGCAAGGAGCTCCCGCACTCCAGAGGGAAAACAAAGCAAAATCAAGTCATGCTCTCAAAGCCATCCTCTAACTGATTTCCCTGTCTCCTCTCCCTTCATATCATATCTGAATTTCTGATGGAAAACCATATCATTTCCCCTGCTTGAAAACTGTGCTTGGCTCTCCACTCACTACAGGACTGAGTCCAGACTCTAAAGCAGGATATACTAAGGCCTTCACAGTTTGACTTAACTGACTTCTCTGGCCTTATCTCATGCTACAGCCTAGGCTATGGCCCCTAAATTGTAGCTGCATTGAACTGTAGTGTCTCTCCTCATTCCTCTTTATCTGGTCAATTCTTCTGCTTCTCTCGAGCCCTTGCTAAATGTTGCCTCTCTCCTGCGCAAGTTCACAGCTCCCCCAGATGGAGTAAGTTCCTCCTCTGTGTTCCCACTGCTCACTGCCCAACCTCTCTTATTCTAGCACTTATTACATTATAGCACAATTGTTTGTGCATCTGTCTCTCCCCACTAGGCAGTGTTCCCCTTAAGGGTGGGAACTGGACCTTATTCTTTTCTTTATCCCAGGATTTAGTACAGGCCTGGCACATAGTAGGGACTCCATACATCTCTGCTGAGTGAATGAATGACTCTGACATGTGGCCACTTGGGCCTGGTTGTTTTCAGCAGCTGGCGTTACTTAACGTGAAAGATGCATAAAAAATGAAGGGCAGCAAGGGTAGCTAAAAAACAGGCAGCTCTAGTGACATTGTGAAAAAAAAAAAAAGCTGGAGAACGCTGAGACAATGCTCCCACTCATGCTTTAACAAATGACTCTCGCTTCTGAGCAGCCCCTTTTTGTCTGTGTTCCCATTCACTTTCTAAAACCCAGTCATTGAAATGATTCTAATTACTCATGGTCAGTGGCATATCCAGGAAACACTTAGTTTACAAGCAATTAAAATACACTAAAACAGATTTATGCAGGTTGAACCTGATTCTGCTGGTAAGAAGGGAGTAAATGACATATTCTTGGAGGGGTATTTGCTCCCCAGGTCACTCTTTATCACGTTTTATCTACTATACAAGTTTGGTGCTCCTGGCAAACATCCGGAGGTACCTCTTAAGTAGAGTATGCTGGGAACAGTGCAAGGAACCTGTCTCAAGTCACAGACTGTGCGCTTAACCCCAGCCAGCTGTCTTGTAAATGGGCAAGCGCCACCTCTGCCCATGCCCACCCCACCATGGCGGGGCAGCAGGCAGCATGGGACAGTAGGAAAGCTAACAGCACTGGTTTCCCTCAGAGGCTTGGTTTCCACTTGGCGCAACACTGGGTGAGTCACTTACACCCTCAAGGATCGGCTTCTGCATTTTTTTTTTTTTTCTATTCTGATATTTATTTTTGACTCAGTATATAATGTATAATATAAATATATACATTGTAAAAATAAAAAAATTAAAAACATACATATACACACATATATTTAAATGCAATCATAATTATATACTGTTTATAAACTATTTTCATCACTTAATATCATTTTTTTTTTATTATGGGTAAAAATCGATTGATAAAATGGGGACACACATCTCCACCCTGCCAACCTGAAAGTGTTGTTTATGAGGATCAAAGGAGGCAATTTTGTGACAAGCTCTAGAGGCTCAACAAATGAAGAGGGTTTCACTTTCATTATATAAACTCTGACTTGTGGCTGTTGGGCCCCTTCAGTGCTCTACCTGTGGCTCTTGCAAATTGACAGATTTGTAAAGGTTCACTTAGGCTTGTCCCCTAATAGTCCACACAAGCACGATTCATCACCTTGCCAAACTCAAACCAACAGTGTTTTAATGTCCCTCTAATGGAGAGGGCAGCCAGCAGCTAAACAGACACACCCTTCGGTTGAGAACAGACATGGGACAGCAAAAGCCTAGCACATGGAGATGTTAAATGGAGTCCAGGTGTCTTCAAGGATCTTGTGCTATCCTTCCCCGCAGCAGGCTCTGCTTCCTTGGGTTTGACATTAGCGGGAAAAAGGCTTCTTTTTGCTGCTCTGAGAAACCTATAATAATTTATAGCTAAGCCATTCAGTGGGCTGGTGTGATTTGTGCAAAATTTAGGACAAACAAATTGAAATGGCATATTTCAGCATCAGTTTTTGAGCTCGGTTCTTAGGAATTGCAAAAAAGGCCAACAGGCTGGAATAAGAGAAGGGCAGGCAAGCAAAGGTCATAGAAAATCAGTAAACTGGAGAGATGGTCCACCTTGAACTCTGACCTAAAATTATTAAGACCCTGAAACATGTTAATGGAAAGCCATTTACCCTACATCTGCAAAAAGGATCCTGGGTTCCTTCACGCTCTATCACGCCTCCCTGCTTTTCCACTCACTATTCCCTTTGCAGAGAATGCCCTACCCTCCCTTCTCAGCCTAGACCATTACTACTCATCTTTCAAGATCCAGATCTAACATAACCTCTTTGAAGTCTTTGCTGACTCCCCAAAGGCAGAGCTCCTAATTCCCTCCCTTGTGCTTCCACAGGGCTTTTTACAGCCCTTGGCCCACTCTGGGGTGTTTGCTTATATGCCTTTCTTCCCCAGTAAGCTGCGAGTGCAGCTCTCAGGAGCAAGAACTGCATGGTATCTTCACACAGAGCAGGGCACTGAAATGACTCTCACTCAAGGCTCGCTGGCAGAATGAGTATTTGAGCATGCATACACGGAACTCATTCACTGGATCTGTACAAGACCAAAAGGCAAGGCTCATTAGACAATTATTTGATAGGATACACATGCTTTTGCAACGCTGTCTTACCAGATGAGTGAATATGACCTTGGTGCTGGCAAGCAGGAAGAAACCTGCTGGCAGAGGCACCCTGACAGTGTACTAAAGAGGCAAGGCCTTGGGTGGCCTTCTGGTCCAGGTCATCAGATTGGTCCTTACAAACTCGCAAACACGAGCTGCAACGGCCTCACTCCTCAACCCCCACGTGCTCACTTCTCAGGAAGTTTCCCAGCAACAATTGAAAATTATAAATGTATCCATTACCAGAGGGGAATGCCTAATGGACGGAGCTGGACTAGGCCAGGGCTCCCACAGAAGCTCCGGCTCAGCATCCACAGCCTTTGGTTCTCCTTCGGGTTCTGCTAAGGATTAACTTGATGGCTTTGGACACATTGGCTCATCTCACATTGTCCATCCCCCAAACGAGAAGCTTAATGACGATGCTGCATGGATTGAGTCAAGAAGAAGGCCGACTGAGATCCCTGTGGAAGAGGGAAGCAGCGGTTGATGCTGGCAGAGCCTTTAGGGTTTTGTTGTTTTGGTTGTTTTTATTTGTAAGTGTGAATCACTCTGCTTCAAGCCCAGATGTGCAGCCCATGGAGAGGAAGGGCAGGTGGGCAGGCACCACTGGCCTGAGCTGCAGCAGAGCCAGCACACAGTACAGCAGAGTGAGATGGGATGGGATGGGATGCTCAGCTGCAGACTTGCCGTCAGCTGGTCTCCCACTCTCTGATCGGGGCCAGGAGCCACAAGCTCTGAAGGCTGTGTCTACTGGAGCAGTTTAGTATCAGAATCAAACAAAACCTGTGACAAAGTCAATCTGACACATCTTTAATGATAACATGTAATGATTATCATGCTGCATTGTAATCAGGCATAAATGGTAAGAGGCTTCCAGGAATGACTGTAATTACGATTACTTTTTCAGAGTTGGACCAAATATTTCTGAGGTCAGCCAGACTAGGGGTGGGGATTGGGAGTAGTTTGACAGGAGGTAGAGCAGAGAGCTGGTTCCAAGCCATTCCTCTGGTTCTCCTTCCTCTCCCCCACCACACCCCAAGGTGATAGGTCCCTCTACCCCTTATTGGGGAAGAGAAATGAGATCTGATGAGGGGTATGGGGCTTGAGTGTCTAGCTCCTTCCTCCAGCCAAGGAGAGGTCACCCTGAAGCTCCTAGGGTTAGGGAACCTGGGATGTTTAGAGGGGCTTCAGGCTACTTACACCCCACTTTCCCATATGGCCTGAATTCTACCAAGCAGTCTTAAGCCTAAAAATATATATGTCTAATGTGTGGACCTTGTTTGGATTCTGCTTTGAGCAAATCCATGTAAAAAGACATTTTTGAGACAATTGGGTAAAACTTAACAGGGACTGGTATTAGATGTTATTAAGGAATTATTAATTTTGTTGGGGTTGATAATGGTATTGTGATATTTTTAAAAAGGTGCTCATCTGCTGGAGATGCATGCTTACAGGCTGTGAAATGATATGACATCTGGGATTTTACTTCAAACCACTTCAGAAAAAAAATGGGGGATAGAAGAATTAAGAATGATAGAATGTTGATAATTGTTGAAACTGGCTGATGAGTACCTGGGGGTCCATTATACTCTTCTCTCTGCTTTGTATATGTTTGAAAGTTTCCACAAAAAGCCGAAAAAGTCACATACCCTGGTCTTCTCTGGCGGTGATTCATATGCTAGTGAAAATCAGTTTGATCATGCTAATAATACCTAGCAGATGCAGGCAGCTACCAGGAATGGGATTTTGACATATATAATATGCCAGATGGAGTAAGTGCTTCAAAAAAAATAAAGTAGGGTAAGGGCGTTAGGGAATGCTGGGTGGTTGTGCAAGACCAAACTTGCAAGGCTTCTGCCATGTTGGACTCCATGGCATTTGTTCCCTGGGTTTCTTTCACCAAGGGCTTCTGGGCCTCTTGGTCTGTATATACACTTTAACCTCATTCCTGACTTAATTATCCCTTGCTACACCTGACTAATCCATATTCCTCTTTTGAAACCTTCTCCAGGTACTTCTTCCAGGAAGCTTTCACAGGACTTTCTCTCTTTCTGCTTCCACACTATTCCCTGGGTCGGGTGCCATCCTCTCTGTTTCCATAGTATCCTTGCATGAATATCTACTGTAGCATTTACCATGCTGGACTATAATTCTCTTCCTGACAAGACTCTGAGCTCTTTGAGGATCGATAGCATGTCTTTTTCTCTCTAATAGTCTGGTGCCCACCACAGGGCCAGTCTGGAACATGGTAGGGATCCTATGCTTGCTTGATGCAGACATGAATGAATGGATGGATGAAAAAATGAATATGCTCCCTGGCAGAATATCGGAGAATTGGTAAGCATCCTCCACCCTAAATCAAATGCTGGGGAAGCAGAGTTACTGGTGTCTGTTCAGATACCAAAGGGAGAAGTGGACTGAGTATACTTGGATCTGTTTTCAACTCTATGATGATGATAATAAAAACCATGTTCACACCTGACATTTATTGCACAGACTCTGGAGCTAGACTGCCTGGGTTTTAATTTTGACTCTACCATTTGCTAGCCATATAATTTTGGGCAAGTTACTTACATTCTCTGTGCCTCAGTTTTTTCATCTGGAAAATGAGGATTATTAACACTACTATGTATTAAATGAGGTAAAGTTCTGCAAAGCACCTAGAAAAGTACTTGGCATATAGTTAAGTGCTATTTTAGAGGTTCCTATTATTACTTATTATTTTGGGCCAGGGATTGTGCTAAATGCTTTATTTTTTCATTCATGTATACTGAGTGCCTGCCAGTTCTAGGACCTGGAGGTAGAGTGCCTTCATGGAGCTTATATTGGACCTAATTTTATTCACACACTATATGAAGGAGGTACTATACATGTCACCATAATATAAATAAGAAAAGTGAGGCTTAAAGATGTTAAGTAACTTGTCCAATACCACAGAGCTAGAAAATTCAAAATTAGGATTCTATTTCTGGTTTTTGTGACTCTAAAAACCATTGCTCTAGACTAGGGGTTGACAAACTACAGCCTGTGGGCCAAGTCTGGCCCTCTACCTGTTTCTTTTCTTCCTTGAGATATAATTCATTTACCATAAAATTCATTATTTTAGAGTGCACAATCCAGTATATTCACAGGTAGTATATTTACAAGGTGTGCAACCACCACCACTATCTACTTCCAGACCATTTTCATCACCCAAAAAAGAAACCCTGTAACCATTAGCAATCACCATTTCCCTCATCCTTCATCCTCTGGCAACCGATAATCTACTTTACGTCTCTATGGTTTTACCTATTCTGGACATTTCATAGACATGAAATCATATAATATGTGCCTTTTTGTGCTTGGCTTTTTCATTTAGCATAATGTTCTCAAGGTTCATCAGTGTTGTAGCATGTATCAGTGTATTGGGACTTCATTCTTTTTTATGGCTGAATAATATTCCATTGTAGGGATATACCACATTTTATTTGTCCATTTCTCAGTTGATGGACATTTGGGTTGTTTCCACATTTTGGCTATTGTGAATAGTGCTGCTATGAACATATGTATACAAGTTTTTGTTTGAATACTGGTTTTCAATTCTTTTGGGTATATACCTAGAAGTAGAATTGCTGGGTCATATGGTAACTTTATATTTTGCTTAAAAATTTTTAACATTTTATTGGGATATTCACATACCATACAATTCACTAATTAAAGTACACAATTCAATGATTTTTAGTATATTCACAGATATGTGCAACCATCACCACAGTCAATTTTTAAACATTTTCATCACCTCAAAAAGAAACTTCATACTCTTTAGCTATCTCCTGTCTCCCAATTCCCCACCCCTGGGCTCCTAGTAATCTGTAATTTACTTCCTGTCTCTATGAATTTGTGTATTCTAGTTATTTAATAAAAGTGAAATCATGCACTATTTGTTCCTTTGTGTCTGGCTTATTTCACTAAACATGATGCATTCAAGGTTCATCCATGTTGTGGCATGTATCAGAATTTCATTCTTTTTTATGGCTGAATACTACTCCATTTTGTTTATCCATTCTTTTGTTGATGGGCATTTGGATTGCTTCCACCTTCTGGAATTGTGAATTCCACTGGGAACATGGACTCAACTGGTAAATATCTGTTCAAGTCCTTGCTTTCAGTTCTCTTGGGTATAAGCTGGGTCATTGGTAATTCTATATTTAACTTTCTGAGGAAATACTAAACTGTCCTCCATAGCAGCTGTATTTTACATTTCCACCAATAATGTTCAAGGCTATTTCTCCACAACCTTGTTAGCACTTGTTATTTTCCATTTTAAAATAGGAGTCATTCTAGTGGGTATGAGGTGGTATCTCATTGCAGTTTTGATTTGTGTTTCCCTAATGGCTAATGATGTTGAACATCTTTTCATGTGCTTATTGGACATTTGTATATCTTCTCTGGAGACTTGTCTCTTCAAGCCCTTTGTCAATTATTATTATATTTTTAATTTTTTTTTTCAATTTTTAACTTGGGTTGTTTTTCTTTTGTTTTTGTTGTAGGAGTTTTTTTTTTTTTTTTTAATATATTCTGGCTATTAAACCCTTATCAGATATATGGTTCCATATATTTTCTCCCATTCTGTAGGTTGTCTTTTCACTTTCTTGATAATGTCCTTTGATGCACAAACATTTTAATTTTGATGAAGTCCAATTTATCTAATTTTTCTTTTGTTGCTTGTTGCTTTTGGTGTAAAATCTAAGAATGCATTGCCTTATTCAAGGTCCTGAAAATATTTGCTTATGTTTTTTTCTAGTTTTAGTTGTAGATCTCATATTTAGGTTGTTGATCCATTTTCAATTAATTTATGTATATGGTTCTCATAATTTTGATTGAAAACTGAACATGTAAAATTATATAATATGGCAACTCTGGAAATCAGATTCTCCCTCTTCTCAGGGTTTTTTTTTTTTTTTTTTTTTGCTGGTTGTGTTTGTTTATTAAGTGACTTTTCTGAACTAATTCTGTAAAGCCTGTAATCGTTTGTCCTGTATGGCCTTTGAAGTCTCTACTTGGTTAGCTTGGTGGTCAGCTAATGATTGGATAGAGATTTCTTTAAATTCCTGGAACCAATAAGTCTTCTAGATTTTGCTGAGAGGTTCTATATACATGTTGGGGCATGCTTTCAACACCCAGCCAGGCAGTTAAAAACTCTGCCTTAGCCTTTACTTCCTGATTGTGCAGAGCCTCAAGGTTAGCCAGAGATGGGTCAGCCAGAACTAAGAGCTTAGGCCTTTCTCAGGTCTTTTCTGAGCATGCACACAGCCATGGGCATACTCACAACCCTATATATGTGTGTGGCTTTCTAGATTCCCAGGAATATGCTGGAGCTTTTCAAAGCCCCTATGAGCATCTCATTCCCCAGTTTTTCTTTTTAAGCTTTTTGGTTATCTTAATGTTTATCCCAACTGCTATCTCTGGCAGGCATGAAGTTAATCACTTGCCTCTGAATGTTTTCACCTAATGCCTCAGGGAAAAAGGTTTTTCACATTGAGTGAGTTCTGCATCAGGTCAAATAAAGAAAGCTTTGCAAGTGGTGTCTTAGAGGGAACCACCAGACAGGTCAAATAATCAATATTCTCTGGAAATGAGGCTTTGAAGGAGACCCAACATTGTTCTGCCCCCTTTGGTTGTTGCCAGGCTGCTGGTTTTCACTGTCATTGTGGGCTGCTGGTTCTCAAGGCTACTGCCTTTGACTGTTTTTTTTTTTTTTTTTAAAGATTTTATTTATTTATTCATTTATCCCCCCCTTGCTGCTTGTGCTCGCTGGGTCAGCTAACCACGCCGTGTGGGTGGGCTTGCCTTCACCAGGAGGCCCCGGGAACCGAACCCGGGGCCTCCCATATGGTAAACGGGAGCCCTACTGATTGAGCCACAGCCGCTTCCCTTAACTGTTTTTATAAATAAAGTTTTATTGGAACACAACCACACATTCATTTATGCATTCTCTATGGCTGCTTTTTTTTAAAAAAAAAAATTCAAACATCTTTTTCTTCTATGGCTGCTTTTGTGCTACAACAGTAGAAATGAATAGTTGGGACAGAGCCCGAATGGCCTACAAACCCTAAAATATTTACTATCTGCCCTTTACAGAAAGTTTGCTAACCTCTGTTCTAGGCCAGTAGAAATATAACATAAGCCACATATGTAAATTAAAAAAATTTTAAGTAGCCCTATTTAAAAGTAAAAAGAAACAGATGAGGTTAATTTTTTTTTTTTTTTTTTTTGAGGTACCAGGGGTGGGGGGATTGAACCTAGGACCTTGTATGTGGGAAGCCAGCGCTTGACCACTGAGCCACATTGGCTTCCCTGAGTTGGTTTTTTCATTTGTTTTGCTTATTGTTCATTTTTGTTTTTTCAGGAGGCACCAGGAACTGAACCTGGGACCTCCCATGTGGGAGGCAGGAGCTCAACCGCTTGAGCCACACCTGCTCCCTAATTTTTTTTTTTTTTAAAGATTTTATTTATTTATTCATTTATCCCCCCCTTGCTGCTTGTGCTCGCTGGGTCAGCTAACCACGCTGTGCGGGCGGGCTTGCCTTCACCAGGAGGCCCCGGGAACTGAACCCGGGGCCTCCCATATGGTAAACAGGAGCCCTACTGATTGAGCCACAGCCGCTTCCCTATAAAAATTATTAATGCGATATGAGATCTTTTACTTTCTTTTTTTTATACTAAATCTTTGAAATTTGGTGTGTATTTTACACTTACAGAATATATCTATTTGGACTAGCCACATTTCAAGTGCTTGATAACCACATGTAGCTAGTGGCTGCTGTATTGGACAGCATAGCTCTAGACCCTTGAGTAACTCAGTGGTTCCTGGACCAGCAGCACTGCATCACCTGGGAGCTTGTGAGAAAGGCCAATCTCAGAATCCACCCCAGATGAATAGAATCTGCATTAACAAGCCCTAGGTGATTCACATGCATATTAATACTTGAGAAGCATAGCTCTCTACCACTGTGCTATACTACCTCTCTTCAGGATAAAGGCCCAGTGTACCCCAAGGTATTAATGTTCTGGTTAAGTTCTCATTCTATTCACTAGATCAGTGTTGAATTGTCTGAAGGTCAATCAACTAAGACGATTAGAAAAGACAATGTGCTAGGCAGTGTAAGGGTTGCCGAGCTGAAGAGGACATGATCCCTGCTTTCAGGAAGCTTACAACTGCCAAAGGTTGCTTGGAGAATAATACTCTGCACAAGAAGTCTAGTCTTCTTCCACACTAAAATCCTCAAACAACTTCTCCATCTCAAATGTAAATGTGGCAACTGGGCACTGGATTGCTCAAGCAGGCATTCAACTCAAGAGGTTCATGGGACAGAAACAAAACAGTTTCACTCCATTTGAAATTGGCTCACAGCAACGGCCTGAAGCAAACACTCAAGCCTTAGGACATGAACTCAATGGGTTCTTCTGAAAGGGTAGCAACCCTGTGTTTGTATAACAGGAAAGTTATAACATTCATCATGCTCAGATTCAGGAATTGTGCATTCAAGTCAAGAGAAACCTGACAGTCTGATTTCCAGGTTCCAGTGAATTAGAATAGGAATTCCTATTTAAAGCAAAGAAAATAAGAAATGAGGAAGTGCCAGTCCTTGTTTCACTGTGTAGGTGTTGACAAGCTATTAAATCATTAGGCTGTCCCTTGCCAGAAGCAGCAGAATAAATCTTGGAAGTTGACAAATGGTCAGCAGCTCTGTGTGTGCCTGCACACTCAGAGGCACACACAAAAGGCACACTGTTTCCCTTGGTTTATCTCCTGGCTGTATAAATATTTCATCTGACATTTGGATAGGATTCTGAGCTAGTTTCCCACCAAGCTGATGGTTTTTTAATCTGCTTTCATCAGCCTACAATAAACTGTCTAACCTGTCTGCATAGTGCAGTGTACTCTGTCCACTGGGAAACAGAACAAATGGAACCAGGAGATCCCCGACATACTTTTCTCAGATGTCTGAAGATGAGGAATTGTGCCCAAGCTCTGCCCAAGCCAGAAACACAAGCTATGAGGCACTTGCCTCATCCCGTTATACCAGCACCCATGATCCCTTTCCAGACTAGGCCAGTGCCAGAAGGAGGTTACAGCACATAATTTAGGCCTGCCATCCTATTAAGACAGTTCTTTGGCTCAGCACAATTGTGCCACTGCCAAAGATGAGGATGGCTGTAATCTTGTTCATTCTGGGTTGTATTCATGCTGGCTTCTCTTCAGTTTCAGATGAGTTCCTTCAGTTGTCCAAAATGTAGAAACCCTGTGATAACCTAAACCACAAATTACTGGCTCAGAAAGCTCCTCTTTGGTGAGGAAAAGAAAGGAAGTACTGATACATGCTACAAACATGGGTGACCCTTGAAAATATTATGGAAATGAAAGAAGGCAGTCATAAAAGATCACATATTGTATGATTCTACTTGGATGAAATGTCCAGAATAGGCAAATCTGTAGAGACAGAAAGTAGATTAGTGGTTGCAAGGGGTTGGTAGGAGAGGGAATGGATATTGACTGCTATTAGTTATAGGGTTTCTTTTGGAGGGGAGAAAATAACCTGGAGTTGGTGGTAATGGTCGCACAACTTTGCCTATATACTAAAACCACTGAATTGCACATTTTAAATGAGTCGATTGTACAGTATGAGAATTATATCTCAATAAAGCTGTTTTAAAAAATTAAGGGCCATTAAGCAATTTCTCTCTCCATCCCAACAAAAGAAGAAAACTCCTATAGCTCAATCTTCCTAGCCTTGCTATTCTATATTCTACTTATAGGAGAAAGAAGCAAAAGAAAGGCATGAAACCTGGTACTAGGAAAGCTATAGGATCCAAACAGTTTACCCAGTTGACTGCTACAGTCCTCTACCATTCATTCATTCATTCATTGAAAGTATTAGGCACTGGGGATTCAGCATGAGTAAACCCTGCCCTTTCTATTATGAAAACAATGTTTTTAACTTTGACCTTGAGACCCTCTGGATTCATGAATTGTCTTCTGAATCATTAAAGATTAAAATGTTTTCATTACAATGTTAGGGATAATTGAATGCTATTTTTTTTTGGAAATTGGGAATTCAAGGATGATATACTTTTCTGAAAGTTTCAATACCTGAAGTGTGAAGTATATTAGGTAATTTATGCTAATAGCAAAGCAAAATATTTAAAGAACAAGGAATGATACAAACTTCCTGTTTCCCTAAGGTATTGTAAGCAAGAGTACTTAACAAGAATAGTCAAACTAGAAAGGTGACAGCATGTACTTAGAGATTTCCTCCTTGTAAAGGAATTGCTTGGTGGGAAGATGTGGAATAGGAAGCTCCAGGAAACAGCTCCTCCATCAGAACAACTATTGGACTGGCAGGAACTGTCTGAATTAATTATTTTGAAACTCTAGAGTCTAGTGGAACACTATGAAGCAACCAAGGAGGAACTAGAGGAAGAGGCTGCTAAATTGCAATAAGCATCAATGAATTTCACCCTCCCTGCAGCTGCTACTATTTCCTATCCCCTAGCCTCATGTCAGGCAGCAGTGGGGACTGGAGCTTGGGCTCCTGCCACAGCTTGCTGGTACCAGGTTGGAATATAAAGATCTAGCCCTCCAAACCCCAGGAGTGTGTAGTATCCCAGATCTCTACCTTTGATCAGCTACTGCAGATCTCTGGAGGCTGGCTCTGAGGATGGCCATTGTTCTGACTCCCTCCAGACAAAAGTGGCAGAGGAATCTTAAAGACAGTATCCTTCCTCAAAACAAGTGAAAACAGTTAAAGGGCTGCAGTAACTGGGTGAGTACCGAATCAAGAAAAACAGAGCTTCAAAAGCCACAGGAGAAGCTCTTGGTGACCTTACTGGTCCCTCGCTCACCCTCTCTGCAATGTGGTGTGTAGCCAGCCTGCACTCCCATTGTGGATCCCTGGCCTTGTTCCAGAGGGAGCAGAATAACCCCTATGCACAGTATATCAGTGCAAATCTATTAGGTATGTCTGAAAGACTGAACCAGGAAATTTGTCTCCAGCTTGCCCTCCCAGAATTTGTCCTGGGGGCAGAGAAGCAGCTTCCAGACAGCTAAAGCAGTGTAAAAAATAATTAAGTGAAAGTAGGCTGGGGCAAAAGTATATTTCAAAGGGAGTAAAGGGGGGCATTCAAACTCCTGTAAACTGTAAACAGGGAAATTCCTAAGGCCACGAGCAAATACAAGCCCAGGAAAAGAAGCAGGCTCCGAGGCTCCATGCAGGCTCAGAAAAGGTGGAGAGAGGGAAAAAAAATGTGGAGAGGACCCTGAATTCCACATTAGCCTCAGGCTGATAGTCTTGATAGGAGGGCTTAAGCTCTGAAGAAGATCAGTAGCCAAAGCAGAGCCAATTTGCAAAGACTGTGAAAGAAGCTTTTAATTTTGGTCTGTTTGTTTTGATTACCTCCTGGCACTTAAGAAAATATCTTTGTATCACTAGGTGGATACAAACTTAAGGAACAGACTGACTAGGGACGAAATCTCAGAGTTAACACTTTAAAATTTTAAAATGTACAGTGAGCAACAAAAGATTATAAGACAAAGAAAGAAACAGGAAATGATGGTCAGTCCAAAGAACAACATAAAAATCCAGAAACCATCAACGGAGAGGACCAGGCTTTGGATATACTGGACTAAGATTTAAAAAACTGATCTTTAATATACTCAAGGAGATAAAGGAAAACACAGAGAAAGAACAAAAGGATATGAGGAGAACAATGAATGAGCAATATGGGAATATCTTTGAGATTCTCAGTAGGAACCAAACAGAACTACTGGAGTTGAAGATCACAATAACTGAAATGAAAATTTCCCTTGAGGGTTTCAACAGAAGAATGAAGATGGCAGAAGAAGAAATCAGTGATCATGAAGACAAGACAATAGAAATAATTCAGGTTGAGGAGCAGAAAGAAAAGAGAATTTCAGAAAAAGCAAATAGAGTCCAAGAGAACCATGGCACACCTTCAAGCATACCAATATATGCATTATGGGGGTCCCAGAGAAAAAGAGAGAAAGGGGCAGAAGGAATATTCAAAGAAATAATGGCAGAAAACTTCCCAAATTTAACAAAAGACATGAATCATTCAAGAAGCCCAACGAACTCCAAACAGGACAAACTCAAAGAAAACCATGCCCAGACATATCATAATCTGTCCAATGCCAAGGACAAGGAGAGAGTTCTGAAAACTGCAAGAGAAAAGCAATGAGTTATGTACAAGGGAATCCCAATACAGTTAAGGGCCAATTTCTCATCACAAACCATGAAGTCAAGAAGACATTGGGGGGAAGTGGATGTGGCTCAAGTGATTGGGCTCCTGTCTACCATATAGGAGGTCCAGGGTTTGATTCCTGGGCCTCCTGGTGAAAAGCAAGCTGGCCTGCACAGAGAACTGGCCCACTCAGAGATCTGGCCTATGCAGGAGTGCTTGCTCGTGCGGAGAGCTGGCGCAGCAAGATGATGCAACAAAAGGAGACACAGAAGAGAGACAATAAGAGATGCAGAAGACCAGGGAGCTGAGGTTGTGCAAGAGATTGGAAGGTCCCATGATCAGTTCCTGGTGCCGCCTAAAGAGAAGACAAGCAGACACAGAAGAACACACAGAGAGCAGACAGTGAGCGCAAAACAACAAGGTGTGTGTGTGTGGGGGATAATAAATAATTCTTTTTTCTTTTTTTTTTGAAAAAGGAAGACATTGGTATGAAATATTTAAAGTGCTGAAAGAAAACAATTGCTAACCAAGAATTTTACATCCAGCAAGACTTTCTTTAAAAAATGAGGTAGAGATTAAGACATTCCCAGATAAACATAAGCTGAGGGAATTCATCATCACAACACCTGTCCTACAAGCAAAGCTAAAGGGAGTTCTTCAGATAGAAAGGAAGCAGCATAAAGAAATAAAATCCTCTGGTAAAAGTAACCATACAGGTAACGATAAATGCCAGTATTATTGTATTGTATTTTTTGGCATGTAACTTCTACTTCTTACAGGTTCTAAAATGCAAATGCATAAAAAGCAATGATAAATCTGTGGTTTTGGGTAAACAACGTACAAAGATATAATTTGTAACAAATATTAAAAATAAGGTGAGGGACAGAGGGGTATAGGAACTGCATATGTGCATGCTATTGAAGTTAAGTTGGTATTAAATAAAATGATTATTATAGATTTAGGATTTTAAATTTTTGCTCTTGTAACTACAAAAATTGTATGAAAAATATATTCAGAAAGAAATGAGCAGGACACAAAATGGTGGAAAAAATCAAATAAATATGGAAGTAGGCATTAATGGATAAATTAAGGGTCAAAAAGGTATAAGACTTACAAAGACCAAATAGCAAAATGGCAGAAGAAAGGCCTGCATTGTTAGTAGTTACTTTAAATGTAAATGGAGAGGAGTTCCAGGAAGATGGCACTGGAATAGACAGGCAGGGCTCAACTCTCACAAAAACAATGGAGAAAGGGCCAAAAACTGTACAAGGGACTTGCTTTGGAGTTCAGCAGACCAGAACAGTTTTGCACAACACCCAGGAGGGTGAGGGACAGAGAGACAAATAACCCAAAACAATAAATGTGAGTTACCAAACCCTGGGGAGGCTGGAAGAGCTCCCATCCCCCACTCTCAAGAAATTAAGCCTGGATAAAACCCCTGGTTCACTGCAGCCAACTGAGAGGGGAACAGACATCTTCCTTCCTGTCAGCTTTTAAAAAGTAAGAGGGAAGGTGAGTTGAGGGCTTCTCATCAGTGAATTCAGCCAACAGAGCCCTCTTTGAATCTCAGCTCTGGCCAGACCAGAAACACTGGAAAGAGGAGTTGAAAGAAACACTTCTGTGGAAAGGTTCACCGATGAGCATCGTCTGCTGGCCAGCCAGAAAACTTCAAGGGAAAAACTGCTTTTAGGTCTCTCTTTAGCTCCCTAGGAGAAAATCTGTACCTTATTAGTGAGTCCCTGGCCCGATTTTGATAAATTAAGCTGGGAAATTCTAAAGACTTAGAATAAGTTGAATCAAAAATCAAAGAAGAGCTGTGAAGAAAAAACACTAGGCAAGAGAGAAAAACTGAACGTCAGAGTAAATTCACCGACATATTCAGATGCCTAGACATCACCAAAAATTTATAAGCCATACTAGGAAATAGGAAGAGATGGCCCAGCCAAAGGAACAAACTAAATATCCTGATGAGATATAGGATTTAAGACAACTAATCAATGATAACCACACAAATCTCCTGAATCAATTTAAAGAATTGAAGGAAATATGATTAAAGAGATAAAGGATATTAAGAAGACACTGGGTAAACATAAGGAACAATTTAAAGTCTGCAAAGAAAAGTAACAGAGCTTATGGGAATGAAAGACACGATAGATGAGATTAAAAATACATTAGAGGCACATAACAGCAGATGTGAATTGCTTGAAGACAGAATTAGTGATTTCAAGGACAGAACATCTGAACTTGAAAACACAGGACAGAAAGAGAAAAGAATGGAAAAAATGGAACAGGGTCTTGGGGAATTGAATGACAATGTGAAATGCAAAAACATATGTGTTGGGAGGTGGCTGTGGCTCAATCAGTAGGGCTCCCGTTTACCATATGGGAGGCCCCGGGTTCGGTTCCCGGGGCCTCCTGGTGAAGGCAAGCCCGCCCGCATGGCGTGGTTGGCTGACCCAGCGAGCACAAGCAGCAAGGGGGGGGATGAATGAATAAATAAATAAAATCTTAAAAAACAAAACAAAACATGTGTTATCGTTGTCCCAGAAGGAGAAGAAAATAGAAAAGTGGCAGAACAGATATTTGAGGAAATAATGACCAAAAACTTCCCAACCCTTATGAGAGACATAAATAACAATATCCAAGAAGGACAACACACCCCAAATAGAATAACTCTGAATAGACGTACTCCAAGACACCTACTATTCAGAATGACAAATATCAGAGATAAAGAGAGGATTCTGAAAGCAAAAGAAAAGAAAAGCATCACATACAAAGGAACCTCAATAAGACAAAGTGCCTGTAGCAGTTTGATATAGTTATGAATTCCAAAAATAGATATTGGATTATGCTTGAAAACTGCTCTGTTCATCTGGGCATGATTAAGTTATGATTAGGGCATTGATTGGGCCATGTCAGTAGGGTGTTGAGCCCTGCCCCTTGGTGGGTGGAGTCTCAAAGATAAAACACATGGCAAAGGACAGAGTTGAGTAGTTTTGATGTTGGAGTTCTGATGCTGAGTATTATTGCTGGAGCCCAGGGGAGTAAGCACACAGAGGACCTTGGTCATGAGGAAGGAGAGAAGGCTCTGGGAAAAGAGATGAGCCATTCGCCTTATGGTTCACAGCTGGCCTTGTGGAGAGTGGTAAAGCCTAGAGGGCCTCATAATCTACAGATGACCTTGTGGAGGAAACGGAGAAGCTGAGCCCAGAGAGCAATGGAGCCCTGGGAAGAGAGGAACCCAAGAAACCTGAACCCTGGCAAACATTGGTAGCTGTCTTGCTCCAACATGTGGAAACAAACTTTGGTGATGGAAGTAACTTATGCTTTGTGGCCTGGTAGCTGTAAGCTTCTATCCCAAATAAATACCCTTTAAGAAAGCCAACCGATTATTGGTATTTTGCATCAGCACCCCTTTGGTTGACTAATACAGTGCCTATCTCTCATCAGAAACCATGGAGGCGTGAAGAAAGTGGTATGATGTATTTAAAGTACTGAAAGAGAAAAACTGCCAGCCAAGAATTCTGTATCTGGCAAAACTGTCCTTCAAAGATAAGGGTTGATTTCAAAGTCTTCAAAAACAAACAAAAACTGAGAGAGTATGTTACCAAAAGACCAGAATTACAAGAGATACAAAAGGGAGAGCTGCAGCTGGAAAGGAAAAACACAAGAGCAAGAGACTTGGAGAAGACTGCAGAAATGAAGATTATTAGGAAGGGTAAATTAAATGGTAAAAAGATAGACAATAGTAAGATATGACAACAGAAAGCCAAAGGACAAAATGGATGAAGTAAGTAATGCCTTTACAGTAATAACATTGAATGTTAATTGCTTAAACTCCCCAATCAAAAGACATAGATTGATAGAATGGATAAAAAATATGAGCCATATATATACTGTCTACAAGAGACTCATTTGAGACATTAGGACACAACCAGGTTGAAAGTGAAAGGTTGGAAAAAGATATTTCACGCAAATAGTAACGAAAAAAGAGCCAGAGTAGCGATACTAATATTGGACAAAATAGATTTCAAATGCAAAACTGTTAAAAAGAGATGAAAAAGATAATTATATATTAATAAAATGGGAAATTCACCAAGAAGAAATAACTATAATAAATATTTATGCACTTAACCTGGGTGCTCCAAGATACATGAGGCACATGTGGGCAAAATTAAAGGAAGAAATAGATGTCTCTACAATAATAGTTGGAGATTCCAATATACCACTCTCATGATTGAACAGAATATCTGGACAGAGGATAAATAAAGAAACAGAGAACTTGAATAATATGTGTATTAGTCAGCCAAAGAGGTGCTGATGCAAAGTACCAGAAATCTGTTGGTTTTTATAAGAGTATTTATTTGGGGTAAAACTTATGATAAAAGGTCCTAAAGAGTCCAACTCAAGGCACCATAAGAGGTACTTTCTCACCCAAGTCAGTTGTCACATGTTGAAGTAAGATGACAGGTCTGGTCTCTCCTTCCTTCTACCTCTTAAGGCTCCGTGGGCCCAGCTTCTTCTGATCTCAGCTATAGGCTGGCATAGGGTTTGTTTCTTTCCAGGCTTCCTCAGCTCAGCTGCTCTGTTCTCTTCAGCTGCAAACTATCAGGCAAATGGCTTATCTCTCTTCCAGGTGCCACAGGATCAAAGTTCTCTCCTCTACCATGTCTATGGAGCGCTCTTTCTTCCTGTGCCTTCTTCTGTGTGTCTTGAGGGAGTGTCCATTTATATAGCCCACTAAGGGGGTGGGGACTCAAGTGATGTGGTCAAATCAAAGCCCTAATTGTAACATAATTTAATCAAAGACATCTCAGCTGAATCTAATACAATCAAAGGGGATCACATCCAGAGGAACAGACAAGTTTACAAACATAATCCTTTTTTGGAATTCATAAATAATATCAAACTGCTACATTTGACCTAACAGACATTTACAGAGCATTACACCCCAAAACAGCAGGATATACATTCTTTGCAAGTGCTCCTCAATCCTTCACCAGGATAGACCTTATGTTGGGTTACAAGACAAATCTCAATAAATTTAAAAAGATTGAAATTATACAAAACACTTTCTCTGATCATAATAGAATGAAGCTGGAAATCAATAATGAATGAAAAAAGAGAAAATTCATAACTATATGGAGAATAAACAACATAATTTTAAATAATCAGTGAGTCAAAGAAGAAATTACAAGAGATATTAGTAAATATCTTGAGATGAATGAGTAAGGGAAGACAACATATCAAAACCTATGGGACACTGCAAAGGCAGTGCTGAGAGGGAAATTTATATCCCTCAATGCTTATATTAAAAAAGAAGAGGGAAGCGGCTGTGGCTCAATCAGTAGGGCTCCCGTTTACCATATGGGAGGCCCCGGGTTCGGTTCCCGGGGCCTCCTGGTGAAGGCAAGCCCGCCCGCATGGCGTGGTTAGCTGACCCAGCGAGCACAAGCAGCAAGGGGGGGATAAATGAATAAATAAATAAAAATCTTTAAAAAAAAAAAAAAAGAAGAAGAAGAAAGAGCTAAAATTGAAGATTTAACTGCAAACCTGGAGGAACTAGAAAAAGAACAGCAAACAAATTCCAACCAAGCCGAAGGAAATAGTAAAGATCAGAGCAGAAATAAATGAAATTGAGAAAAAAAACCCACAATAGCATCAACAAAACCAAAAGTTGGTTCTTTGAGAAGATCAACAAAATAGACAAACCCTTAGCTAGACTGACAAAGAAAAAAAGAAAGAAGATGCAAATAAATAAAATCAGAAATGAGAGTGGGGTCGTTACCACTGAACCTGAAAAAAATAAGAGAGATCATGAGAGGATACTATGAACAACTGGACGCCAAAAAACTAGATAATGAAGACAAGTCGAACAAATTCCTAGAATCACACGAACCACCTACACTGACTCTAGAAGAAATAAAGGCCTCAACATACCAATCACAAGTGAAGAGGTTGAAACAGTCATTAAAAACCTCCCAAAGATGAAAAGTCCAGGACCAGATGGCTTCATAGGTGAATTCTATCAGTCATTTCAAGACAAAAGAATATCAATCTTGCTCAAGCTCTTCCAAAAAATTGAACAGGCAAGAATGCTACCAAACTCATTCTATGAAGCCAACATCACCTTAATACCAAAACCAGATAAAGATACTATGAAAAAAGAAAATTAGAGACCAATATCTCTAATGAATATAGATGCAAAAATCTTCAATACGTGCAAACCGAATCCAAAAGCACATTAAAAGAATTATAAACCATGATCAAGTGGGTTTTATCCTAGGTATACAAGGGTGGTTCAACACAAGAAAATCAATTAGTGTAAAAAGCCACATTAATAAATTGAAGAAGAAAAACCACATGATTCTCTCAACTGATGCAGAAAAGGCTTTTGACAAAATATAGCATCTTTTCTTGATAAAAATATTCCAAAAGATAGGAAAGAAGGAAACTTTCTCAATATGGTAAAATGCATATATGAAAAACTTATAGCTAGCAGTGTACCCAACAGCTTTCCTGCTGAGATCAGGAAAAAGTCAAGGATACCCACTGTCACCACTATTACTGAGTAATGTGCTAGAAGTTTTAGCTAGAGCAATTAGGCTAGATAAAGAAATAAAGGCACCCAAATAGGAAAGGAAGAAGTCAAACATTCACTATTCACTGATGATTCATCCTATATCTAGAAAATCCTGAAAAATCTACAAGAAAGCTACTAGAACTAATAGACGAGTTCAGCAAAGTGGCAGGATACAAGATTAAAATGCAAAAATCAATAGTGTTTCTTTTTTTTTTTTTTTTAAGATTTTATTTATTTATTCATTTATCCCCCCCTTGCTGCTTGTGCTCGCTGGGTCAGCTAACCACGCCGTGCAGGCGGGCTTGCCTTCACCAGGAGGCTCCGGGAACCGAACCCGGGGCCTCCCATATGGTAAACGGGAGCCCTACTGATTGAGCCACAGCCGCTTCCCAATAGTGTTTCTATACACTATTGATGAGTAATCTGAGGAGGAAATCAGAAAAATTTCCAGTCATAATAGTGACTAAAAGAATCAAATATTTAGGAATAAACTTAACCAATGACATAAAGGACATATATTCAGAAAACTATAAAACATTGTTAAAAGAAACCAAAGAAGACTTAAATAAATGGAAAGGCATTCTGTGTTCATGGACTGAAAGACTAAATATTGTTAAGATGTCAATTCTACTCCAACTGATTTACAGATTCAATGCAATCCCAATAAAAATCCCAACAGCCTTTTCCCCCCCAGAAATAGAAAAGCCAATTATCAAATTTATTTGGAAGGGTAAGGGACCCCAAATAGCAAGAAATGTCTTAAAAAAGAAGAACAAAGCTGGAGGGCTCTCACTTCTTGACTTTAAACCACATTACTTAGTGACGGTGGTAAAAACAGCATGGCACTGGCATAAAGACAGACAGATTGACAAATGGAACCAAATCCAGAACTCAGAAATAGACTCTCACATCTATGGTCAAGTGATTTTTGACAAAGCTGTCAAGCCCTCCCAGCTGGGCCTGAACATTCTATTCAACAAATGGTGCTGGGAGAACTGGATATCCATATCCAAATAAAGAAAGAAAACCTTTACTCACACCTTATACAAAAATTAACCCCAAATGGACCAAGGACCTAAATATAAAAGTGACAACCATAAAACCCCTAGAAGAAAATGTAGGAAAACATCTTCAAGATCTTGTGGTAGGCAGTAGTTTCTTAAACCTTACACTCAAAGCACGAGCACCAAAAGAAAAAATAGCTAAGTGGGACCTCCTCAAAATTGAACACTTCTGCACCTCAAAGGACTTTGTCAAAAGGGTGAAAGGCAGCCGACTCAATGGGAGAACATATTTGGAAATCACATATTTGATAAGGGTTTAATATCCATGATATATAAAGAGATACTATGACTCAACATAAAAAGACAAACCATCTGATTAAAAAAATGGGAAAAGACTTGAATAGACAATTGTCCAAAGAAGAAATACAAATGGTGAAGAAACGCATGAAAAAATGCAATATTACTAGCGAATAGGGAAATGCAAATAAAAACTACAATGAAATATCATTTCACACCTATTAGAATGGCGACTATTAAAAAGTTGGAAAACTGTATGTGTTGGAGAGGATGTGGAGAGATTGGAACACTTATTCACATTGGTGGGAAAGTAGAATGGTACAACCACTGTGGAGGAGTGTTTGGCAATTCCTAAAGAAATTGAATATAGACTTGCCATGTGACCTGGCAATAGCACTACTGGGTATATACCTAGAAGAACTGAGAACAGTGACATGAACAGACATCTGCACACCGATGTTCATAGTGGTGTTATTCACGATTGCCAAAAGATGGAAACAACCCAGATGTCCATCAATTGATGAATGGATAAACAAACTGTGATGTATATACACGAAAGACTTATTATGTAGCTGTAAGAAGAAATTAAGTTGTAAAGCATATGACAACATGGATGAACCTGGAGGACATTAGGTTGAGTGAGGCAAGCCAGACACAAAAGGACAAATACTGTATGATTGAGCTATTATGAACTAGATCTATTGTGTAAAGTTATGGAGTTAATAATTAGAATATCGGTCACCAGAAAATAGAAGGAGGGTAGAGAACGGAAAGCTGAGGGTTAATCTGTGCAAAATTGGTAAAAAGTGGTTTGTAAATCTATGGAAATGAATGGAAATGGTTTCAGCACATCATAGTGTGTGTAACTAGCAGAGCTATTATATGGGTATGGCAGTGGTTGAAAGGGTAAGTCTAAGGACATATATATTACTAGAAGGAAAGCTAAAAAATGTAACATGGGACTGTATAACACAGTGAATCCTCATGTAAAATATGAATATGGGTGGTGATATTGCATATATGACTGTTTTTTACAAAATATAAATACAAATAAACTAGAGAGATGGAAGCAGAATAGCAGCTATGTATGGCAGGGGAAGCATAGAGATTGAGAGTGATGAGGTTTTTTTATGTTTATTATTATTATTATTGGAATAATGAAAATGCTCTAATGATAATTAAAATGATGAGTGCACAATTATGTGATTATACCAAATACCATTGATTGTACACTTTGGATGGATTTATGCTTTATTAATATGCATCAGTAAAACTGACTTGTTAAAAAAAAGAAAGCAAATAAAAAAAAATAAAAAGAAGAAAAGGGAAAAAAGTAAATGTATTAAACTTTCCAGTCAAAAGGCAGAAGTTGGCAGAACTGATAAAAAAACAAAACAAAACATCTGATCGAACTGTATGCTGCTTGCAAGAGACTCACCTTAAATTCAAAGACATATGTAAGATGAAAGTGAAAGGATAGAAAAAAATGTACCATGCAAATAGTAACCAAAAGAGAGTTGGGGTAATTATCCTGATATCAGATAAAATACACTTTAAGTAAAAATTGTTACAAGGGATGAAGAAGGTCACTATATACTGATAAATGGGTTAATTCACCAAGAAGACATAAAAATTATAAATATATATATGCATCTAATGGCAAAGCACCAAAATATATGGAGCAAACATTGACAGATTTGAAGGGAGAAATTGATGGCTCTACATTAATAGTATGCGACTTCAATACACCACTTTTAATATGGATAGAAAATCTAGACAGAAGATCAATAAGGAAATAGAAGACTTAAATGATACTCAAAACCAACTAGATCTAACAGACATATATAGAACACTTTGCCAAACAGCAGCAGAATGCACATTCTTCTCTAGTGCATATGGATCATTCTCCAGGATAGACCATATGTTAGGTTAGAAAACAAGTCTCAATAAATTCAAAATATTGAAATCATATAATGTATCTTCTCTGACCACAGTGGAATGAAGCTAGAAATCAATAACAGAGGGAGAACAAGAAAATTCATAAATATGTGGAAATTAAAAAATATAAACAACCCAGGGGTCAAAGAAGAAATCACAAGAGAAATTAGTAAATATCCTGAGGCAAATGAAAATGAAAACACAGCATATCAAAACTTATGGGGGGAAGCAGATGTGGCTCAAGTGATTGGGCTCCCGTCTATCATATAGGAGGTCCAGGGTTCGATTCCCAGAGCCTCCTGGTGAAGGCAAACTGGCCCACACGGAGTGTTGGCCCATGTGGAGTGAGTGCTGGCCCATGCAGGAGTGCTGGCCCACATGGAGAGCTGGTGCAGAAAGATGATGCAACAAAAAGAGACACAGAGGAGAGAAAATAAGAGACGCAGCAGACCAGGAAGCTGAGGTGGTACAAGAGATTGAGTGCTTCTCTCCCACTCTGGAAGGTCCCAGGATTGGTTCTCATTGCTGCCTAAAGAGAAGACAAGCAAACACAGAAGAACACATGGCAAATGGACACAGAGAGCAGACAGTGAGTGCAAAACAACGGGGGGTGGGGTGGTGGTGGTGCAAAAAATAAACAAATCTTTAAAAAAAAAACCTTATGGGATGCAGTAAAAGCATTGCTGAAAGGGAAATTTATAGCTGTAAATGATTACATTAAAATAAAAGAAAGATCTCAAATCAGAGACCTAACCTCCCACCTAGAGGATATGGAAGAAAAAGAGCAAACTAAACTCCCAGCAAGCAGAAGGAAGGAAATAACAAATATTAGACAGAGATAAATGAAATTGCAAAACAATAGAGAGAATCAACAAGACCAAAAGTTGGTTCTTTGAAAAGATCAATAAAATTGACAAACTTTTAGCTAGACAGAGAAAGAAAAAAAGAGTGAGGATACAAACAACTAAAATAAAAAATGAAAAAAGGGGCATTACTACCAACCCCACAGGAAA
The DNA here is from genome assembly GCA_026826555.1 of Tolypeutes matacus. NCBI lineage: Eukaryota > Metazoa > Chordata > Mammalia > Cingulata > Chlamyphoridae > Tolypeutes > Tolypeutes matacus. Next base: position 732,543 of record JAKSZT010054531.1, read on the forward strand.
AAAAGGATTAAAAGAATATTATGAACTTACATATACCAACAAATTAGACATCCTAGATGAAATGGACATATTCCTAGAAATATACAAACTACCTACACTGACTCAAGAATAAATAGATCTCAACATACCAATGACTAGTAAAGAGACTGAATCAGTAATCAAAATGCAACTAAGAAAAGCCCAGGACCAGATGGCTATACAGGGCAATTTTACCAAACATTCCAAGTGGAATTAACACCATGCTCAAACTGTTCCAAAAAATTGGAGAGGAGGGGACACTCTTTAACTCGTTCTATGAGGCCAACATCACACTCATAACAAAGCCAGATAAAGATACAACAAGAAAATTAGAGAGTAATATCCTTTCTGAATAGAATTGCAAAAGTCCACAACAAATTACTAGCAAACTGAATCCAGCCGCACATTAAAAGAATTCTACACCATGATCAAGTAAGATTTATCCCAAGTATGCAAGGGTGGTTCAACATAAGAAAATCAATTAATTTAAGACACCACATTGATAGAACAAAGTAAAAAAAAAACAACAACACATGATCATCTCAATTGATATAGAATAGGCAGTTAAGAAAATTCAGCACTCCTTATTGATAAAAACATTTAGAAAACTCGGAGTGGAAGGAAACTTCCTCAGCATGATAAAGGGCATATATAAAAAACCCATTGCTTGGCAGTTTGATATAGTTATGAATTCCAAAAATAGATATGGATTATGCTTGTAAACTGGTCTTTTCCTCTGGATGTGATTAAGTTATGATTAGGGCTTTGATTGGGCCATGTCAGTAGGATGTTGAGTCCCCGCCCCTTGGTGGGCAGGGACTCAGAGATAAAACTACATGGCAGAGCAGAGGAGTTAGTTGGAGTATTGAGTTGGAGTTCTTATGCTGAGTTCTAATGCTGAGTTTTAATGCTGGAGGGAAGTAAGCATACAGAGGAGTTTGGTAGTGAGGAAGGAGAGAAGGCCCCGGGGAAAAAGACGAACCGTTTGCCTGATAGTCTACAGCTGGCCTTGTGGAGAGAAGCAAGCCTGAGCCTGGAGAGAGGCAAGCCCCGGGAAGAGAGGAACCCAGGAAGCCTGAACCCTGGCAAATGTTGGCAGCCATCTTGCTCCAACACGTGGCCATAGACTTTGGTGAGGGAAGTAACTTACGCTTTATGGTCTGGTAACTGTAAACTTCTACCCCAAATAAATACCCTTTATAAAAACCAACCAATTTCTGGTATTTTGCATCAGCACCCCTTTGGCTGACTAATATACATTGCTAACAACATATTCAAAGGTGAAAGACTTAAAGCTTTCCCTCTAAGATCAGGAACAAGACTAGGATGTCTACTATCACTATTATAATTCAACACTGTACTGGAAGTTCTGCTAGACCAATTAGGCAAGAGAAAGAAATAAAAGGCATCCAAATTGGAAAGGAAGAAGTGAAACTTTCCCTATTTGCAGATGACATGATCCTATACAAAGTCCCCCAAAACTACAACAAAGCTACTAGAGCTAATAAACGAATTCAGCAAAGTGGTGGGGTCCAAGATAATCACACAAAAATCAGTAGTGTTTCTATACATTAGTAATGAGCAATCTGAGGAGGAAATCAAGAAAAAATTCCATTCACAATAGCAACAAAAAAGAATCTAGGAATAAATCTAACCAAGGATGTAAAGGCTTGTACACAGAAAACTACAAAACATTGCTAAAAGAAATCAAAGAAGAATTAAATAAATAGAATGGCAATCCGTGTCCATAGATTGGAAATATTGTTAAATATTGTTAAATATTGTTAAAATGTCAATTCTACCCAAAGCGATTTACAGATTCAGCACAATCCCGACCAAAATTCCAACAGTGTGAAGAAATGGAAAAGGCAATCATCAGATTTATATTTTAGGGTTACGGGCTCTGACTATTCAAAGCCATATTGAAAAAGAATGAAGCTGGAGGACTCACATTTCCTGATCTTAAAACTTAATACAAGCCACAGTAATCAAAATAACATGGTACTGGCACAATAAAAGACATAAAGACCAATGGAATTGAATTGAAAGCTCAGAAATAAACTTTCATATCTATGGCCAACTGATTTTTGACAATGGTGCCAAGTCCACTCAATTGGGAAAGAATAATTTATTCAAGAAATTGTGCCGAGAAAACTGGATATCCATATGTACAAGAATAATGGTGGAAACCCTACCTCAACCCATATACAAAAATCAACTAAAATGGATCAAAGACCTAAATATAAGAACCCAAATTATTCAAGTCCTAGAAGAAAACATAGGGAAGCATCTTCAGGACCTAGTATTAGGAAATGGTTTCTTAGACTTTATACCAAAAGCACGATCAACAAATGAAAAAAACTAGGTAAATGAGTCCTCATTAAAATGAAAACCTTTTGTGCCTCAAAGGACTTTACCATGAATGTAAAAAGACAACCTACATAATGGGAGAAAATATTTGGAAACCACATACCCCATAAGGGTTTATATTTGGGTTCTCCCAAAATATATAAAGAAACTCAACAACAAAAAGACAAACAACCCAATTAAAAAATGGGCAAAAGACTTGAACAGACATTTCTCCAACGAAGATATACAAATGGCCAAAAAGCACATGAAAACATGCTTAACATCATTAGCCATTTGGGAAATACAAATTAAAACCCCAAAGAGATATCATTTAATACCTACTAGAGTGGCTACAATTAAGAAAAACAGAAAATTACAAGTTTTGGAGAGGATGTGGAGAAATTGGAACGCTTGTTCATTGTTAGTGGGAGTGTAAAATGGTGCAACCATGTGGAAGACAGTTTGGCATTTCCTTAGAAAGTTAAGTATAGAATTTCTATATGACCTGGCAATCTCATTTCTAGGTATATACCCCAAAGAATTGAAAGCAGCTACTCTAAACAGCTATTTGTATACTGATGTTCATAGTGGCATTATTCACAATTGCCAAAAGATGGAAGCAACCTGAGTATCCAGCAACCGATGAATGGATAAACCAAATGTGGTATATACATACAATGGAATATTATTCAGACATAAAAAGGAATGAAGTTTTGATACATGCAACAACATGGATGAATCTTGAAGTCAAGTTGACTGAAATAACCCAGACACAAACAGACAAATACTTTGTGATTGCACTGATTTGAAATAATTAGAATAGGCAAATTCATAGAGTCAGAATGGGGTTACGAGGAGCTGGACTGGGGATAGGGAATGGGGAGTTAATACTTAAATTATACAGTTTTATTTGGGATAGTGGAAACATTTTCATAATGGATGGTGGCGATGGTAGCATAACATTGTGAATATAATTAACAGCACTGAATTATATATTTGAATGAGGTTAAAAGGGGGAATTTTAGGTTTTATATATGTTACTAGAATTAAAAAAAAACCCACAGGACTGTATAACACAGTCAACCCTAATGTTAACCATGGGGTATAGTTAATATTAGAATTATAGTAGTATTCTTTTATCAATTGTAACAAATGTTCCACATTAATGCAAGGTGTTAATAATGGGGAGTATATGGGAACTCTGTATTTTCTGTATGATTTTTCTGTAAACCTACAACTTCTCTAATAAAAAAGGAATTGCTTTTGTGAATCCATAGGCTGTATTAAGAGATGGCCTTTTCCTTTTTGTCTCAATATAAATGAGGACATATATCTGCTGGTAATACTTCTGGTGTTAGTGTCAGGAAAACTGGTAAGCTGGTACAAAGGAACTCAACTGTTCATTTCTTCAGGCAGTGAGTTGGATGGAGAAATGCCACTTGGTCTTTGGAGTCAGGCAGGCTAGGTCACATTTTTCATTTGGGCCTTCATTATATCTTAACTGGACTATTATAACATCGTATGAGCTGCTCTTCCTATCTCAGGTCACATCCTTTTCAAATTCAACCTTTACAGAGTAGCCAAAGTAAACTCTCAAATTGGATCTTGTCCTTCCCTTACTGTAAACTCTTTAGTGACAACTCTTTGATAGGAGGGTCTAGGCTCCTTAGCATGACTCATCAAACATTGGTTCCACAGCCTGGACCCAACCTACTTCTCTAGCTATATCTCCTACCATTCCCCACCTTACAATTTCTGCACAACTGTTTATAGCACACAGGCACAACACAGACACAGACACAGACACAAACACACACATACACTCATCCCTTTACTCAGTCTGTTCCCCTCTCCCAGAACCAATTTCCACCCTTCTTTGCTTGGCTAACTTTGAATCATTCTTGCATTGGGGGTGGGGAGGGGGCAGAATATCTGGTAAGTGTAGGCTCTAGGGTCAAGAGGCCAGGGTAAATCAGGGTTCCCCACCTTAGCTTTCTTCCCCTACTTTGGGAACTCTATGAAGGGCAATTGAGGAGATATTGACAGCAACTTTAAAAAGTCCAATAAATTATAGCTAAGCTACTTTAAACTTATTTTATTTTATAAGTTTGAATAAGTAATACATGCACGCAGCCCAAAATTCCAAAGGTCAAAAGGGTAATAAAAAAAGGTTCCTGCAGTGCCTTAGGCACTTGGTTCTCTTGGTAGTTTTGTGACTCTTTAGAAATAGACTACATACGTTGCAAGAATAAAAATACCCTTTTTAGCACAATATGCAACATACTATACACACTGTCCTGTGCTTGCTCTTTCCATTTAACCATATTATCTTGGAGATATTTTCACAATGTACTATACTTTATTTAACCAATCCTCTACTGGCAAGCATTGAGATTGTTTCTAAACTTTTATAAAGCTAATTCCTTAAGACCGTTTTAACTATTCTTGCAAGTGGCCTTGATGACCAGGAGGAAAATTTTGAAAAGAAATCTCAGTTTCTTTATTTTCTTTTAAATAATTGCATTTATTATTTTGTTTTCTAATCACAAAGGCAATCCATTTCATTTGTAGACAACTTGGAAAATATAAAAAAGTACAAAGAAAAAGAAATCACTCATTTTTCCAGCATGGTTTACATTTCGATGAATGTTCTTCTAGTATTTTTTTTTCTAGTCACATGTCCATACTTTAAAAAGATCTATTCTCAAATTTGAGGGGGAAAATATGTGATTAAAATATAGTAAAGACAAATAATAGCTCATCATGTTTTAGTCACTAAAGCACCGTAAGCGCCTTATCCCATTTAATCTGCACAGCAACCCTATGAGGGATGTACTACTATCCTCATTTTACAGATATGGAAACTGAGGTATAGGGACTTGCTTAGGGTCATACAATTTAGGAATGGAGCTGGGACTTGACTGTAGATCTATCAGACCCCAAGTCATTCTCTTAACCACTGTACCGTATGGTCTCTGCCAGGCCTGCAGTGTCTAGTAAAATTGAAAATGCAGACTCTATGACCCAGCAATTCCTTTGCAGGTCTGTGCCCTAAAGAAACTCGCACATGTGCCCGAGGAGAACAAGTACAAGAATGCTCACTGCAATTGACTGTAGTGGCAAAAAGTTAGAGCCCATCCAAATGCCCATAAAAATGTGAATGGAAAAATAAAATGTAAAATATTCATATAATGAGATACTATAGAGCAATTTAAAGGACTAAAATAGATCTATATGGGTAGATCTCAAAAACAGTATTGAATGAAAACAGCAGGTTGCAGAATAATATATACCCTATAATTTGTGTAAATTAAAAAAAATTCATCCCTCAAATTCCAAATGAACTGGAAAGATATACATAAAATTCATGATGATGATACCTTTGGGGGAATCGGGAGATGAATAGTACTTGGGGGTGAGGGTCACAGAATATTTAATGACTATCTGTAATAATTTTTTCTAAAAAAAAAAAAAAGGCTTGACGCTAAGGCAAAATCTTAATACACTTTAATTCTGAGTGGTGGAAAAATGCCTGTTTGTTATATTCTTCACTGTTACTATATTGTATTTAAAAAATACCAACAGCTAATGTTTACTGGGCAATTAACTATGTACCAGGTGTAGTTCTAGGTGTTTCACATGGATTGACTCATTAAATCCTTACAACCACTACAGATGAGAAACTGAGGTAAATAACTTGCCTGGGTCACATAGCTAGTAAGTGGTGGAGCCAGAATCCAACCTGGATATATCTGACTCCAGGAACCATGCTTTTATCCTATACCACCTCTACTCTTCTAAACATTCTCAAATCTAAACAAAACAACACAAAACCAAGTTTCTAAATGCTGAGGGAAAAGCGAAGTGGAGGAATAAACACAACTGCGCAGTTGTCACCTTTTCTTTCTATTTGCCTGCGGGTTGGTGTGGGTGAGCTAGTCCTATCTCAGAGTAGAAGAACAGGGATCTCTCTCTCTCTCTTCAGAATGAAAAATAATAACTCCCCTCTTCTACAACACAACACAACACAACACAACACAACACACAACACAACACTGGCAGAGCAAAATGAGATAGGCCCAAATGGGGGCATTACAGGGCACACTCAGTTTGAGCCCGTGTGTGAACTGGAATTCACAGGGGTTAGCTAAGCTCGTTCTCAGGCTACAAAAGGTTGCAGGTGGGAGTGCCAGGAGGAGCTGGCAGCCAAGTAGGGTGGAAAAGTAAGACTAGGAGGAGAGAGGAAAACACTCTGGCTTCCTCTTAAGGCTGTTGCTCCCCCTGCCTTAGGAAGCAGGTGCTTGAAGAGTGGGGGTAGTAGGAGAAAAACGAAAGATGGAGGTGGGGGCGGTGCAGGAGGTGTTTCTGTAGCTCTCTTCCTGCTGTAGCCTCTAGTTTTAGAAGACAAATTCCTGCTCCCTGGTAAAATCATCAAAGCAGCTCCTAGTCTCCAGGTAAATAGCAGTCAGGGAAACAGTAGGGTGGGAAGAAATGAAGATTTCCCTGCTGGAGAGAGAGTCTGAAGGGAACAGCCAATCATTTGAGCAACAAAAAACAATGAGAGGCTGTGCAGTAGAGTGATGAAGAGCTCAGACTCCAGACCAGCATGCCTAGGTCTGAACCCTGGCTCTGCTACTTATTAACTCTGTCAACTTGGGCAGGCCTTCTGTGAAATGGGGATAATAATAGAATTGTTGTGAGGGTACAGATGAGAAAATGCATGTAAAGCATTTAGAACAGTACTTGGGACATAGCAATCATTCTATGAGTGTTTGCTGTTATTATTATTTCTCCTTCATGAATACCTACTTGTTTCCGGGTACTTATGGCAGGAATTGAGAATGGAAAGAAGATTAAGGCATAGTTTTTGGCATTGCATTTAGTTTAGTTGGAGAGATGGATAAGTAAATGAATAATAATGAAATATGATAAGGTCTCATGCGCCAGATACTGTGGGATCTTAGAAAAAATAATGCTTAATTATGGAAGGGAGGGGAGGTCAGGGAGGACTTCACAGACAGATGACATGGGAGTTTAAAGGAAGAGTAGGATTTCATCAAGCAGGCAAGTGGGAGGAAGGACATACCTGGTAAAAGGAATATCTTGGGCAAAAACATGGGTCAGGGCAAGGGTAGGGTGGATGTAGTGGGAAAAAATAGATTAGGTCTAATCTTGGGAGATCCTGTGTACTCTGGTAAGAATTTTGGACCTGTAAGCTCAGGGAGGTTGTGTGTGTGTGTGTGTGTGTGTGTTTGAAGCAGGGGAATGACATGATTAAAGTTGCATTATATGAAGGATGGATTATAGAGGGAAAAAACTGGAGCCAGAGAGACCAGTTGAGCTGAACTGATCCCCCATCCCTACCCCACATCTTCTCCTCCTCCAGTGTTCCTATTTCAATCAAACATCCACTCAGCTGCCCAAGAAAGAACCTTGGAGTCCTCCATGGCACTTCCCTCTGCTTCACTCCCTACAGCTAATCCATCAACAAGCTTGTTGACTCTACCTCCAAAAATGTGTTTGGAAGCTAGACAATCACAACAGCTTCCTGTCTCTTTAGTTCCACTGGTGCCCCTCTTAATCCTTTGTCTTTACAAATTCCAGAGTGATCAGACACACACATATACACACGTATACCCCTCTCTGATATTGGTTCTCCCTTGCTTAAAACCCTTCAATTGTTGCTCAGAAGTCTAAGTCCTTGCCACGATCTATGAGGCCCTACGATAACTGCCCCTGACTACCTCTCCAGCCCCATTTCCTGTCACTGGATTTCCCAGCTCCATCTTTACTGTCTCTCATTCAGTTCCTCAAAGGTGCACTGCTCTATCCTCACCTGGGGCCTTCACACAGGGTGTTTGTCAGGGAAGCTCTTCTTCCAGGTCCTCTGCTTAGTTGCCTCAATTCAGCCATCAGAGCTCAGCTTTGATTTCTTCAAGGTAGTCTCCAGGATGCTCCCCTGGATAAGGGTACCTTTCCTTCAGGTGCTCACCAAATTTCCTCTACTTCTATTTGGTAGCACTTAGCACAATTGTATTTAAATAGTTATTTTGGCAATTAAGTTCTTTACTGTTGTCTTCTCTGTTAAAATGTAAGCACTTAAGGGCAGAATTCACATCCACCTTCATTACCACTCATTCCAAGGGTGTGGCACAGAGCATGCACATCTTAATTATTGAATGAATGAATGAGTGAAGGAGACTACTCTCACAGTCTAGGCAAAAGCAGATGTGGGCATAAACAATAGCAGTGACACCATGATGACTAGAATACCATTTACAACTTGTTTCCAAAAAAGCCTTAAGGACTAAAAAGTGTATTAGAATTTTTAAATCTTAGTACTGTTAGAGACAGTAAAAATTGTAATTAAGCAAAGGGAGGTCACAGCACTTAGATAGTTCTCACTACATTATTTGGTACTTGTTTATGCACTGCCTTGTTTAACTTTTCCCTAATTGGTTGTTGGGTGCAGCTTCTCCCTCCCCACTAGACTGTAAGTTCCTAGAAGTCATAGATCATGTCTTTTAAATCACCAGAAGCACCTACAACCAACCTGGGCACTTATAGAAGGAATGAATGCAATTGCACAGGGAAACATGCTGAGCCGTCTGAAGTGGGAAAGGATATTGAGACTCTGGAGTTGGTGTCAGCTTTGCCACAGATGTCCTAAGAGTCTCTAAATAAATTAGTATATTTTTCCCTTTCTATTCATTTGTTTTTTCAGCTGTGTCATTTCTTCCCTCCCTTATGGTATTTTGGTGAGACTTAAACATAATCCAGTCTTTTGAGAGCTTTTGTGAGGAAGCAGAGAACCTCAGTTTTTTTTTAAGTATGAAAATGGATATTTATTTAGTGAAAAAATAAGTCTCTAACTACTGATATCTGGCTTGGAGATTTGTGCCCCTTCCTTAAATCCCTCCCTCCCTCCCTCCCTCCCTCCCTCCCTCCCTCCCTCCCTCCCTCCCTTCTTTCCTATTTTGCTCTTCAAAAATTATTTCATAATTGAGATTTTACTGGTTGTTTTGAAGATCAGCACACAGATATTATAAACAATTTCTACACAATTCTTAATGTGTGCACCGAAAATCTAAAAAGCGATTTTCCAGCTTAAAATTTGGAGGCTCATTTTCCTTAAGAGGATATCAATCCCAGTATCTTCAAATGTCAATAAAATGTTACAGCATTAAGTCCTACTGGTTTACAATTTAATATCATCCACAGTACATACTCATACTCACATTTCCAACTTTTCACAGCACATAACAAAGTGATTAGGAACATTGGACTGCCACAACCAAAGATGTTATAGGAGTCTCAGTTTTTGAGTCAGAAAGACCTCTGTTCAAAATTTAGCTTTCTCACAAACACTGATTGGAGCACTGACCTTGTGATAGGCACTTTATACACACTGACTCATTCAATCTTCACAGCTACCTTCCAAAGTACATATGAGGATCATCATTTGGGGGGATAAAGAAATTGAGTTTCTGAGAGATTGGGGAACTTGCCCAAGGTCACACTGCTACGCAAAGGATCAGAAGCCCAAATTGTTTGGCTCAAAAGCCCATGTTCTTTCTACCATGCCACAGGTTCCAAAAGGGGAAAAGTTTAATGTCTAGAAAGAATAACCTTCTCACTGGATTGAACAAGAATCCATTCATCGGGGATAAAAGTTCTTCCCTTTCTTTGGGTAAACAGGAAGCTACTACCCTAAAATTTAAGTAATGTAAGGCCAGTCTGAATAAGATTTTCAAAAGGGATCATGACCCAAGAGATTATGAGCCACTGCACTAGACTGAGGGTGCCAAGGGGGCAGGCGGCGGGGTGTGTGTGTGTGTGTTGGGATGTAGCTATCTTATTTACTTCTGTATTCTTAGAACAGTGCCTGGCTAATGGAGAGACTCAAAGATTATTTGTGGAATTAATTTACCCAGTGCAGTTCAGGGCTGAAAAATATTACATTCTGTGGCCTTATATTGTGGCCACCAGAATAGTGTATCTTAAGAGGTCAGGCCTGAAAAACTCGGCCACATGGCTGCTAAAGTTTGGAACTGAAGTATGGTTTCAATAAGTTTTAGATTCACAATGAAACAAGGTTTCCTGGTGGGAATTTTCCCAAAGACTGGATCTAAACACTCAATCAAAGGGTTACAAATATACTTGCATATAATTTGCAAATGGTTTATGTCTAACTTCATTCTCTGTCATCTATTCCCTGGTGATTTTCAAGGAAAAAATTTATTACCACCCTAAAGGTTATTGAATAATTTATAAAAATAATAAAAGTTTAGCTTCTCTTTCTTAACAAAAAAAGAATAGGTAGTAGCACATTACGCTGTCAAGGCTGTTCAGTGCAGACAACTCATATCTTTATTATTGCCATATAAAGGGTTTGATCAATCATGTTTAGGTTCTACTATAAAATTTAAAATGTGAAGTCTACCTATACATATTAGCCAGTATCACCAAATTTCCTATGTCATCAACCCCTATGTCATCAACACGAGGACTGTCCCATTCAAATGGTACTTTTTTGGATTTCAATTCTATAGAAGCCCTCCATGTAGAAATCCACATTACTGAGGACTCAAAGCAAGGCCAGTTTTACCTGCTTCTCATAAATACAGTTAAGGTCCGTGGCAGAGACAGACTTCTTAAGAGTACAGGAGGCTTGGGGTAATACAGAGAGTACAACTGTGAGCCATTTCTAATGCACAGGCATAAGTTTTGCTTTGTAAGCTGATCCTTGATAGAGTAGTAATTTATATATGGAAAGAGATATGGGACTTATCGTTCAGCAAGCATTTATTGCAGGCCTGCTATGTGCAAGACACTAGATAAGCATCATAGCTTAATAAGGGGAATTTTCAAATCTATCAGGCCCTTTTTTGTCATTGCCTTAAAATATCATGTCCTGTATTTAAAAATGGCAATGTAATCATGGGGAAAAAACCCAAACTAAACATTAGTACAACATATATTTGGCTGTTCAAGTGATGATAAAAAAAGAGCACTCCAACACTCAACTTTAATGAGCTTTTGTACATGCTGTTCCATCCATTTGGAATTCTCTTCCTTTTCTCTAGTCTGCCTGGTGAGATTCTATCCATCCTTTAAGATTCAGCTCAAATATCAGCACCTCTGTGAAACCTTTCTGACACCTCCTGAATTAATCTTTCCCTTCTCTACACTCACAAAGCTCTTTGCAAGGACCGCTACTCTCACTCTCTATTGTAATTATTTCTTCTTCACATTCTAGGCAGGGAGCACCTCTGATTCATCTTAGCATCCGCAGCATAATGTCTGTATATAGCAGTAGTCCGTAAATGACTACGGAAATTCCCTGGCCACTTTGAAAAAGAAATCTATTAATATATTACAGAGAACTTTATAGAACCCTAACAAGGTTTTGCACATATCACGTGCTTAATAAAGGTTTGCTGACTTTGAATGTAGTAGAAATGGTCTTCCTCTTAGGTCAAGGCTATAGATAGTGATTCTTGTCAGCCCCTTAATGGTGGCACCAATCTTAATGGTGCCACAGCAGCAGGCACCAGCCCTACACAGACAGACATCCACGTGGTGTTCCAGGTATTGAATGGTACACCAGCCAAAAACCATAATCCCCATTGGCTTCTCAGAGGGCATGATATGTAACATTATTAGTCACTTCTTGGGGTTAAGACATTTGCTACAGAAGTTCCCTGTTGGATTGCTTTCACAGAGGAAAGATACATCAGAAATGTAACCACTGTTGAAAAAAATAGAATTATTTAAAAGGTGTTATCCATAGTCACAAATACGCCACACCAATGCAAAGAATTGTTTTGTATCTTTTGTATCTGTATCTCATGCAAGATTGTTTGGTAAACTCACTTCTCTAATGAAAAAAATTGAATAGAAATAAATGAAATTGAGAATAAAATCAATAGAAAGCAAAAAAAAAAAAAAAAAAAAAAAAGAAGCCACATTGAAAGGCTTCACACCTTTCAGCAGACCTGTAGATCATTCAAGCCCCTCTCCCTTCCAACTATAATATACGCTCCAGAGAGAATTCAGAACACAAGAAAAGGTCCTAAAAAAAGAGTCAAGATGAAGCACAATTTAAATTGTATCTTTTAATCAGAGTAGACAATCCCTACCAGCTTGGAGTTACAAATTTTGGTGTCTTCAAAAGCCCCATGAGGCATACATCTAAAAAACGTAAAAAATTAAGATTTTTATATAAAAATTTCAAACTTTGGCTTTTAATCATAGTCATTTGCAAAATCCTATCTTTTCTCTAGGTGTGGGGGAGTAAAAATCCTTTTCTGTTCTGAAAAAAAAAAAAAAAAAGATGTGTAGAATGAATCTCATTTTGTAGTTTACAAGATCTGCTTTCATGGGAAAAACACCTACCTTGCAGGCCTTTAATATACAATCACCAGAAGCATTTTTTTTTTCCAACACAGGTATAAAATGGTCAATTATCCTATGTTAGCTAGAAACTAGTGAGACAGATACCAGAATCCCTGAGCATTCTAGCTAAGAGAAATGAGATTCTTTCCCTAATTTTCCCAGGATGTTTTGTAACTCAGGGATTACTTAGGGTGTTCTTATTCAGTATTGGTAGTTTAATAAATGAGGTAGAAGGACAAAGCTAAAATCTGTTAAATTTAGCTGAAACAACGACCAGTCTTGCTTTTAAAATCATTGCTAGGAAGCGGCTGTGGCTCAATCAGTAGGGCTCCCGTTTGCCATATGGGAGGCCCCGGGTTCGGTTCCCGGGGCCTCCTGGTGGGGGCGGGCCTGCCCGCACGGCGTGGTTGGCTGACCCAGCGAGCACAAGCAGCAAGGGGGGGGATAAATGAATAAATAAAATCTAAAAAAAAAAAAAAAAAATCATTGCTAGTGCTATTTGAACAGTAAAAGAATCAAGAGTCCAGAGATAAGCAGAGTTTCTCAACATAATTCTCTGTTAGATTGGGGAGGGATGGGTGAGAGAAGGGCAATGCCAACATAAACGGAATTGTACAGTGAATAAAGAACAAGAGGGCCAGAACAGTGGGTGAAAAGTTAACTTACTTCCCTTAGACCACCATATTAAAACCAGATGTGTCTAAAATTTTGGATGAGAAAAACTCGTGTTATCGATAGCATGAACAAACCCTTTGTGCTTTCCTTCCAATACAGTATCGTTACAGGGAGCCAGAGATGTCATTTTATTTCATTTCACATGTAGCACATTCTCAACAAGTTAAACCGTTTCTAATCTTGTGTAATTAGATAGGTCTTGCTACATCCCTCAGTTGAAGGATTTAAAGAGCTGCCTTGTTCGGTCTCCCTTTTGTGACAACTTCTTTGGGGCTGGAAACTAACATTTGTTAACATTTCTTCCCTTCTGGCACCTGTCAGCTGGATGGGTTCTGGGAAAAGGAGGCTGGGGAGGGAAGGAATGCAATGCTCCCCCTACCCCATGCCCTGGTATTAGAGTCGTCTATGTTTCTACATAGGGATTACTCTGTTCTGGAAAGTGCTGTTAAGTACACACTCAAAATAAACAGTGGGCAGATGGGTGAATGGAATGATGAAGTTCTTGTTTTCTTTATTTAATTTTACCACAAATTTCCAGTTCCTTTGTTTATTAAATGTAGAGCCTGGATGAGATGCTAGCCAGAGATGGACATCCTTTAATACAGCCCAAGGTTGACCCTGGTTGATGGGGTCAACCCTTTGGTCTTACTGTTGGGTCATTCTGGGCAGAGCCTCACGACTGGATACAGCGACTACATCATGGCTACATCATGACTGCCTTCTCCTTACTTCAGAACATAGCTGTGAGGAGTCATCAATTATCTGACTTGGAATCAAAGGCTGTATAGACACAAGGGCTTTTACTTTAGTGCCGAAATAATAATAGCATTTTGAAATTGAGAGTTTTTCCTTCAAGAAGCTTTGAGACTACTTCCCCTCCCACCATGAATTTTCTTAGGGCCATTTCTTGACCATTCCATGATGTCTTTGTGAGGTCGCTGAGTGGCAAATGCTCTCCAGGTGTAGACAAGGAAATCCAGAATTACGGCCGATTTATGCTTCTATGCTTCTATGCTTTGGGACTCGTGCATGATTGATTATATGCAGGGCCTGACCTCTCACCACAAAATTCTGTGGTTTTTGTCCAACAATGAGAAAAGACAACTGATAGAGTGCAGTATACAACAGAAATGGGTGAATGACAGGGCCACCTGACGTCCCCTAATACTTTACAGTTTGCAAATTGCTTTCAGAGTCACCCTTTCATGGATAGGTAGTGTACACTTTTATTGCACCAAAGCAACTGGGCTGCGGAAATAAGAGCCAGGGTGCTGGTACAGTTATGGAGGTCCTGAATTTCTCACGCTGGGGGTGGGGTGGCCGTGGGTAAGCACTTCACCTTCCAGGAATAGTACTGCTCTGAGACTCCTCTGTAGACTGACTGAACAGAGATTAAGCCCTGGGTTCTCTTTGCATTCCATTTAGCAGTTTGCTCATGCTTTCACCACAGATCAGGCTCAAGAATTCCTCTGCCAGCTGAGAATCTGAATGTTGCTTTGGCTGTAAGACAGTATCTTATTTATTCACATAAATCCCCCTCCTACTCTTGTCCCTGATTATTTTCACCCTAAAATGGAAAGTGGGGCAAATTATGTGAGCTTTTGGGTACTGGACTGCAGCCACCCTTGGCAATTTTTGCTAGTCTTTGAGATTCTCACCAGCCTTGACTGAAGAACAGTGACTCACCCAGAGTAACACATAGTCTCTTTTTCCTTTAGAAAATCAGTTCCTCAAAAGTGCTGCTAAGAAAAACAAAAGCAAAGAAAACACTATAGTTCAAGGGAAAAAAGTGATAAGAGCAAAAGATTGTTTTAAATAAGACTAGATTTCAAAGAAAGAGTGATTATCTGCAAGTGATGGAAAAGTGGTTTGTATATTTTAGATTTCCTTTCCAGTTCCAAGCTGAGGCTTAAACAATTTTTTTTTTTGTCTGGGGAAGTTATTGCATGAGGAAGTTAGGTTAACTCAGCCCCAGCTCACTACCTGAAACTTCTCAGGAGCTCAGAGGGGTTTACAACTCAGCACCCCTAGCCAGAGGGGTGGAAAGGAGTAAAAAATTGGCAAGGAATAGAAGTGTGTAGTAGCTGGCACAAGTGCTGCCTTGGCCTCCCCTCATTCTAGCCAGTTGTATAGACAGCTGTCCCTTTAATTTAACCTTTACCTTATCCCCCAAATGATAAGAGCTCTTCTGGTAGCTATAGTGGTTGTTATAAAACAGAGGAAAAATGTAGAGGAAAGGGAGGTTATGTGGGGAAAACTTGACAAAGAAAGTTTTTCCTCAAAATGTTTGCATGAGGAACATATGAGGATTATGTATCTAGAGAGGAACCATTGTAATCAAACGCAGCCTGGAGGGGTGAGGATAGGTAGCACAGGCTGGGAGGACATTACTTTGGCTCCTATTTATACTCTCAAGACTAATTTTGTAGATGGGAGTTTCTTACTCAAGAATGGCCATCTGCAGATGCATGTGGGTTTGTTTTCCCACACTATCAGAGAGTTAACTCAGCAATATTTTCACCAGCTCTGATCAATAGAGAGGAACTTAATTATCTCCCAAACGGGAGACTAGGAGTGTAAATATGCAAACCATTTTTTCCTCAAGTGGACTTAGCATTGGAATTCTCAGGTTGGAAGCAACTTTAAAGAGCATTCTAGTTAAACCTTGGAAGAGGACCTAGGAGGAATTTGAGCCTGGGGAGGGGAAGTGAATTGCCCATGGTCACCTGAGCTGGTGCTTGATGCCATTAGAAAGGAACCCGGCCTCTCTTCTTAGGCCCAGTGTTTTCTGTCCACCCTTCTACCCTCTACTTTCAGATAGCCCCAAATGTACCCCCTGTGGCAAAATCAATGCATTCTTTTCCTAGCCATTTCACTTAAAGATTTATTTAATTAATTTATTTCTCCCCACCCACCTTGTTGTTTGCACTTGCTGTGTCTGTTCGTCTTCCTTGTTTCTTTTTAGGAGGCACCAGGAACCAAACCCAGGACCTCTGATGCAGGAGGGAGGTGCCTATTCTAGCCATTTCAATTGCTATACCATGACAATGTTGGCAAGCTCAGTGATTGAGCATACCCTTGATCGTAAGACAGGGAGTGCTTATTCCTGTACTACTGATCTAGCTGGGTGTGGCAGTTTGATATTATTTATGAATTCCAAAAAGAGATATTATGTTTGTAAATTGGTCTGTTCATCTGGGCATGATACCCTTTGACTGATTTAAATTCAAAGGCTTTACATTTACTTGATTAAATCAAGATTAGGGCTTTGATTTGACCACATCAGTAGAGTGTAACAGTCCCTGACCCATTGGTGAGCTATATAAATGGACATTTACTCAAGGAGAACACGGAAGCAGATACATGAGAAAAGAGAGAAAGCTCCATAGACATGGCAGAGGCCCTGGGAAGAAAGATGAGCCATTCATCTGATAGTTTACAGCAGACCTTGTGAAGAGAGCAGAGTAGCTGAGCCCGAAAAGAAACAAGCCCCAGGAAGAGAGATGAAACTTATGCCAGCCTACAGCTGAGATCCGAAGAAGCTGGGCTCATGGAGCCCTAAGAGGGAAGAGGAAGGCTGAACCCTTGCAGACGTCACCCACCATCTTACAACACGTGGCAACAGAGTTTGGTAAGGAAGTAACTTTGAGTTGGACTCTTTAGGGCCTTGTAACTGTAAGCTTCTACCCCAAATAAATACCCTTTATAAAAGCCAACAGATTTTTGGTACTTTGCATCAGCACACCTTTTGCCTGACTATTACACTACGGAAGAACCACACTGCCATTTGCAGCCTGCTGTAAGTTTCCTGGTCCTCAGGATGGGGAAACGAGGGAGAACTGTGCTTACAAAGGCAACAAATGCAGCTACTGTGAAGGAATACAGCTGTTTAAGACAGCTTTAAACTCTTCTGCTAGTCTTAGCCTGAATGTTTCAGAAGGGGAGAATCCCTCTCCGTTTTTCATTTTAAAAAGTGATATAATTGCTCAGGAGTTTGGTGCTCTGCCCCCAGTGTGACAGAGTTGGACTCATTTGTGGGCTCCCTACACATGGCTCCTCTGCCCCTTCTATTTGAACCTTTGGTTATTACTATACTTGATAAATATATGTCCCAGAGACTTAAACCTTACTATTATTCTACTATAGACTTATTGTTATTCTAGCAATGGAAAAACTTTTATCATTGATGAGGCAGTGGCCACTGGAGGTTGTGTGGGGAGGGAGAGGGAATAATAGGTATAATATGGGGTCATTTTCAGGACGCTGGAATTGTCTTGCATGATGTTGTAATGATGGATACAGACCATTACATATTTTGTCATAACTTACAAAATTGCACGGGACAGAGTGTAAAGTATAATGTAAACTATAATCCACGGTTAGCGGCAATGCTTCAATATGTGTTCATCAACTGTAACAAATGTACCACACTAATGAAGGAGGCCGTTAATGTGGGAAAGTGTGGGACGGGGAGGGAGTGGGGCATATGGGAATCCCCTATATTTTTTATGTAACATTTATGTAATCTAAAGTTTCTTTAAAATAAACAAATAAATTAATTAAAAAAGGGATGTAATTGATGCATACAAATTGCTTAATGTATGCAAGTTATATTTTGAATGTAACTTAAACATAGGACATACTTAGTATATATGTCAGTTATGAGGCATAATAATAAAATAAGCACCTGTGAACCCACCATCCACCTAAAGAAATAGAACGTTACCAGTACCATTAAAGCTCCCTGTACAACTCTCCTACCCCATCACTCTGCCTTTCTCCCAAAGGTAACCACAATCATGAGCTTTTAAGTCATTCCCTTGCATTACTTTATAGTTTTACCATATATATGTGAGTATCCCCAAACAATATACTTTTTAGATTTACTTGGTTTTGAATTGTACAAATCAGTATCACACTAAATTTTTCTGCAATTTTTTAAAACAAATTTTATTGTGGTAACACATACACAACACAAAAATTTCCCATTTCCATGTGTAAAATTCAGTGATATTAATTGTGTTCACAATATTGTGCTACCATAACCCACCACCCATTACCAAAACTTTTTCTTTACCCCAAACAGAAACTCTGCACTCATTAAGCAATAATTTGCCATTCTCCCCTCCCCCATACCCTGCTGCAGTTTGTTTTTACTCCAAATTATGTGCCTGGAATCTCCCACATTGTTGCCTGAAGCTGTTGTTCATTAATTTTCATTGTTGCATGGTATTTCATTGTGTAAGTATACCACAATATAGCTATACTACTGTTGATGAACATCTGCTGTTTGTTTTTTTGCTATTCTGAACAATGTTGCTGTAAACTTTCTTTATAATACACTCATGCAAGTTTCTTTTCTATTTCTAAGAGTAGAATCAATGAGTTGTAAAGTATATACATGTTCTAATTTATTAGATAATGCCAAGTTGTTTCCCCAATTGGTTGTACTGATACATACTCCTATCAGAAGTATAAGTGTTCCATCTCCTCACTATCATTTAGCATTGTTTAATTTAAAATATTTTTCCAATCTGGTGGATGTAAAATGGAATCCCACATTAAAAAAAAAATTATTGTGATTTTAATTTGCATTTCCCTGATTACTAATGAGGTTTAGCATCTTTTCATATGTTTATTGGTTATTCAGATTTCCTCTTCTGTGAAATTCTTGTTTCATACCTTTTGTCCATTTTTCTCCTGGATTGTTTGCCTTTTTCTGTATCGGTATATAGAAGTTTGTTCATTCTAAACACTAATACATTGTCAGTGTGCCAAATCTGTTCTTCTACTTTGTGGCTTGTCTTTTCATTTCATGGTGCTTTTCGGTGAACAGAGGCACTTCATTTTAATGTTATTGAATTTATTAATCTGTTCCTTTATGGTTGGTGCTTCTTGTGTCTTTTTAAAGAAATTCTTCCCTATCCCAAGATCACTGAGAAATTCTATATTAGTGTTTCTTTGTGAGGGGAGGTTACTGGCATTTGGAGCAGGACAAAAATTCCTTACGTGGGGCTGCTTCTCACAATGCAGGGCATTTAGCATACCTGGATCCTGGGTATTAAATGCCTTTAGCAATCCTTCTGTCTTTATAACAACCCCCCAAGCCCCTATACATTTCCAAATGCTCCTTCGATGGAGGTATTGCCAGTTGAGAAAGCCAAACTTTATTTTCTTCTAAAAGTTTAAAGTATTCAATACACCCAGAATTGATTTTTGTTTTTGGTGTGAGATAGGAATCTAATTTAATTTTTTTCTCTATGGATAACCAATTTTCCTGACATCATTTATTAAAGAGTTCATCCTTTCCCTCACTGAGCTGCAATGCTACCTGTTGTACACGAAACTTCCACATAGGTGTACATCTATCTTTGGCTTTTCTTTTCTGTTCAATTGGCCTATTTTCCAACTCCTGCACCAATACTATATTGTTTTAAGCACTCTAGCTTCATAGCAAATCTTTAAAACATTTTTATTCATTTTACTTTTACATTAAAAAAAATTTTTTTTCATACTAAATCTTGATACATGGTAGAATAAGTCTTTCTACTTTGTTGTTCTTCAAGAGTGCCTTGGCTTTTCTTGAACCTTTGCCCTTTCACATACATTTTATTTTATTTTATTTATTAATTTTTACCGGGAGGTCCCGGGGATCGAACCCGGGTCCCTCCATATGGGAGACAGACGCCCAACCAGTTGAGCCACATCCGACCCCTCACATACATTTTAAAATCAGCTTGTCAAATTCCATGAAAAACCCTGTTAGGATTTTGATTGGAATTACACTGACTGTATCAATTGATTCAGAGAGAATGGCTATCTTTACAATACTGAGTTTCCATACCTGTGAACAGGATATAGCTCTCAATTTAATAAAGTTTTATAATTTCCCCTGTAAAGGATCTCTGGCACATATTTTGTTAGATTTATTCCTAGGTACCTTTTATATTTTTTGCAATAGTATCTTTTTTAAAATTTCATGTTTGATTCTTGTGGCTTGGTGTATAGAAATGAGATTTATTTTCTTGCACTCTCTCTTAGATGTACGCTAAACATCTATTTTTCACCGAACTCCACCAAAACTGCTCTTAGCAAGGTCACCCATGACCACATTGTTGCTAAGTCTAATGGTCAATTCTCAGTGCTCAACTTTCTCGATTTCTCAGCAGCATATTACACAGTTTATCTCTCACTCCCTCCTCACTTGGCTTCCAGAACAGCACACTCTTAATTTTCCTCTTACCTTACTGGTTATTCTCTCTCAGTACTCTTTTCTGGTTCCTCCTTAATTCCCAAAATATTAATGTTGGACTGTCTCCCAGGGATCAATCCTTAGACTTATTCTCTTCTCTAGCAATAAACTTCCCTTGCTGATCTCATCCATTCTCATGACTTTAAATCTTATCCATATGTTAACAATTTCCACATTTGCAATGTTAGTCCAACTTACTGTCTGGAACTAACTATCACTATCTTTCTCTAAGTATATATCTATAAAATATATGTTATTTATATATATACATATACACATATGCACATATATTCTCCTTCCACCTACTTGGCATCTCCAACTCAACATGTCCGAAACTAACAAACTCTTTAACTTATCACTTGAACCTGCACCCCACCCCCACAGTCTTCTCTATCTCGGTTGCTCATTCCATCATTCCAGTTGCTCAGACCCAAATCCTTCAGTCTTTGTTTTCTCTCAACCCCACAACCAAACTGCAAGGAAATCCTACTCACTTTACCTTCAAAATGTTTATAGATTCCAGACAACCAGCAAGATGGCAGCAGTGTAAGGAGATCGTAGAATCAGCTCACATTACAGGGCAGTTAGTAATCACCCAGAGCTATCTAAAGCACCTGTTGGAGGCTCCAGGAGACAGAAGAGCATCCTGCAACATCCTTGAAAGAACGGAAGGAGACTGCCAATCTGCAGAGAAGATTTGTAAGTAGAGCACTCCATGCCATGGAAGTTGGTGCCCATCCTCCACTGGAGGCACAAGACACCTCGGGAGATATTCCACGACTGGAATTGGAAGATCCATTTCCCAAAAATGGGGGAAGAAGATACTGTTGGGCACCAACATCAGCTACTGATTAGTAAACTTGGCTGGTTAAAGTATAATCCTAAGAATAGCTAAAGTTTGAATCTGTCCAAGTCAGAAAGAGGCCGATAGCTGCCATTTTAACTTCGCCCCCGGCAAGCGGGGAAGCGGGGCGGACTGAAAATCACAGTGCTGGTAGGGACTGGCTTTTTTCCATCCAGATGAGACTGCAGCTCTAGCCTAAGCCCCAGCCCCGCCTCCGGCAGGGAGGAAGCTCAGGGGGACCTGCACCAGCCTCTCTGGGAAAATACAGGCCACACCGTGGACGCTAGTGATTATCCTACTCTGGTGGTGCAAGCCGCCTCAGGAGCTATTCTGTGGCTGGAGTTGGACACTCCATTTCCCAAACACAGGGGAGGAAGAGATGGTTGGGCACCGACTTCAGCTACTGATTAGTAAATTCGGCTGACTAAGGTAATAACCCTAAGAACAGCTATAGTTTAAACCTGTCCAAGTCGGAAAGAGGCTGGCAGCTGCCATTTTTACTCCGGCCCCAACATGAGGGGAAGCCGGGCTGACTGAAAATCACAGTGATGGTAGGGACTGGCTTCCTTCCATCCAGATCAGCCTGCAGCCCTAGCCTAGGCTTCAGTCCTACCTCTAGCAGGGAGGAAGCTGGCAGGACCTGCACCAGCCTTTCCGGGTAACTGCAGGTGCATTCAGCTGGCACAGACTGAATAGTTGGAAGTCTACTTGGGCAACTGTGGTCATTTTGGACCACAAGGCATAGATTACTGCCCACACCCTCAGCTCTATCCCCACCCCAGGTAGGGGAGGAAGGGGTGTGAAGCTTCATCAGTCTCTCTGGGCAACTACAGTCTAGGCTTACATGACTTGGATTATTACACATGGCTGTGGCTCTGTCCCTACCCCTGGCAAAGAAGAAAGGTGGTATAAGCTTCATCAGTCCCTGGGACATGGTATGATATATTTAAGATACTGCAAGAGAAAAACTTCCAGCCAAGAATCTTATATCTGGCAAGATTATCTTTCAAAAATGACAGGGAGTTTAGAATATTCACAGATAAACAGAAACTGGGAGAGTTTGTAACCAAGAGACCAGCATTGCAGGAAATACTAAAGGATGTGCTACAGTCTGAAAAGAAAAGACAGGAGAGAGAGGCTTGAAAGAGAGTCTAGAAATGAAGAGCATATCAGTAAAAGTATCTAAAAGTCTCAAGAATTGTGAAAATAAAATATGACAGATAAAACCGAAAGGTCAAAGTGAGTGAAATAAGAACTGCCTTTACAGTAATAACATTGAATGTTAATGGATTAAACTCCCCAATCAAAAGACACAAACTGGCAGAATGGATAAGAAAATATGTCACCTATATGCTGTCTGCAAGAGACTCATCTTAGACCCAAGGATACCAATAGATTGAAAGTGAAAGGCTGGGAAAAGGATATTCCATGCATGCAGTAATGAAAAAAAAAAAAAAAAAAAAAAAAAAGAAAAGAAAGAAAGAAAGAAAAAAAGCCAGAGTACCTATACTTATATCGGATGAAATAGACTTTAAAAGACACTAGTAATGCTCAATCTGAGAAGGATGTCAGGAAAAAAAAAATCCATTTACAATAGTGACTAAAAGAACCAAATATTTAGGAATAAACTTAACCAACGATGTAAAGCACTTGCATTCAGAAAGCTACAATGCATTGTTAAAATAAATTAAAAAAGAACTAAATAAATGGAAGAATATTCCATGCTCACGGACTGGAAGACTTAATATCACTAAGGTGTCAATTCTACCCAAATTGACATACAGATTCAATGCTATCCCCCCAAAAATTTCACCAGCATTTTAAAAATAAATGGAATATATGATTATCAAATTTATTTGGAAGGGTAAGGGGTCCCAAATAGCCAGAAACACCTTAAAAAGGAAAAGTGAAGTTGAAGGACTCTCACTTCTGGACTTTAAATCATATTACCTAGCTACAGTGGTAAAAACAGTATGGTACTGGCATTTAGACAGACACATAGATCAATGGAACTGAATTGATGGTTCAGAAACAGACCCTCACATCTATGGTCAAGTGATTTTTGACAAGCCTGTCAAACCCACCCAGCTAGGGCAGAACAGTCTATTCAACAAATGGTGCTGGGAGAACTGTATATCCACAGCCAAAAGAAAGAAATAGGACCCCTATCTCACACCCTATAAAAAATTAACTCAAAATGAATAAAAAACCTAAATATAAAAGCAAGAACTATAAAGCTTCTTGAAGAAAATGTAGAAAAACACTGTCAAGACCTGTTGGTAGGTGGTGGATTCTTAAAGGAGATAAGAGGAGGACTGAGATGGACTATTGATTCTTATTTTTATTTTATTTTTTTTAAGATTTATTTATCTACTCCCCCCCCACCATTGTTTTGCACTCGCTCTCTGCTCTCTGTGTGTTCTTCTCTGCCTGCTTGTCTTCTCTTTAGGCGGGACCGGGAACCGATCCTGGGACCTTCGGAACGGAGAGAGGTGCTGAATCTCTTGCGCCACCTCAGCTCCCTGGTCTGCTGCGTCTCCTATTGTCTCTCTTCTGTGTCCCTTTTTGTTGTGTCATCTTGTTGTGCCAGCACTCGTGCGTGGGCCAGCACTCCTGCAGGGGCCAGCTTGCTTTTCACCAGGAGGCCCTGGGAATTGAAGCCTGGACCTCATATATTGTAGATGGGAGCCCAAGTGCTTGAGCCATATCTGCTTCCCATCACAGCAGATTTTTGAGTTCTTTATACCTATACATAAATTTGTCATTGTGATAAAGCTGCATGAGCAATGAGCTTGTAGTCAGAGTTCTGGGTTTTAGTTTCAACTCTCCCGTGGGTAAATCATAAAATATTTCTGATCCTCAGTTTTCTCACATATAAAGTGGGGCTGATGCTTATTGTATGTAGAAGTTTTAATTAACTTTACTGTAAAAGTGTGGAAATGTATAGAGTCGATGGTGACACATTATAGAGAGTAAAAGCTGGTTTATAAATGGGAATGTGGCTGGAAAGGGTCGTCTAAGGATGTCTATGTCCATTGAAAGAAAGGTAGAGAATAATCTAGGGACTGAATAACACAGTAAACCCAGAGTTGGATGAGAATTGTGGTTGATGGTACAGATGCAAGAGTGTCCTTTGTGAGCTAGAGCAGATGTACATCACTATTGCAGGGTGGCAATGGCGGAATATGGATAAAGTGTGCCAAATGTACACTCTGTACCATGGTTAGTGGTAACAGTCTAACGATATTATCTCATAATCTGTAACAAATGTTGACCAGGGTGTTGTGTGTTGATAGAGGGGTGTTGTTTTGGAATTCTGCACATGTGCATGATTGTTTTGTAAGTTCTCAACTTCTGTACTAAAAATATATTTAAAAAAGTAATAGGGTGGGTTGGGGTAAAAATACACCAAATGTAAGATATGGACTATAGTTAGTAGTGAGATTTTGATGATATTCTTTCATAATTTTTAACAAATGTCTCAGAACAATGCAAGGTGTTGGTGGTGGGCTGATGTATGGGACCCTATACAGTATGATGTTATGCATATTTGCTTTGTAAGTTCACAACTTTTACATGAGATAATCATCATCATCATCATAATAATAGGGTGGGTTTGGGGAAAAATATACCAAATGTTCATGTATGAGTGATATACTTCAATAAATTTTAAAAAAGTGATAAAAATGTATACAGATTCCTATCACTTCTTGCAATCTACACTGATACCACCCTAGATCAAGCCAGCATCACCTCATCATTTTTCTTTTAACAGCTTTATGGAGATATAATCCACATACCATACAACTCACCCATTCATAGTGTACAATTCAATGTTTTCTCAGTATCTTGACAAGGTTGTGCAACCATTGCTACAATCTAATATTAGAATATTTATGTTCCTCCTAAAAGAAACCAGTAGCTATGAGCAGAGTCAGGCCCCATGTTGCCCTAGACAACCACTAATCTACTTTCGATTGGTATACATTCTGGATATTTTATATGAATGGAATCATATAACATGTGGTCTTTACTTCAGACACTTCGAGCCTTTTTATTACCAAAGAATATTCCATTGTATATATATATACCACATTTTATTTATAAATCAGTAAGTTGATGGACGTTTGGGTTGTTTCCACCTTTTGGCTTCATGAATAATCCTGCTACGAACACTCGTGTACAAGTTTTTATGTGGACATGTTTTCATTTCTCTTGGATAGATACTTATGAAAATGCTGGGTCATATAGTAATTATGTATAATCGTTTGAGGAACTGTCAGCCTGTCTTACTAAAATTTTAATCTATCACATCTGTAGGAATGTCCCCCTTTTCTAATAATGTTTATTTGGACCTTATTTTCCTTTATCCTTGATCAATATTGCCTGAGGTTTATCAATTTATTTATTTTTTAAAATAACAAATTCTTGGCTTTGCTTGTCTTCTCTATCTTTGTTTTCTATTTCATTAATTTTTGCTCTTGTGTCTATTATTTCCTTTCTTATACTTTTTTTGAGATTTATTCTGTTGTTCATTTTCTAACTTTTAAGCTGAATGCTTAGCTCATTAATTTTCAGCCTTTCTTCCCTTTTAAATACCTTTCAAATATATTTTATTAAAGTTTTTAATGTCAATTATTATAGTTTTCATTTCTAGGTATTCTATTTAGTTCTTTTTCAAATCTACCAGGTCATTTTTTTTTAATACCTTGAAGTTCTTGGAACTGTTACTAATCTTTAAAATTTCAATTTCCAATTTTTTTGCTTCATGTATAGAAATACAATTTGCTCACATTTTTATCTTGTATACTGAAATATTGCTAAACTCATTTATTAGTACTAGTAGCTTTATTTGCAGATTCCCGTAGAACATAGATGATCATATTGTATGTGAATAAAGAAGGTTTAACTTCTTCCTTCCTGTTCTTTGTTTCATTTTAAAAACAATTTATTGAAGTATATCATTCATACATGAACATACATAAACAATAAGTGTATAGTAAAAGTAGTGAAATTACAAAACAAACTACTAGGTCATTTTTGATAGTTTCTTGTTCTTTGCTCAGTATTATTTTATTTCTTTAAACATATTTAACATACCTATTTTATATTTTGTATATGATAATTTAAATATATGAAGTCATTGTGGATCTGGTTATGTTTTTTTTTTCCCTGATAATTTCTTTAGGTGCAACGTACAAGCTCATTTCTAAATATTTTTAAGTTTCCAGTAAGATTTCTTCTTTGACCCAAAGGGTTATTTAAAAGTGTGGTTTTAAACTTCTAAAGTTGTATTTTAAGGAAAAAAGGTTATATATTTGGATTTACTTATATTATTTTGTGCTATTGTTCCAGTGTTGCTGTATTTTACTAGGCTGGATTTTTGTTGTTGTTGTTGTTGTTCTTTTTCCTGACTTCTTTAGAACTAATAGAGGTTTTTTTCCTCATTCCATTTTTTCCCCTTCTATTGTTCTGGGTGATAGTCTTTCTATTTCTTTTCTTTTAGTGGCTACCCTTGAAATCTCAACATGCTTACCTAATTCAATAAAGTCTAAAGTTAATTAATATTTTTACCCTCTTCCTCAAACAATATGGGGTTCTCAGAATGCTTTAAATCTAATTGTCAACATGGGTTCCTATTGTGAAGCATTTAAATTCTGTGTCTTTTGATGGTCTTCTTTTAATCCTATTAATTATACATTATTAATAACACTCGTATGTTTAACATATTTTCTACTCAAAGTTCTTTCTTTTATCTCAAACCTTCCTTTTTAGATAGTTTTCCTTATTTAGAAGGAAGTGTTGGAGGTAAACTCTTTCACAATTTTTTTTTCATCTTAAAATGTTTTTATTTTGCCTTCATTCTCCAAAGATAGTTTCATAAGATATATAATTCTAAGATGGCAATTATTTTCTATCAGCATTTTCAGCATTCTCTTCTATTCTGGCTTCTGTTGTTGAGAAGTCAGCTATCAGTCTTACTATTCTTCTCTGTTCCTTTGTACACGATCTGTTTTAAGAGTTTGTCTTTGGTGTTCTGTAGTTTGGCTATGATATATGTAGATATAGTTTTGTTTTTATTTATTTTGTCTGGAATTTCTTAGGCTTTCTGAATCTGCAGATTGAGTTTTCAGCCATGGTTTATTTGAATGTTTTCTTCTCTTTCCTGTTATTTCTTTCTAGGACTCCAAAGAGATAAATGTTGGACCTTCTTGCTTTATCCTACATGTCCCTTAAATTGACCACTCATATTTCCCATCTCTTTGTACCTCTGTGCTGTATTCTGTGTGATTTTTCAGCTCTATCTTCCAGTTTACTAATTTATGTTTAACTGATACTTAAACCTTCACTGAGATTTTTAATGTCAATTATTATATTTTTCATTTCTAGGTATTCAATATAGTTCTTTTTCAAATCTACCAGATCATGTAAAAAAACAAATAAATTTTATTGATACATATTAATAAAGCAAAATACAATCAATGGTATTCAGTATAACCATTTAGTTGTGCATTCATCACTTCAATTATTATTAGAGCATTTTCATTATTCCAATAATAATAATAAAAAACAATCAAAACTCATCACCTCTCAATCTCTCTCTGTTTCCCCTGCTGTACATAGCTGCTATTCTGTTTCCATCTCTCTAGTTTATTTGTATTTATATTTTGTAAAAACCGTCTTATATATGCAATATCACCCATACTCGTATTTTACATGAGATTTCACTGTTATACAGTCCCATGTTACATTTTTTAGCTTTCCTTCTAGTAATATACATGTCCTTAGACTTTCAACTACTTTCAACCGCTGCCATACCCATATAATAGCTCTGCTAGTTACACTCACTATGATGTGCTGAAACCATTTCTATTCATTTCCAAAGATTTACAAACAACCTTTTTACCAATTTTGCACAGATTAACCCTCAGCTTCCCATTCTCTACCCTCCTTCTATTTTCTGGGGACCTATATTCTAATTATTAACTCCATAAGTTTACACAATATATCTAGTTCATAATAGCTCAATCATACAGTATTTGTCCTTTTGTGTCTGGCTTGCTTCCCTCAACATAATGTCCTCCAGGTTTATCCATGTTGTCATATGCTTCATGACTTCATTTCTTCTTACAGCTGCATAATATTCCATCGTGTGTATACACAATTTGTTTATCCATTCATCAATTTATGGACTCCTGGGTTGTTTCCATCTTTTGGCAATTGGGAATAATGCCACTATGAACATCAGTGTGCAGATGCCTGATCATGTCACTGCTCTCATTTATTCTAGGTATATACCTAGTAATGGTATTGCCGGGTCACATGGCAAGTCTATATTCAATTTTTTTAGGAACTGCCAAACAGTCCTCCACAGTGGCTGTACCATTCTACATTCTCACCAAAGTGAATAAGTGTTCCTATCTCTCCATACTTTCTCCAACACTTAGTTTTCTGACTTCTTAATAGTGCCATTCTAATAGGTATGAAATGATATCTTGTACTTTTGATTTGCATTTCTCTAATCGCTAGTGATGTTGAACATTTTTTTCATGTGTTTTTTTTTTTTTTTTTTTTTTCAATTTGTATTTCTTCTTCGGACGATTGTCTTTTCAAGTCTTTTGCCCATTTTTAAAATCAGGTAGTGTGTCTTTTTATTGTTGAGTTGTAGGATCTCTTTATATATCATGGATATTAAACCCTTATTGGATATGTGATTTCCAAATATTTTCTCCCATTGAGTAGGCTGCCTCTTCACCCTTTTGACAAAATCCTTTGTGGCACAAAAGTATTTAATTTTGAGGAGGTCCCATTTATCAACGTTTTCTTTTGTTGCTTGTGCTTTGGGTGTAAGGTTTAAGAAACTACTGTCTACCGCAATATCTTGAAGATGTTTTTCTACATTTTCTTTTAGGAGTTTTATGGTTGTCACTTTTATATTTAGGTCCTTGGTCCATTTTGAGTTAATTTTTGTGTAAGGTGTGAGATAGGGGTTTTCTTTCTTTATTTGGATATGGCTATCCAGTTCTCCCACCACCATTTGTTGAATAGACTGTTCTGGCCCAGCTAGGAGGGCTTGACAGCCTTGTCAAAAATCATTTGACCATATATAAAAAAATAACATTTATGTAAGCAAATACACATATATGCATATATATTTATATATCATTTTACAAATATTTGTATGTATTGTGAAAAATTTGATTTTTACCCACAATAAAGATCTTATATTAAAAAAAAAATCACTTGACCATAGATGTGAGGGTCTATTTCTTAGTTCTCGATTCAGTTCCATTGGTCAATCTATCTGTCCATGCTGTTTTTACCACCCTAGCTAAGTAATATGCTTTAAAGTCAGGAACTGAGAGTCCTCCAACTTTGTTCTTTTTTAAAGATGTTTTTGGCTATTTGGGGCCCCTTACCCTTACAAATAAATTTGATAGTTAAATTTCCATTTCTGCAAAAAGGCTGTTGGGATTTTTATTAGGATTGCATTGAATCTGTAAATCAGTTTGAGTAGAATTGACATCCTAATGATATTTACCAGGTCATTTTTTATAGTCTCTTGTTCCTTGCTTTGTATGCTTTTATTTCTTTAAACATATTTAATATATCTATTACATATTTTGCATATGAAAATTTCAATATATGAAGTCTTTGTGGGTCTGGTTATGTTTTGTCTTTTTTTTTTTTCTTGTTGACTTCTCCTTCCCAGTGGATTGTTTTCTTGTGTAAATTGTGAATTTTGATCGTGAAGTAATGTTAATCAGAACTCTCTGTGGGATTGCCATGAGGCCTGGGAGTGAGGGTGCATTTTTCCATGAAAGATTTTCACTTGCTTTTCTCTGGTGCTTGAGACATCACAGACCTAGGTTCACTTATTAAAATTCTTGGCTTATGGCTTTTTGGACCATTTTTATAATATACATTCAGGCTCCAAACTCAAGTGTGGGCTGGCCAGTTTACAAAATTCCAGGGAGGGTTGTTTTTTCTGTTTATTAGTTCCTCCAAAAGTCTCTTCCCCTTAGTTCCATACCTGTGCTGTCTAATACAACAGCCACTAGTCACATGTGGCTATTAAATTTAAATTAATTAAAATAAAATAAAATATTAAGTTCCTCTAACTCACTAGGCACATTCCCGGTGCTTAATAGCCACATGTAACTAGTGTCTACCACATTGGACAGCACAGATACAGAACATTTCCATCACCACAGAAGGTTTTACTGGACAGCACTGCTCTAGACATCTGAGTCAACATATATTCCCCAGTCTGTGGTGGCTTCAGAGATAGCATACTTTCTGAATGAACTCTTGTCAGTATGTGTTTTTAGAGTCTGTTTTCTATATGGACAATGTGGTAGAGAGAATAATGCTCCCCCCCAAAAGGTGTCCATGCCCTAATCCCTAGAACCTGTGAATATGTTGCCTTACATGGCAAAAGGGACTTTGTAGATGTGATTAATTAAGGATCTCAAGATGGGGTGATTATCCTAGATTATCTGGGTGGATACAATGTAATCACAAAGTTCCTTATAATGGAAAGAGGAAGGCAGGAGAGAGTCAGAGAGGAGATATGATAACAGAAGCAGAGTTTGGAGTGATGGAGGATGGGGCCATGAGCCAAGGAATGCAGGAGGTCTCTAGCAGGTAGAAAAGGCAAGGAAACAGATTCTCCCCTAGATACTGAAGAAGGAATATAGCCCTGCAGACACACTTTATTTATTTTTTTATTTTTTTATTTTTTATTTTTTAAACTTCACTGCTTTCAACTGCTTTCTTCTTCTTCTTTTTTTTTTATTATGGGTAAAAATCAAAATTCTCACAATACATACAAACATTTGCAAAATGATATATAAATATATATGCATATATGTGTATTTGCTTACAAAAATGTTGTTTATATATATATATACATATATTTCAAGAGGTGCTTAGATTACCCAAAATATTACACGGAACCCACTGGGATTCCCATGTTGCCCACCTCTCACCTCCCATCAAATCCCACACAAACATCTCCCACAGTGTGGCCCACCACCCTCAATGAACTTACACATCCTGGAGCCTTGCCACCAACCATAGACCACAGTTCACACTGTAGACCACACTCTGCAGACCCACTTTAGACCTCTGATCTCCAGAAATGTAAGATAATAAATTTGTGTTGCTTTAAACCACTAACTTTGTGGAAATATGTTAGAGCAGCAACAGGAAACTCATATAGATCACAGACTGTGAAAGGGTCCAGTCAAGAAAGGCTTTGTTTAAATATACCACAAACTTGTGCCTGCCCAATGGCACTAAGTTATCATTCTCATATCTCATTATTTCCTCTTCATATATTTCTATTTGGCTCTGAGGGTCCAAAGTCCATGGCAAGCAGAGAATTCAGGAGGGTGAATGATGTGGGGACCTGCACTTTAATTAATTGGACAAATATAAATATATACTGAGTGCCTACCATGCTCTAATCACTGTTGTGCTTGGCATATATCAGTGAATAAAAGGGAAAAACCTCCATCCTCACACCTACATTCTAGATAAACAGAATTAATAAACAATAAAGATAATGAATACATAAGTTATACAGTATGTTAGAAGGTGATTAGTGTTATGGGAAAAAAATAGAAAAAGGGTGATTGTGAGTGGCCAGGGAGGGAGGGTAGGCAGCTGAAGTATTAAATATGATGGTCAGGGTAAGTCTTATTGGGAAAGTGACAACTGAGCAGAGACTTGAAGGAGGTGAGAGAGTTAGTCATGTGAACATCTTAGGGAAGAATATTCTAAGCAGAGGGAACATCCAGTGCCAAATATTAAAGTCTGTGTGTGCCTGGTATGTTCCAGGAACAGCAACTAGGCCAGTGCAGTGGAGGATAGAGTAGTATGAAAATGAGGTAAGAGAAGTGATAGGGGGCCTTGTAGGCCACTGCAAGGGCTTAAACATGATATTGGGGAAGACCCCTGATTTTTAGGTCAGACAAGCATACAATTAGCATAACAGTCAGAATTCATAGGAAGGGATGCAGCTATTAGAGAATGGATGAATTTCTAGATGGTGTAAGTGGCAAGATGACTTTCTTCTGAGCACCACACTTCTATATCAATTTACTTCTGGAACCTTTCTACTTTATATTGGTAATGCAAACTCAAATTGCCCCCAAATAAGCTCATGGTCTTCTGTTCCTAAATTCTTTCCTCTTCTTCTGTTCCCTGTCCCAGTTAATGGTATCCCAAGTTAGAAATCTTGGAGTCATCTCTTGATCCTCCATTTCTCTCTCTCTGCGATGAGTCAGTTTCACTTTAGAAATATCCTCTTCTCTGTTCCCTCTGACTTCACCTTGGTTCAAACCCTCATCTCTCACTGGACCATTGTAATTATCTCCATGGTTCTACAACCTGTCTACCTACTTCACTGTAGTTGCCACAGTGCCAAAATTCATCATGTCACTCCCTCGTTTAAAGATCTCTACTGGCTCCCTACTGCTTGTAGAATCTGGTCCCAACCTCTCCCTCCAGCCTCATTTTCCATTATGCTTCTCTACCTACCCCACGCTCCAGCCATACTGAACTTCTACACTGTAACTTCAGCACATTCTGCCCTTATCACACTTGCACATGTGCCTGAAAAACCAATACACCCTAGCTACTATTATCACATAATAGCAGGTTTCTTCTTCCAGGAATGCCCTTACTCCCTTTCTTCAATTAGAAAACACTTATTCATCCTTTCAGTCAATTCAAATGCCACCTCCTCTCTGAAGCCTTTTTAGATTCTCTTAATAAGTTTGTTGCTACTTCTGTATATCTCTAGCACTTTGTGAATCCAGCCCCTGTAATAATTAATGCAAGGTATTGTGGTTATTTGATTACAGGTCTTTCGCACCTATCAGATGCTAAGCTCCTTGAGGGCAGGGACCATGGCCTACTGAGCTTTTCATCCCCAGTAGCTAGTATAGTGCTCATTCCAGCAGAGGTTCTTAATTCTTATTTGTTGAAATAAAGAATGAATGACAGATATGATTCAGTAAAACATTTAGATTTGCTAGTTAAGAAGAAAGAATAGAAGAGGCAGAATTTCATGCACAAAGCAGCTGGCCCCAAAGTGCAGAGATGGGAGGGGTAGTTTTGACTTCACTGAGCCACAAAAAGGCAAAAATTGAAGGTGTGGCTGGGTTATAGTGGGAGACAAGAGCAAACAGGAAGGGTTGGGTGGAGCTAGCTGGGGAAGTGCTATGAAGCCACTGCCCAAAATCTGGATTTCCATTTGAATGAGCAGAGAGTCACTGGAGGGTCATTAGAGACACAGTTGAAGTGAAGCCATGAAAAATGACCTGCACTGCAAGGCCGGAAGGAGGCAGCAAGGCAAGCCAGAAGGCAGTCACAATAACCCAGAGCAGACTGGGCATGGCAAACATAGGCAGGAGATTTAGGGGAAGTGCAAAAAAGGAAGGGCTGGATTTGGTGAATGATTCTATGTGAGAGAAGACACAGAGGTAGTGAGAGTTTCTGAAGATTATGAAAAGTAGGTGAGAAAGAACAGAAGACCAGGGGTTAGGCTACTGGGGTTCAATTACAGTATAAAAATTATCCCCTATCAACTTGGCCTCCCTGTGCCTCAGTTTCCTAAGCACTAAAACAAAGAGGTTGCACAAATTACCAGCAAATTCTGTCACTTCTACTTCAAAAATATCTCTTGAATCATTCTTTTCTTAAACAATTTTATTCACATTCTGTACAATCTGTCCAAAGTATACAATCAATGGCTGTCAGTATAATCACAGAGTTGTGCTATCATCACCCCAATCAATTTTAGAACATTTTCATTACTCCAAAAAGAAAAATCCCATACCCTTTTTAGCTCCCTATTATTGACTTGTTGCATTGGTGTAATACTTTTGTTACAATTGAAGAAAAAATGTTACAATATTACTGTTAACTATAGTTTGCATTAGTTGTATTTTCCCCATATACCACCCTATTATTAACACCTTGTAATACTGACGTATGTTTGTTCTAGTTTGTGGAAGAACATTCTAGTATTTATACTATTAAACAGTCATCATTCAAAACAGGGTTCACTATGTTATACAGTCCCTAGTTTATCTTATAGCTCTCCTTCTATTGATATATATGACCCTAAACACTTGAATCATTCTTTATCTTCACTGTCATCACCCTAGTCCAGGGCCCCATCAGTTCTCACCCAGACCACTGTTTTAGCTTATATACTGGCCTCTGCACCATCTCTTGCTCCAATACAATCTGGTCTCCACACAACAGTTGGCATCATCTTTTTTTAAGAAAAAATTATCGTAATTTTTTTAAAATTAGAGAATTTGTAGGTTTATATAAAAGTCATGTAAAAAATACAAGCTCCCATATACCCCCCCATTGTTGACACTTTGCATTTGTGTGGTACCTTTGTTTCAACTGATGAAAGAATATTAAAATATTACTGTTAACTATAGTCCATAAGCATCATCTTTTTAAAATGTCAATTCAATTTTGTTACTCCTTTGCATAAAAACTCTTTGGCTCCCACTGTACTCAGGGTCAGATCTACACTTTACCCTGGCCGGCAAGGCTCCCCCATGACTTGGCTCCTGCCCACCTCTCTGACTTTATCCCACTCTACTTTCCCCTCACTTCAGTCATACTGACCTTTTTACTTGTCCGTGAGCACGCCCGGCTCTTTTACAATTTTGCACATGCTGTTCCCTCTGCCTGGAATTCAACTCTTTGCCTTCCATACTTCACACCTATATTTGACTCTCTCAGAGAGGTCAGCCCTGACCTCTGTATCATCTGCTTATTTTCTTCCTAGCACATATTACTATGTAAGTATTTTGTTTATTATTTGTTTATTGTTAATCTCCCATTAGATTAAAAATGCTAAAAGGTAGGGGCTATGTGTCTATTTCACTGGTGTAGCCTCAGTACTTAACACATAGTGAGAGGTCATCATTTGTGAATGAAGGAATAAATGAATGAAAGGGACAACGGAAGCAGAGTCCACCAAAAGTGGGGTAGTGAAGAAAAAGAAAGGAAAAGAGATTTTAAAAAGAGTTCTATTGAATTATGAGCATAGCCTATCTAGTTTCACCTGGTTTGTGTTATAAAATATTTTTTGAGTTAATTTTTTATTTTTAAAGAAGCTTTAGATTACATAAATGTTACATAAAAAATATAGGGGTTTCCCATATACCCCCCCACACACACTTTCCCCCATTAACAGCATCTTTCATTAGTGTGGCACATTTGCTACAACTGATGAACACATATTGAAGCACTGCTACCAAACATGGACTATAGTTTATATTATAGTTCACACTTTGCATTGCACAATCTCATAGCTTTTGACAAAATGTACAATGGCCTCCATCGCATCTGTCACTGCAATGCCGTGCAGGA
Organism: Tolypeutes matacus; assembly: GCA_026826555.1. Classification (NCBI taxonomy): domain Eukaryota; kingdom Metazoa; phylum Chordata; class Mammalia; order Cingulata; family Chlamyphoridae; genus Tolypeutes; species Tolypeutes matacus. The sequence goes on from JAKSZT010054531.1 coordinate 768,491, forward strand.
CAATTCCAATGTCCCTAAAGTACCCATGTTACACCTACTCTCCCCTCCCTCCCAGAACCCTCGGTGGCCACCGCCTTTGTGTTATAAAATACTAATAGGAATTGTAGACAGTAAACAGAGGGATCAGGGTCCAAATCAGGGAAAATTACAGAAGCTGGGGCCAATGGAATTCAGTTCAATTCAACAGAAATTTATTGAACACTTACTATGTGCCAGGTTCTCTGCTGTGTACTCACTGTGGGGGATATAAAAATGAATAAGTTTACAAAGGGTTTATATACAAGAAACCAGAAATAGGAGTTAGGGATATAAAAATGATGATAAAATGCTGAATTTAATCAAACAAAGGGCTCTGGGGGCTCAAAGAAAGGGGCTTAACGAAGTCTTCAAGGAAAATTACTCTGACACTGAAGTTAAGTTCCTGTTCACAATGAAATAATAGCACAGGCAGCCTCCTCTGCTTTTCCCAGAAGATACTTATTTTTCTTCATATAATAAACTTTATTTTTAAGGAAGTTTTAGATGACAGAAAAGTTGCATTGAAAATATAGGGGATTCCCATATACCCTACCCTCTCCTCTCTCACACTTTCCCCTACTAACATCTTACATTAGTGTGGTACATTTGTTACAACTGATGAACAAATATTGAAGCACTGCTACTAACCAAGTATAGTTTACATTATAGTTTACACTTTGCATTGTATAATTTTATAAATTTTGACAAAATGTATAATGGCCTGTATCTGTCATTGCAATGTCATGCAGGACAATTCCAGTGCCCTATGTTCCACCTATTCTTCCCTCCTCCTCCCCTCAGAAACTCTGGTAACCATCTTTATATCAATGTTACAAGTTCTTCCATTACTACAATAATAAGTCTACTTTGGTCCATGGTTGCATTCCCCCTTATGTTTGTTCATTCCTTAATCTTTTTTTTTTTTTTTTTTATCTTCTTAAATATAGTTTTATTTCATTCCTTAATCTTGAGGATTTTGGCATGGTGATGCCCACTCTGCTTCAGATTGAGAGGGGGCTTAGAACAAGATACTTCTTAAAAGTAGGATGGAGGTAAAATATGTTAAAAGATGAACTTTTGACACAACTGTTTTAGAGAGGAAACAACTTAGCCTGGGAGTCTTGGCCTTGCCACTCAATATTGGGGAAATCCTGGACAATTTTTTTAATACAAACTATTATTGAGGCCTGCTATGTGCCAAGGCCTGTGCCGGGCACTTTCACATATACTATATTATTGAATCATTTGGGTTTTCTAAGCTGCAGTTTTCTCACTTCCCTTTGAAGTTTAGCAGCTTAGATTTCTGGTTCTCAAACAATTGGTGCTGGGTATAGACCTGCTGGTATTCTTTTTTTGCCTTCAAGTAGCACCCATAGGCTGGTTTTGGTACTACCCTAAAGACACTAAAGTGCACTTTGGCTATTTCTGAGATAGGGAAAACGGACAAAGAAGTTTAAGAAATGCAGCATCAGTTTCCTTTTGGCTCTGCTAGATGAGCAGATTTTGAAGTGTTAAACAGTGGGACTCACCTGCCATGGTAACCCATTGTGTATTATGAAAAGGAGACATTAAGGTGTCAAGAAACAACCACTCTAAAATATTACTAATGTTATGATAAACTGTAATGTGGGAAATTGTAACATGACTGTCTTGAGGAAATGCTGAAAGGCAGATGCTTTAGATGACTGGTAAAGTGAGATGGGTGGAGAAGAGAAAATCTGTCAGTGTATCTCCAGGAATAACCATGGGGAGGGTTGTATATTTCCAGATGATGGCGTCTTTGCATCTTTAGATAGAACTATTTCCAGTATGGAGAAGGGCTATTTATCAGGTACCTTGGTTTGAGAAAAAATTCTCTGGAAAACCTCGAATTCCTTTGTTCTAATTATATATTCACCAAGCAACCTTCTGGTCTGTAATTGGTCTCGAGTGGGATGATCCACCAGCCAGGAAGACCTTATGCCGATGACGAAAGCCTTGTTTTGTCAGGTATTTTGCTCATTAAAGATGACCCCCCTGAGGTCTGCTTTATAAATCAGGCTCTTGTGAGTTTGACAGCATGGATTCACTCCTCAGAGGCTCGTCATCTAATGGTAGAACTGAAAATGGGAGAGAAACATGAAGTGGCAAAACTAAAGAGCAGACTGTCCTAGGGTATACTCTAATGTTGCTCTCCTGTGAGGTTTGGCTTAAAGCAGCCGCTGGCTTCACCCATTAAATTAAAGTAATAATAATCCCTTCCATTTGTTCGGTGCTTTTAACTTTCAAAGCACTTTCATATATACTAATTTTTATAATTTCATTTATTTTTAAGCTCATGCTCTTTATAAAATCACATTTGTAGAGCAGTGGCAAATTCATCAAAAGAAGCAGTAATATTGTCAAAACACTGGGAAAAATCTGTTTATGGTGGGACCTTGGCAAAGTAAACTCAAAATAAAGAAATGAATGTAGTCACTGTCACTGCAAAGTGACCCCAGAATTTGGAGATAGGCTTAGAATGATTCTGAGAGTGAAATAACACAAAGACATGGTTGTAGATGTGTTGCCAATGGAGAGTTGGGAAATATCCAAATGTAATCAAGGTGACCAGGGCATAGCTGCAGGACTGGAATGTACTTGAAAAAAAGTTACAATGGAATCAACTTTACTGTAAACTGTCTGAAGAATAATGTGTTATGGTAAGGTGGTGTATGTGCTATTTGAAAAAGAGGAATTATGTTGTAAAGATATGTTATTGTTCTTCCAGGACCCCCACCTCCAACTATGCAGAGGGGTGGGGAGGGAGAAAGGGAGGTGTGTGCACTTGTGCAGAAACTGGACAGCAGAGGGAGGTGGGTAGCCCATTGTTGTGATGGATGCAGATATTCTGTTCCCTAAGGATGTAGACTCAATTATGAGGCAGAGACCAGTCTTCTATACATGGCCTTCACCATTCCACTTTCTTCAGTCTGATTCCAGGCTCATCAAGTAACCTTCTGACTTACTAATTCGGTTTCCTAGGTTCCTTGATCCTGTGAAAGAAATGCCCTTCGAGGACATGAGACTATTGTGATTACCAAAAAGGTATATCTTCCTGTAAATTAATATAGTTGCAATCTATTTTATGTGTCCCTCCTCCCATTTTTTTATTTTGAAAATGTTCAAATCTACAGAAAAGCTGCAGGAACAATACAATACATTCTCATATACTCAATTTAAATTGACCAATTGTTAACATTTTGCCATTTTTGTGCATTCTACTCTTCATATATATTATATATGCATACATATGTATATATTTATTATATGTATAATATATAATGTTTCTTTTTTCTAAGTCATTTGAAATTAAGTTACACATATCTTGATGTTTCACCTAAAATACTTCATCCCCTTAATGGGGACTTTCATAGAATAAAATTTGACATTGTCAATATATAATTTTTTTTCTTTTATGGATTGTGCTTTTGATGTCATGTCTAAGAATTGTTCATCAAGCCCTAGGCTGCAAAGATTTTCTCATATATTTTTGTCTGAAAGTGTTATAGTTTTACATTTAAGTCTGTGACCCATTTTATTTTATTTTATTTTATTTTTTATTTTTTATTTTTTATTTTTTTTTATTATGGGTAAAAATCAAAATTCTCACAATACATACAAACATTTGTAAAATGATATATAAATATATATGCATATATGTGTATTTGCTTACAAAAATGTTATTTTTATATATATATATACATATATTTTAAGAGGTGCTTAGATTACCTAAAATATTATACGGAACCCACTCGGATTCCCATGTTGCCCACCTCCCACACCTCCCACCACATCCAACACAAACATCTCCCATAGTGTGGCCCACCAACCTCAATGAACTTACACCTCCTGGAGCCTTGCCACCAACCATAGACCACGGTTCACACTGTAGACCACACTCTCTCCCACTCAGTTCTGAGTGGTGTGTGCTGATTTAAAATGGCCTACATCCATTGCCACAACAGTACTCAGGACAACCTCCAACTCCCAAAGAAGCCCCTGTATTTCAACTGCTCATCCCCTCCCTACCCAAAAAACTGTCAAGTGGCCACTGGCTCCACCTCATTGTTATAATTTCTTGCATTGCAAGAATCACCATATGTGAGCAAGAGAATACCATCAAGTCCACTTTAGTCCATAGTTCTTCCCCCAATCCAGAGGCGACTGGGATGGTGATGTCCACTCCAACTCCAAGTGAGAGAGGGCTTATATCCCATGGATATGGTGGGTGGGATGATCCTGCCTGCAGATGCAGGCCCTCTCCATTCCCTGGGATGGCCATTTCCCATCGTTGTCTCCTCACCAGGTGACTTGGATGAGTCCATTGAGCTGTAGGGTAGGAGTTGCAGCTCCACCTAGATTTCATGCACACCTGGCACATAGGTAGGTGGGAGGCTCCAGTCTCTGGAAGTATACCTAAGAAACTCCAGCATCACATGTAGGTTTGAATAGAAGGGACTGGTGAACCATGTGCAGGGAGGACTTATTTGAGTCTAATTCTGTCTGTGACCCATTTTAAGTTAATTTTTGTTTAAGGTATATAGCCTTAGACCAAGGTTTATTTATTTTTTCATTGCTTATGGGTATCCAATTACCCTAGCCACATTTATCAAAAATGCTGTTTTTCCTCCGTTAAATTGCTTTGGCATCTTTGTAAGAAAATCAGTGGGCAGTACTTGAGTGGGTCTATTTCTGGGTTCCCTATTTTGTTCCACTGATATGTGTCTATTACCATATCCATATAGATTTGATTACTGTAGCTATATAATAGTTCTTAAAATTGGGTAGAATGATTCCTTCCACTTTAATATTCTGGTATGATATTGTTTTAACTATCTAATTCCTTTTTCTTAACTCAAAAAAAAAAATTAGAATAATCTTGTCTATAGCTACAAAAAGTCCTGCTGGGGTTTTGATATTGGAATGGTGTTAAATCCATACATCATTTTGGGAAGAATTGACATTTTTACTACGTTGAGTCTTCCAATCCATGAATATGGTATGTCTATCCATGAATTTAGATCTTTAATTTCTTTCATAAGCATTATGTAGTTTTCAGCATACAAGTCCAGTACATATTCTGTTAGAGTTACACCTAAATATTTAGTTTTTTTTACTGATTGTAAATTGCATTGTAGTTTTAATTTTAGTTTCCACATGTTCATTGCTGGTATATAGAAATACAATTGATTTGTGCATGCTGAACTCATTTATTACTTTTAGGAGCTTTTTTGTGTGTGGGGGGGTAGATTTTCTGGGATTTTCTATGTAGACAACAATGTTATCTGTATATAGAGACAGTTTTATTTCTTCCTTTCTGTTCTCTATGCTCATGAGATACTGCCTGCTGTGGCTTTCAGCTATGCAAAGCTGACAGCAGGGATATGAGTCTAAAGCTTTCTTTTTTAAATAATGACTTTGTCTGGTTTTGATATCAGGATAACACTGCTTTCATAAAATGAATTTTTCTTCCTCTTCACTTTTCTAGAAGAGATTGTGTAGAATTGGTATAAAATCTTCTTTAAAAGTTTTGTAGAATTCTGAGTGAAATCATTTAGGCCTGAGTTATCTTTATCAGGAGGTTTTTAAAAATTGAAGTAAAAGTCATATAACATAAAATTAATCATTTTAAAGTGTACAATTCAGTGGCAACCATTACTTCTATCTAGTTTTAAAATATTTCCATCTCCCCCAAAGGAGACCCCCATATCCATTAAGCAGTTACTCCCCATTTGCCCCTTCCCTCAGCCCCTCGCAATCACTAATCTGCCTTCTGTTTCTATGGAGTTACCTATGTGGATATTTCATATAAAGGAATCATACAATATTTGAACATTTGTGTCTGGTTTCTTTTACTTAGCATAATGTTTTTGAAGTTCATCTATGTATCAGCACTTCATTCCTTTTTATGGCTGAATAGACATACCACATTTCATTGATCCATTCATTTGTTGATGGACATTTGGGTTGTTTCTACCTTTTGGCTATTGTGAGTAATGTCGCTATGAACACTGGTATAATAGTATCTGCTTGAGTCCCTATTTTCACAGTAGCTGCATCGTTTTACATTACCACTAGTCATCCATGAGGGTTCAAATTTCTCCACATGAGATGTTTGTGTGGGATGTGATGGGAGGTGTGGGAGGTGGGCAACATGGGAATCCCAGTGGGTTCCGTGTAATATTTTGGGTAATCTAAGCACCTCTTAAAATATATGTATATATATAAACAACATTTTTGTAAGCAAATACACATATATGCATATATATTTATATATCATTTTGCAAATGTTTGTATGTATTGTGAGAATTTTGATTTTTACCCATAATAATAATAAAAAAATTTCTCCACATGCTCACCAACACTTATTTTCTTTTGTTTAAAATAACAACCATCCTAATGGATGTGAAGTGGTATCTTATTGTGGTTTTGATTTGCATTTCCCTAATGGCTAATGATGTTGAACATATTTTCATGTGCTTATTGGCCATTGGTATATTTTCTTTGGAGAAATGTCTATTCAATTCCTTTGCCAATTTTTAAATTGGGTTGTTTCTCTTTTTGTTGTTGAGTTGTAGGAATTGATGATACACTCTGGATATTAGACCCTTATCAGATATATGGTTTCCAAATATTTTCTCCCATTCTGTAGGCTGTCTTTTCACTTTCTTGATAATGTCATTGATGCATAGGAGTTTTAAATTTTGATGAACTCAAATTTATCTATTTTTACTTTTGTGATATGTGCTTGTGGTAAGAATCCATTGTCAAGTCCAAGGACATGAAGATTTGCCCTTATGTCATCTTCTAAGAATTTTATACTTTTAGCTTTACAGGTCATTGATCCATTTTGAATTAATTTTTGTGAATTGTGTAAGGTATGGGTTCAATTTCCTTCTTTTGCATGTGGAAATACAGTTTTCCCAGCATCATTTGTTGAAGGGACTATTCTTTTCCCATTGGATAGACTTAGCACCCTTGTTGAAAATCAACTGACTCTCAATTCTACTCCATTGGTCTATATGTCTTTCCTTATGCCAGTATCACACTTTTGATTACTGTAGCTTTGTAGTAAGTTTTGAAATTGGTAAGTGTGAGTCCTCCAACTTTGTTCTTTTCCAAGATTGTTTTGGCTATTCAGGTCCCTTGCAATTCCATATGAATTTTAGGATCAGCTTTTCCATTTCTGCAAAAACAACAACAACAACAACAACAAAACAAAACCCAAAACTATAGATATTTTTAATAGAGATTGTATTGAATCTTATATCACTTTGGGGAGTATTGCTATATTAACAATATTAAGTCTTCCAATGCACAAAATGTGGGATGTCTTTCCATTTATTTAGGTCTTCTTTAATTTCTTTCAGCAATGTGTTGTAGTCTTCTATGTACAAGTCTTTCACTTCCTTGAGTAAAATTTTTTCTAGGTATTTTATTCTTTTGGAGGCTCTTTTCAATGGAATTTTCTTAAATTTATTTTCAGATTGTTCAATGTTAGTGTTTAGAAATACAACTGATTTTTGTGTATTGATCCTATATCCTGCAAATTTTTGGAATTTGTTTATTAGCTATAATAGTTTTTGTGGATTCTTTCGGATTTTTTATACATAAGATCATGTTGTCTGCCTTTTTGGCAGTTTTAAAATCATTAATTCAATTTCCTTAATAGCTAAAACTATTTGAATTATCTATATTGAGTGAATTGTTGTTGTAATCTGTATTCTTCAAAAAATTGGTCGATTTCACCACATTTGTCAAATTTATGTGTGTAGAGCTGTTTATAACATTCCTTTCTTATCCTTTTGATGTCTGAAGGATCTGTAATGATCTCCCATTTCATTCCTGATATTGGTACCTTGTATCTTTTTTTCTTTGTTAGTCTTGCTAGAGTTTTGACCATTTTATTGATATTTTCAGAGAACCAGCTTTTTTTAAAAAAGATTTATTTATTTACTTTTCACTTTTTATTTATTTATCTCCCACTCCCCAACATTGTTCTCTAGTCTGTCTGCTCATTGTTTGCTCGCCTTCTCCAGGAGTCACCAGGAACTGAACCTGGGACCTCCCACATGGGAGGTGAGTGCCCAACGGCCTGAACCACATCTGCTCCACGTGGGCTGTGGCATCTGCTGGCTTGTGGCATCTGCTCGTTTAGGTGTCTGCTTGTTGCAGTGGTGCAGCGTCTAGCTTGTTGTGGTGGGTGTGGCATCTAGCTCGCTGAGGCAGGTGCGGTGTCTGTTCATCTTCTTTAGGAGGCACTAGAACCTGAACCTGGGACCTCCCATGTGGTAGGCAGGTGTCCAATCGGTTGAGCCACATTTGCTTCATGAACCAGCTTTTTGTTTCATTGATTTTTCTCTACTGTTTTTCTATTTTTCATTTCACTGATTTTTACTGTGTTATATTTCTTTCTGTTTGCTTTGGATTTATTTTGTTCTTATTTTTATAAGTTTCTTAAGGTGGCAGTTTGGACTACTGATTTGAAGCTCACCCCTTTTTAATATTTTATTTTGAAATAATTTCAAATTACAGGACAGTTACAAAAATAATACAAACCCCATACAGAGGATTCCAACATACCCCATATCCCCCCAAATATCCAGATCCACCAATTTTAACTTTTTACCACATTTGCCATATCATTCTATCAATCAATCTATCCATCTACCTACTTATTTATCTATCCATTTTCTGAACACTTGAGTGTAGGTGGTATACATCATGCTCCTTGGACTCTTTTTTTTTTTTTAAAGATTTTATTTATTTATTCATTTACCACCCCCTTGCTGCTTGTGCTCGCTGGGTCAGCTAACCACGCCGTGCGGGCGGGCTTGCCTTCACCAGGAGGCCCCGGGAACTGAACCTGGGGCCTCCCATATGGTAAACGGGAGCCCTACTGATTGAGCCACAGCCGCTTCCCGCTCCTTGGACTCTTATTACTGAATGTACATTTCCTAAGAACAAGGATATTCATTTATGTAATCACCTTAAGTGCAGTTATCAAGTTCAAGAAATTTAACATTGATATAAAGCTTTATAATTTATGTTTTAGTCAGCCAAAGGGATGCTGATGCAAAGTACCAGAACTCTGTTGGCTTTTATAAAGAGTATTTATTTGGGGTAGAAGCTTACAGTCATAAGGCCCTAAAGAGTCCAACTCAAGGTACCATAAGAAGTACTTTCTCACCCAAAGTCATTGGCCACATATTGGAGAAAGATGGCTGTCAGTCTCTGTGAGTGTTCAGCCTTCCTCTCCCTCCTAAGGCTCCATGGTCCCAGCTTCTTCCCATCTCAGCTATAGGCTGGAGGGCTTGTCTCTCTCCCCAGAGCTTGTTTCTTCCCGGGCTCAGCTGCAGCTGCAGGCTATCAAGTTCATCTCTCTTCCCAGGGCCTCTGCAGTCTATATAGCTCTCTTTCTTCCTCTATGTTCTTCTTCTCTGTGTATTTACTTCCGTGTGAGCATCTGCTTTATCTCCAAGAGGGCTGGGACTTGACGCTGAGTCACACTCTAATGATGTGGTTGGATCAGAGCCCTAATCTTAACATAATTTATCAGGCATCTCAGCTGCAACTAATACAATCAAAGGGTTATCATGCCAGAGGAACCCGCCATTTTACAAACATAATCTATATTTCTTTTTGGAATTCATAAATAATATCAAACTGCTACAGTCTATATTCCAATTTTTTCATATGTCCCAATAATTTCTCTTTGAGTCTTTTCTTCTCCCTTGTAAGATCCCATCCTGGATCATGCATTGCATTTAATTGTCATTGTCTCTTCAATTGCTCTTTCTTTTTGTTTCTTTTAAATTGTGGAAACATACATACAACATGAAACTTCCCATCTCAATCACTCCCAAGCATACCATTCAGAGGCATTAATCATATTCACAATGTTGCAGTACCCTCACCACCTTCCGTTACTAAAACTTTCCCATCTCTCCAAACAGAAAGCCTACACCCATTATGCATTAACTCCTCATTCCCCTTGCCCCCAGTCCCTGACACCTGTACTCTACTTTCTTTCCCCATGGGCTTGCCTATTCTCTGATATTTTCTTTGTAGTTATCATGTGGTTTAAGTTTAACATCCTAAATCTATAACAATCTTGTTTGCTTTGATACCAACTTAATTTCAATAGTGTTCAACCTATGTTCCTATACCCCTCCACCCCCTAACCTTTTTGTAGATCATGTTACAAACAACATGCTTATACATTATGAGCCCCAAATCACTATTTCCATTACGTTTTTATGCATTTGTGTTTTAGATCCTGTAGGAAGTAAAAAGTGGAGTTACAAACCAAAAATACAATAGCACTGGCATTTATATTTACTCAGGTCACTAACCTTACCAGAGATCTTTATTTCTTCATGTGGCTTCAATTTATTGTCTGTTGTCATTTCCTTTTTACTTGTAGAACTCTGTTTAGCATCTCTTGTAGGGCTGCTCCAGTGGTGACAAATCCCCTTAGCTTTTGTTTATCTGGGAATGTCTTTATTTCTCCTTCATTTTTGAAAGACACTTTTGCTGGGCATAGAATTCTTGGTTAGCAATTTTTGCTTTCAGCACTTTAAATATGTCATTCCACTGCCTTCTTGCCTCCATAGTTTCTGATGAGATTGGCACTTAAACTTTTTTTTTTTTTTTTTTTTTTTTAACTGGGAGGTACCGGGGATCGAACCCCGGTCTCTCCATATGGTAGACGGACACCGAACCTCTTGAGCCACATCCTTCTCCCGGCACTTAAACTTAATGATGCTTCCTTGGACATGACACATGCTTTTCTCTTGCAGCTTTCAGAGTTCTCTTTTTATCTTTGGCATTCAACAGTTTGATTATAATGTAGGGGCTTATCCTGTTTGGAGTTTGTTGAGCATCTGGGATGTGTATATTCATGTCTTTCCCTAAATTTGAGAAGGTTTTAGCCATTATTTATTTCTTCTCCTTCTGGGATTCCTGCAATATGTATATTGGTATGCTTGATAGTGTCCCACAGGTTCCTCAGCTCTGCTCACTTTTCTTCATTCTTTCTTCTTTCTGCTCCTTGGACTGGATGATTTCAATTGCCTTATCTCCAAGTTCATGGATTCTTTCTTCTGGCAGCTCCAATCTGCTATTGAACCCCTTTAGGGAATTTTAAATTTCTGTTACTGTGGTCTTCAGCTTTGTTTAGTTCCTTTTCATAATTTCCATCTCTCTATTGATATTCTCTTTGTGTTCATCTATAATTTTACTGATTTCCTATAATTCTTTGACCATGTTTTCCCTTAACTCTTTGAGCATATTTGGGACCATTTTTTACAAAGTCTTTGTCTGATTTGTCTCAGATCTGGTCATCTTCATTGATGGTTTCTAATGCTTTAATCTTCTCCTTTCCCTGGGCCATCACTTCCTGTTTCTTTGTATGTTTTGTAATCTTTTATTGAAACCTGGTCATTTTGATATTTTAATGTGCTCTTGCTGGAATTTAGACCCTGAGGCACCTGTTCCTTAAGCTTGTATCCAGCTAGTATTATAAGAGAGTCTTCCTTGAATGCCAGCAGCTAAAAAAAAAAAAAAAAAAAAAAAAAAAAAAAAAAAAGGGAAAAAAGAAAACAGCCTTTCCAGTCTTTTCAGATTAACCTGTGTGAGTGCTCTTCTTCAGAGCATATCCATATAATGTGTTAAAGAATAGCTCAAGGCCAAACCTTTCTGTTCATGTGTCTTGTCTTGAGCTTGCATGTGTGGTCCTAGAAATTCACCTGTTGTCACAGATACGAATGTCCCCCATTCTCTAGGAAACATGGTCCCAGGCTTCATTATATGTCTTAAAGCCCACAATCTCTTGCCCCAGGCCGCCACAACTTGACTGCTCTCCTACAGCATTCTCTAGTAAAGCTGTGAGCTGCTGCTACATGCATGGCAAGTTCTGGGATGGCAAACCTGCAATGAGGGTCCTGGTTCAATCCCTCAGGTTGCCACCAGACAGATTGGGCCAGGTATACATGCTTCCAGTATGTACATGAGTGTTACTCTGCTCCTTCTGGAACCAGGACTACAGACCCTCACTGGGAGAATGGGCTGGCTCTGTGCTGAGCTTGTGAGGGATTGGGGGAGGAGACAGCCAGAGTGCCATGAAATCCTATCATTTTTAAGAAGACCGTATCTTGATTCAGTGCTTGTCTTGTTACTGCAATTCTTTAACTGTTTTCTGGGGCTTTGCTAAAGATGATTTTAACCAAGTTCTTGCTGGTTATTCAAAGATTTTGTGGTGGGAGGGAGCCCTGAAGGGTCTCATTCTACCATCTTGATTGGGGCAGGGCCAGTCCCCCGCTTTTTCATGTAAGAATTTAGTGTTATAAATTTCCCTTTCAGCACTACTTTAGCTATGTCCCATAAAATTTGATATGATGTATTTTCATTTCATTCAGTTCAATTTATTATTTTACTTTACTTGAGATTTCTTCTTTGAACTATTGATTATTTAGAAGTGTGCCATTTTGTTACCAGTGTTTAGAGATTTTCCTATTATCTTTCTTTTATTATTTCCAGTTTTATTTCACTGTGGTCAGAGAACACATCATGTATGATTTCTTATTTTAAATTTGTTGAGGTTTGTTTTATGGTCCAAGACATGGTCTATGTTGGTATATGATCCATGGGTGCTTGAAAATAATGTGTATTCTACTATTATTGGGTAAATTGTTCTATAAAATGTCAATTAGATCCTTTTGGTTGATGGTGTTGTTGGGTGCTACTTTATCCTTCCCATATTTCTGTCTAGTTGTTCTATCACACCCACAATAGGAACAGATTAACTTCTTCCTCCTAAAGGGGGCCAGAGAAGTTAAGATTGCTCAAGGAAGGATGTAAGCAGGGGTGTCTTTGGCTTTACAGTAGTCTGGTGTTTTTCAGTGGCAGGTCTGTTTCTGTAGCTTCATCTTCTACCATTCCCCCACTTGCCTTCCATACATAGTAAACTATTTATAGTTCTCCAAGACTTTCACTCCTCTGTGACTTTTTACATGCAATATCTCTTCCTGAAATATCCTTCCTCCCCTTGAGAGTCTTTAAAGAATTAGCTCAAATATTATCTCTTTTATGTAGCTTTCTCTGATCACTTGAATATATCTATCTTTGGAGGCTGATTTACCATAAGGCTAACCATAAATCTCCAAAGCTTCTCAGTTGTGCAGACCTCTTCTAAGGCCCTTGGAGGGATCTTCACGCTGGTTTTTTTTTTACAAGATTATTTGTTTTTTCTAGTTTGCAAATGAAGGTATTTAACCACATTCAGTTAAGTCTGCTGTGTCTTTCCAGTCTGACTTTCTCTCCATCACAGTTGTATTGGGTGGCACTCAAGTGGCTAAGAGGAAGCTGAGCTGGGGATACATTTAGTTTGGGTTCAGTGGGATACATTTATGTAGTTTGCAGTCACTTCTATGTATAGTTAAGTTATTGCTAATGGTGTAGGAATAGCTTCAGGAATGCTCCCATAACCTACTGTTGTGATTCACCCAGCATGCTTACACAAAAGGGGCAGAGCCAGAGGTGGTATCATGATATGAATGTGCCCTATAGCCCCTGGTCCCAGACAAATTGGGTAGTTGAGGAGGAACAAGGTTTGAAATGTAGAAACCTAGAAATCTGTGGAAAGATCTTCTAATTATCTGATATTTAAATTATAAATGGAGAATTTGGTTTTCCATGGTGCCTTATCAAAATGAAAGTTTTTCCCTTTCAAAAATATACTCGATAATGTAGCATACACAATTGTAAATGAACCATACTATTTTTTAAAAGGAGTTGTATAAAATAGAATGTATTTTAATTCCTGATTTTGAAGGGAACAAACCTGGTAGCACTATTATTACAAATAGCAATTCTGTGTGTGCAGTCACATGTTTTATGCCTCCCATCCATCAATAATAAAAATAAACTTTGATCAAACATGCTAGGGAAAAGACTGAATTATCTTTCTATTCTTTCTATAGAAAATAACATTATAAAATAATTGTCATATGAAGAAGTAATTAAAGAGTATGAAGCCAAAAAATGTAGGAAAAAGTGCTACAGATGTGTCACACAGTTAATTAATAAAGCATATGCTACAATTGCTTTGGTTTTGTGATGTTTGTAATATCTTTCAGCTTTTTAAAATTTGCAAATTTTGAGGTTTCTTTTCTCATTCTAAGTATTCTCTTTTGTACCTAATTATATATTCATAATTTCATGTTCTTTTTCTTCAAGAGCCTCTTTTCCCTCTCAAATGTATACACTTCTGGCCTATGAAGTCTGGATCTGCCAATACCCTCTATTATAGGATTTATACCAATGTTTCCAGAACTGTGGCACTTTTAGATTGTGAACTTTCCAGAGAAAGCACCGGGTCTTCACCTTTGCTTCTCTAGTGCCTGGCAGAATACTAGCACATAGCTATTTAATAAATGATTGTTGGTTGAACTAATGAACCAACAAATGAGTAGGAAGAAGAACAGAGAATATATGTTAATTGGCTAAGGAAGTGAGTGGTCTGACTAGCTAGGAGGATTTGAGAGAATAAACATGGAGACAAGAGGGGAGTAGTCAATGTGACCAAAGAATACTTTCTTTTTAAGAATGATTAAACTTCCAGTCTAAGGTTACTCCAGGAATAGAAAAGAGTTGCCCACGATATAATGTGTCTAAAAGGAAACCAATCTTTTAGCTTCAAAATACAGGTAATAGAAATCTCCTCTCTTTGCTCAAGTATCTTTGCTGATATTCCCTTACTTCCCTCTACTAGTCACTTACTAGCTGTGTGACCTTGGGCAAGTCAGTTAACCTCTTTGACCTTGGGCAAGTCAGTTAACCTCTCTTCTATAAATGCAGATAAATACTTTACAGGATTGTTGTGAGGGTTAAATGAAATAAGGCCTGTGAAAGCACCCAGCACAATACCTAGCATATAGTAGATGCTCAGTAAATGTTCCTTTCTTTTTTGTTTCTTTTCAGTGAGGTCTGCTAATTCCCATTTAAGAGGCAATCTCCTCACACTTCCATGTCCTCATCCTTTTGTTGTACTACTCTAAGAGACTGTGTTTTCTTCCTCATCTTGGAAGAGACCCTATATCCTTACGGGAATGCTTTGTGTCCATCAGGATTGTTTTCCTGGTTATAGAAAAGTCTAAAGTTTACAAGGCCAACATGTGATCTTGTAGGAAACATAGATATTTCTTACACTAGCAGTGCAAGGACAAGGAGTCTGGTTTCAATTTGTGCAGATATTTGTTATCTTGGCATGTGCTTAGAGTAGAAGCAGAAAAGCAGCAATTAACTGAAGTTCTCTACAAAGCAGGTTTAAAATTCATTCCTTTGATTGTATTAAATGATGCAATTCAAAGAAAGTATTAGGCATAAAGCAGCTGGTAAATGCCTAGTGCCTGGGTGTACATCTTGCTATGTTCCTAGTTGAGCTAGGCAGAGATGCTACCTCAATATAAATGCCAGAAACCCTCATTTCGGAAGGTCCTCCTTTCTGGAGGTTCCTGCCTGTAAGAAGTAACCATGGGATATTGTCCCAGAAAGGGGGAGTCGCTGGCTGCAAAGGTCAGGATAGGGCATGATGCAGCCAAATGCTTCTGGGTCGATAAGCCAGCACAGCTGCCATGTGGGCTGCTAAATCTCCTATTCAGAAGTGGGCAAAATTCAGGTTGGAAAATTGTTTTATAGGGTGTGTTTGTGGACTGGAGCAAAAGAATATTGAAATGGGGGGATAGGGTCTCATCTAGTAACCACTTAAAACTGAAGGTGAAAGCAAGTGAGAGGAGGAGGTCGCTGCTCCCTCTCACAGTTGCCTGCTGCAGCAATCAGCACTCCCTTTTTTCCAGGTGCAGAAACGAGGACTTAGAGGCTCTTTATTTCTGTTGCTTCCATTTCACCAACAGTTGGCAGCTCTGTCAATTGTAGAAATTAGTTCCCCAAACAGGCTGTACTCATTTGTTGTGAACATCTTAAGGAAATATTCTTGGTTTATAAAATTCAAGAAAAATGGCATATAGATAGAATGGCAATTTCCTGAAGTTGACTTCTTTTTCCCTTTTCGATGTAAATTATCTAAGTTGATTTTCATCTTTCTTTTGCCCTCATCTTAGAGAAATGGTTATTTTGCCTCGTGTTCAAGACCTCCTATTCAGCCCCGATCTGGGCTCCAGATTTTGTCTCTTCTTGCCTCCTCCCCTGGAACCTTGAACTGTTGATTATTTCCTTTGCTCTCAATTTTTACCTTAAATGTCTCTGACTTTACTATTTTCTTCTTTCCTCAGTTAACAAACCTGCACAGGTCATTTTCCTTAAAACAAACACCTTCCCTCGAACCTGTTGCTCTTTTGACCTACTGTCTATGAAAATGAAAGCAGAAGCTTCTTTGCAAGTCTCCATTTCTTGCTACTTTCTTTCAAGCAACATTAGAACTAAAAACTGGGTCGTGAACAGCTTTGCAAGTGAGCCTTCCCTCACGCCATTAGGCACTACTTGTTACTCCTTCATTGGGTTCCCATAGCTCTGTGTTCATACTGCTGCTATTGTACTTATCAACTTGAACTCTAATTTATCTGTTTTTTTTTTTTTTTAAAGATTTTATTTATTTATTCATTTATCCCCCCCTTGCTGCTTGTGCTCGCTGGGTCAGCCAACCACACCGTGCGGGCGGGCCCGCCCCCACCAGGAGGCCCCGGGAACCGAACCCGGGGCCTCCCATATGGTAAATGGGAGCCCTACCGATTGAGCCACAGCCGCTTCCCTCTAATTTATCTGTTTACATCATATTTTTACTTATCTCTTTGCTTTTTTTTCACTCCTGCTAAATCACGAGTCTCTTAAAAAGAAGTGACTGACCTTCATCTTGGTGTCCCAGAAAAGAATGTTTCATAGAAGGTGTTCAATAAATGTTGAGTGGAAGAGAAGGAAACTAACAATTATTGAACCATGACCATGTGCTATATTTTCTGTGAGATGGGTGTCATTATATTTACTTTACAGATGAGGAAACTGAAGTTTATAGAATTCATGGAACTTTCCTTAATGTCAAATAACTATTAAATATCAGAGCTGTAATTCAAATTCAAATCTGCCTAATTGCAAAACCTGCGCCTTCTCTACCATGGTACCTCTAGTATCTTACTTTCCAAGTCCAAGTTCTTGTTTACCAATTCTCTCATGTCTTTGCCCCACTGACTGCTCTCTGACCCAGTCCCCTAATCCCTATTTTCTCCTGGTTTGTCTGTCCCTCTTGGCTTCACATCTAGCCTAGACCACATGATTGTACACTTGAACCCCCTTTCACCATCACATTCAACCTCTGTCCTGTTGTCCCACCTGCCTGGAAAAATCACCACTACAGATCAGTCCCCCAATTTGCTTTCTCTGTTCTTTCACTGTTGAAGAAAATTACACCATCGGGTAGACTGGTATCACAAATCCTAGTTTCCAACTTGCGATGTACTTCCTAGGCCACTTTATTATCCTTTCACTTGTCTCTGGTAGGTGCTCTCTCCCATTCCCCTCAATTATTGTTCCAACATTTCCCACTTTCCACAAGTCACCCTATTACCTCTCATCCCTTTACTCATGGATATTTAGGACAGTTTCTTTTTTTTCATCATAAACAAAGCTAAGGTTAGCATGCTTATATATATATCTTTTTTCACTTGAGATTTTCTCTTAAATAGAAAGCTTCTTGAAAGAGTTAGCCCCACCTGTTGCTTCCATTTTCTTTACCTTCTATTCACCACCCAACCTACTATAGTCTGGCTCCTGTCCCCTCTACTTTATTGAAATTCCTCTCATCAAAGTCACCAATAGCCTCCATGTTGCCAGAACTAATCCATACTTGTGAATGATTGCTGGACCTCTCAGCTGCATCTGACACTTCTTGACATTCTCTCCAACTTTTAAACTTTCAACTCTTGGTTTCCATGAACCTATATTTATTTTCTTCATGTAAATATTAGTTAATACTTACTGAGTGTTCATCAGGCACTATTCTAAGGGCTTTACATGTATTAACTCTTTTAATCCTCATTAAATTCAAGGCTTAGAGAGGTGAAGTAAGTTACCCAAAGTCACACATCTGGTAAGTGGCAGAGCCTGGAGGACATAAAGTTACACAGACTGCGTCCAGAGGCCATGCTTTTAATCACTGTACTATACTGATTATGTTTTGAACATTCTTTTTCATTTTCCTTTGTGAGCTCATTTTTGCTGAGACCTTAAATACTGAAATTCTTCAAGATTCCCTCCTTGGCCCCATGGCCACCTCCCTCTTATACATACTCTCCATCAGTAATCTTACCCACCCTTATGGTTTTAACCACCTCATACATACTCTTTTTTTTTTTTTTTTAAGATTTATTTTATTTATTTATTTATCCCCCCTTGCTGCTCATGCTGGCTGTGTCCATTTGCTGTGCATTCTTCTATGTCTGCTTTGCTGAGTCATCTTGCCGCACCAGCTCACCGCACCATGCGGGCCGGCTTGCCTTCACCAGGAGGCCTGGGGAATCGATCCCTGGGCCTCCCATATGGTAAACGGGAGCCCAACCAATTGAGCCACAGCCGCTTCCCCATACATACTCTTTATACTCAGATTTGTATCCAGTCATGACTTATATCCTGTGATTCAGATTCATATCCAACTGTATCTTGGAAAATATGCTTGGGAGCTTCATTGGCACCTCATACTCAACATAAAAAGTGGCTCACTTTCAGTGCTCCTCCTCCTGTATTCCTAACATAGTAACATCACCCAACCATCTAAACCAGAAAATATGGTGACATCCTAGATTTATCACTTTCCTTTACCCTGAAAATTTAATTAACTACCCAGTTATACTAATTCTACCTCCTAAAATTTTCTTAAACCTTTTCCCTCGTCTCCATCCCTACTTCAAGCTCTCTTCCTCACTTGTCTGATGTACTGCAACAGTTTCCAGTCTGGACTCTCTTAAATCTATCCTGGGTCATCTCATTAAAACTCAGATCTGACCATGTTACTGCCCTTCCATGACTCCGTACTGCCAATAGGTACCTTCTCAGTTCTTTAGCCTGACACATATAACCTTCTGTGGTTAAGAGCATGGACTCTGGAATTAGACTGCTTGGGCTTGAATCTCAGCTCTGACACTTACTGTGTAACATTGGGCAAAGTATACAATCTGTCTCTATCTCAGTTTCCATATTTGTATTGTAATTATGAGGATTAAAATAAAGATATCCATATAAAACACTCAGAACAGTGCCTGGCATATAGTAAGTGCTCAATAATAGTTAGCTATTATCATGATTATATCTCTAGTCTCATCTCCTACCATTCTCTACCTTAAAGCTTATGTTCTAGTAATATTGCATTACTTATAATTCCCTAAACACATCATGCTATTTCATGGCTCTGTGCCTTTCTATTGCTGTTTCCCTAATCTCCTATGTTTTTACACTCTTATGTGCCTGATTATACTTGTCCTAGTCCTCAGCTCAGATATCATTTCCAAGACATCTTCTCTGAACCCCCTTCCCTGCCCCAGTCAGATAGCTGGCCTTCTTCTGTGACTTTATAGACTCTGTGTATACCTCTAACTTAGCACTTAACATAGCCCATTGAAGTTATCTGTTTATATAGGTATCTCCCCTGAAAGACTGTAAGCTCCTGGAGCAAAGGGGCATGTCTTTTTCTTTTTTGTATCCTCAGTACTTAGCACAGTGTCCAGCTTAATCAATCTTTATTGAACTGAATTGCTTCCCTGTTCATTGAATAACTAATTAGGTATACATCTTTGTGGCTCACTTTACCAGGGAAAGAATGTTTCTCTTTCTCTTTTAGAAGGTGGTCTTTCCTATTTCAACAAATCACACCGCTATCCATCTAATTGTTCAAGTCAGAAACCTTGATTCCTCCCTTCCCCTCACCCTCTACATCAAATTCATTAACATGTTCTGTTAATTATATCTCTAAAATGTATCATTCTCTCCATCTCCACTACCATTACCATCATCTCTCAACTGGACTCAGCCTTATAACTGGTCTCCTTACTTTTATTCTTGCTGTATGCTTCCCACCCCCCACTCCACACAGTAGCCAGAGTGGTTATAAAACAGACTCCAAATCATGGTACCTCTGTTAAAAATCATCAGTGGTTTCCCACTACATTAAGAATGAGATCCAACTCCCCACTCTGGCCAACAGGGCCCTGCAGGATCTGGCTCCTGCCTATTCCATCTCATACCTCCTACCCCTCACTCCTTAGCTTCAGACACAGTGGCCTTCTTTTAGTACCCAGAACACACCAAGCTCTTTCTCACCTCAGAGTCTTTGTGCAGAGTTGACTCCTTTGCTTAGAACACTAGTCCTCTAGCTCTTTGTTTTTATCAGGTTGGCTCTTTCTCATTCTTCAGGTTCTAGCTTTAAATGTCACATTTTTTAGAGAGGTCTTTCCTAGTGACCCTGTCTAAATCCCTTTGTCTCTATCTTAGCACTCTGCATGCTTCCTTCATACAACTTATCACAGTTTATAATTATTTTTATTTATTTATTTTTACTTGTTTTTTCCTTCTATCTTTCTCACTGGATTGTAAGTTCCATGAGGCAGGGACCATATCTATATGTCCACAATTGAAGCCCTAGCTCCTGGCAGAGTGCCTGGTACATTGTTAGCATTCAATAAATATTTGTTGAATGAATGAATGATTCAATAAATCAATGATTCAATCAATAAAGGGGGAACTACATGAAATTTCTTTTTGGTCTCTTAGGTAAAAAAAAGTCTTTACAACTTCACCTGGCAATTTAATGGTTGAGATGAATCAATCTTGTTCTACCTAGTTGAACAATTTTGTAGGACAACTTACTGAGGCAAGAAGAGAATATACTTTTTAAAAAGCTGGTTATTATGCCTTTAGGCCTTGTGAGTGACTCAGGAGTGACAACTGTAATTACTATAAACCAGTGGTTCTCAATAGGAGGTGCTTTTGATCCCCAGGGGACACTTGGAAATGTCTGGAGACACTTGCAGTTATCACAACTGAGGGGAGGGGCATGCTACTGACAACTAGTATGTAGAGGCCAGGGATGCTGCTCAACATCCTACCATGCACAGCCCTCCAACAACAAAGAATTATCCTGCCTGAATTGTCAATAGTGCCAAGGTTGAGGAGCCCTGCTATAAACCAAAAGAGAATCAGGGCTGCCAACTACTTTGTGAAAGAAATAGCATGGTCAGATATAAGTGTTAGTGTTCTGGAGGATTTGTAAAACTCAATAATTGAAGCATTAATAAGTTCCCCTGCTATTCTAAGATGTACTTCTGTTCTTTAGAGATTTTTATTTGTTTGTTTTAAACAAAAGACCCATTGATGGTTTTAGGAAATTGCCAAATGCTCTGAAGTTGTATCCAAAATTGGGTGTAGATAAGCACTTATTTGGGAGGAGGGGCCATCAGATTCTCAAAGGGGTCCATGACCACCCAAAAGATTAAGAGCCACTGGAATGGAGAGACCTTTGTGTTGTCTGAGCTAAACTTTAAAAAATGCAGCTACACGTTCTGTGAAATGTTAGATATGTGACACATTTATATGTATTTTATGTGGTGTGTGATAGAGCTCAAGCAGAAAACCACAGGCTTATTAGTCTGAGGAGTCAGAGGACAGAGTTCAGAGTTGTCAGTGTCTCATAACATAAGATCTAAAATGCACAAGTTTC
The DNA here is from genome assembly GCA_026826555.1 of Tolypeutes matacus. Lineage (NCBI taxonomy): Eukaryota > Metazoa > Chordata > Mammalia > Cingulata > Chlamyphoridae > Tolypeutes > Tolypeutes matacus. The sequence continues at coordinate 790,248 of JAKSZT010054531.1, forward strand.
CATAGCAATTCTTTCATCATACCAAGAAACAGGAAAATCTCAACTTCCATGAGAAAAGACAATTAACAAATGTCAACACCAAGATGATGCAAATATTAGAATTATCTGACAAGACTTTTAGGGTAGCACTCATAAAAGAGTTTCAATGAGGAATTACAAGTATGCTAGAAAGAAATGAAAAAAGAAAGTCTCTGCAAAGAAATAGAAAATATGAAGAAGAAACAGAACTGAAAAATATAATAACCACAATAAAAAGTACAGGATGGACTAAATAGAAGAATGGAAATAACATAGAAAGGAAAAAGTTAATTTCAAAACGGAACAATATAAATTATACAATCTGAACAACAGAGAGAGAAAAAATGAACAGAGACTCAGGGTCTTGTGGGAAAGAACAAAAGATCAAGTATTTGTGCCATCTGAGTCCCAGAAGTAGAAGAGAAAGAAAGTAGAACTGAAAAAAAAATTCAAAGAAATAATGGCTGAAGTTTCCCAAAATAGGTGAAAGACAAAAACTCATAGGTTCAAGAAGGTGATTGAACCACAAACAGGATAAATCCAAAGAAATCCATGCCAAGACCCATCATAGTCAAATATCTGAAAATTAAAGACAAAGAAAAAAATCTTGAAAATATCTAGAAAGAAATGATTAGCTATATAGGAACAATGATTTGAATGACAGTGGGTTTCTCATCAGAAATCAGGGAGGCCAGAAGGAAGTAGCACAATATTTTTCAAGTGCTAAAAGAAAAGAACTGTCAACCTGGAATACTATACCCAGTGAAAATATCCTTCAGGAAATCAAGACATTCTAAGATAAGGAAAAGAAAACAAAGAGAATTTTCCATCAGCAGACCTCTAAAACAATGGCCAAGGAAATTCTCTTAATAGAAAAGAAATGATAAAAGCAGAAATAATGGAGCAATAGAGCAAAAATATGGGTAAATACAACAAGCTTTCCTTTTCCTGAGTTTTCTAAATTATGTTTGACAGTTGAAACAAAAACTATAATACTATCTGACATAGTTCTCAGTGTATGTAGAGGAAAAGTTAGAATTGTATAATCTAATACCTAGAACAACCATGAAAAAATATATATACAAAGAGATTCATCCCCAAACTACAGATAAATCAAAATGGAATTCTAAGAAATGGTTAAGTAACCCACAGGAAGGCAAGAGGAAGAAACAAAGGAATGAGAAATAGAGGGAACAAATAGAAAACAACCAATAAATTGGCAGACTTAAGCCCTAACATATCAATAATTATATTACTGTAAATGGTCTAAATACACCACTTAAAAGACAGAGATTGGCAGAATGGATTTGAAAAAAAAACATGGCACAACTATAGTCTGTCCACAAGAAATGCACTTCAAATATAATGACATAGGGATGTTGAAAGGAAAAGGATAAAAAAGAATAAATCATGAAAACATCAATCAAAGAAAGCACAAGTGGGCGCACGTGCACACACACACACAATTAAACCTATACTTACCATATGATCAAGCAATTGCACTCCTGGGCATTGATCCCAGACATATGAAAACTTACACCCACACAAAAAACTATACACAAATATCCATTTGTAACAGCCCCAAATTGGAAACAATCCAAATATCATTCAATAGGCAAACTATGGTACGTCTATTCCATAGAATACTATTCAGTAATAAAAAGGAATGAATTTTTGATACATGGAACAATTTGGATGGATCTCAAGGGAATTATGCTGAATGGCAAGAAGCAAATTTCAAAAGGTCACTGTGTCAGGTTGAATTACGTACCCCAGCAAAACATGTTCTTAATCATAATCCATTCCTGTGGGTGTGAACCCATTCTAAATAGGACCTCTTAAAGATGTTATTTTTAGTTAAGGTGTGGCCAACTGAGTCAGGATGATTTTTTTTTCTCCATTAAAGAAGTTGTGGGTTTACAAAACAATCATGCATAAAATACAGGATTCCCATATATCATCCTATTTTAACTTAACCTTGCATCAGTGTAAAACATTTGTTACAATTGATTATAGCACATTTTTATAATTGTACTATTAATTATAGTCCATGGTTTAACATAGGTTCACTGTTTGTGTCATGTACTTCCATGGAGTTTTTGAAAATTTTTAAAATTCTGTTTCCATATATACAATCTAAAATCTCCCACTTTACTCATATTCAGATACATATTTCAGTGCTGTTAATCACATTCCCAATGTTGTGTTACCATCACCACCATCCATTACCAAAACATTTCCATCATTCCAAATAGGAACCCTGTACATTTTAAGCCTTAACTTCCCATACCTTATCCCCACCCCATCCCCTGGTAACCTTCATTCTAGATTTTGCCTCTATGAATTTGCTTATTCTAATTATTTCAAATCAGTGAGATCCTACAAGATTTGTCCTTTTGTGTCTGGCTTATTTCTCTAAACATGATGCCATCAAGGTTCATCCATGTTGTCACATGTATCAGGACTTCATTCTTTGTACATCCGAAAAGTATTCCATTGTATGTATATGCTACATTTTATTTATCTATTCAAAAGTTGATGGATATTTGGGTTACTTCTTACGGTACTTCTATACTTAGTTTACTGAGGAACTACCAAACTGTCTTCCTCAGTGGCTGCACCATTTCCATTGCTACCAGCAATGAATTAATGTTCTTATTTCACCGCATCCTTGCCAATATTTGTTATTTCTGTTTTTTTTTTTTCTAAATAGCAGGCATTCTAATGGGTGTGAAATGGTATCTCATTGTGGTTTTGATTTACATTTCCCTAATAGCTAATGATGTTAAGCATCATTTTATGTGCTTTCTGGCCATTTGTATATCTTCTTTGGAGAGATGTCTATTCAAATTTTTGCCAATTTTTAAATTGGGTTATTTTTTTGTTAAGTTGAAGAATTTCTTTATATATTTTGGATATTAAATCTTTTTTGGATATGTTGTTGCCAAATCTTTTTCATTGTGTAGGCTGTCATTTTACTTTCATGATCAATTCTTTGAGATACAAAGTTTTTAAATTTTGAGAAATCCCATTTATCTATTTTTTCTTTTGTTGCTTGTGCTATTGGTGTAAAGACTAAGAAAACATTGCCTAACATAAGGTCCTGAAGATGCTTCTGTGTTTTCTTCTAGGAGTTTGATAGCTATGGCTCTTAAATCTAGGTCTTTGATCCATTTTGAGGCTTTTTTTTTTTATTTGACATGTTGTGAGTTAACAAAACAATCATGCATATCATACAGGATTCTCATACATTTCCCCACCAACACTTTATATTGTTGTGATACGTTTGTTACAAATGATGAAAGAACATTGTCATAATATTACTGCTGTCTACGGTCCATAGCTTATATTTGATGTATTTTCCCCACAAACCATCCTATTATTAACACCATGTATTAGTATAGTATCTTTGTTATAGTTTATGAGAGAACATTCTCATATTTGTACTGTTAACCACAGTCCGTCATTCAGACAGGGTTCACTGTGTTATATGGTCCCATGCCTTGTACAATCCTTCCAAAGTGTACACTCAGTGGCTCTCAGTTTCATCACAGAGTTGTGCTGTCATCAGCTCAGTCCATTTTATAATGTTTTCATTACTCCAAAAGAAAAAAATCCCATACTCCTTTAATACCCCTCATTATTGACCCTTAGATTTGATATAGTACTTTCTTTGCCATTACTGTATAAATATTACAATATTACTGTTAACTATAGTCTATACATTACATTAGTTGTATTTTTCCCATGTATCTCCATATTCTTAACACCTTGTAATAGAGGAACATTCTTGTATTTGTATTATTAACCAGAATCATCCACCACTGAAATCACTATATTATACAGTCTCTAGATTATTTTCTAGCTTTCTTTCAATTAATATTAACCTCCCTAGACTACCCTTTTCAGCCACAATCACATTTATAAATCAGCAATGTTGATTATTTTCACTGTGTTATCATCAACTCTAACCATCTCCTCAGATTAACAATTCCCCTTATTAAACATTCTAAATACATTCAGCATCAGCTCCCTCTTCACAATCTTCATTATATCTCCTAGTAACCTATACTCTACAGTTTAACTCCATGAGTTTACTCATCATATTTCATTCATATTAGTGAACTTATTTCACTCAACATAATGTCCTCAAGGTTCATCCATGTTGTCATATGCATACCAAGTTCATTTCTTCTCACAGCTGAATAGTATTCCATTGTATGTTTATACCACATTTTGTTTATCCATTTATCAGTTGATGGACACTTGGATTGTTTCCATCCTTTAGCAATTGTGAATAATGCTGCTATGAACATCAGTGTTTTGTTGGCGTCCTTGCTTCCAGTTCTTCTGAATATATTCCTGGTAGTGGGATTGCCAGATCATATGGCAGTTCTATATTTAGCTCTGAGGAACCACCAAACTGTCCTCCACAGAGGCTGCACCATTTTACATTCCCACCAACAGTGAAGGAATGTTCCCCTTTCTCCATATCCTTTCCACCACTTGTAGTTTTCTGCCTTTTTAATAAATGGTCATTCTGTAAGTTGTGAAATGACATCTCATTGTATTTTTTTTTCATTTTTCATATCCTAATATATTTCATTTCTGCTAGTCTCTTTTTCATTTAAAAACAATTTATCATTCATACATCATTCATACATCATGCATACATGAACATACACAAACAATAAGTATACAGTAAAAGTTGTGAACTTACAAAACAAACATGCATAACATCAAACAGGACTCCCATTCATCATCCCATCACAAATACCTTTCATTGTTGTGAAACATTTGTAACAAATCATGAAATGGCATCGTCAAAGAATTACTACTAACTATAGTCCATTGTAGTTTTGATTTGCATTTCTCTAATAGCTAGTGATGTTGAATATCTCCTCGTGTGCTTTTTGGTCATTTGTATTTCTTCTTTGGAAACATTTCTCTCCAAGTTTCTTTTTGCATTTTATTTAGCCTGATTTTAGTGTAGCTACTCCAGCTTTTTTTTGGTTACTATTTGCGTGGAGTATCTTTTTCCAATCTTTCACTTTCAGCTTGATTGCATCCTTGTGTTTAAGATGAGTCTCTTGTAGACAGCATATAGATGGCTCATGTTTTTTAAATCCATTCTGTCAGTCTGTGACTTTTGATTGGGGAGTTAGATCCATGATCATTCAATGCTATTACCGTAAAGGCATTACTTGCTTCATCCATGTTATCCTTTGGCTTCCCATTGTCATATCTTACTATGGGTCTATCTTTTTACCCTTTTAGTTACCCTTACTAATAATCTTCATTTCTATTCTCTTCTCCAAGTCTCTCGCCCTTGTCTTTTCTTTTCAGACTGTGGCACTCCCTTTAGTATCACTTGTAAATCCTGTCTTTTGGTAACAAACTCTCTCAGTTTTTGTTTGTCTGTGAAGACTTTAAACTCATCCTCATTTCTGAAGGACAGTTTTGCCAGATAAAGAATTCTTGTCTGGCAGTTTGCAACTTATTCTAAATCTTTAAGATTGCCCAGCTTAAGTTATCAAAACAGGGCCAGGGACCTGATTCTAGAGTGCCTGGACATGAGAGACTCCAAAAGGCTTTCTAACTTCTTGCCTTTTCCTGGCCTGCCAGTAGATGGTGATCTTTGGCAAACCTTTCCACAGAGGTACCTCTTTCAACCTCCACTGGCTGGTGATTCTGGTCTGGCCAGAGCCAAGATTCAAAATGGGTTCTGATGGCCAAACTCACCAAAGAGAAACCACTCTCCACCCTTTGCTGCACCCTCAGTTAGAAGACGTCCATTCATTTCTCAGTTGGCCACAGTGAGTCACAGGTATTACCCAAGCTGTTTGCCTTGAGGGTGGGGGATGGATGCCATTCCTGGCTGCAGGGTCTAGTAACTCATGGTGTTTGCTTTGGTCTCTTTGTCTCTCTCTTCCTTTCCCTCCTGGATGATGCACAACACTTTCCTGCTCTGCAGATCCCAAAAGAAGTTCCCTCAGACATCTTTTTGCCCTTTCTCCATTGTTTTTGTGAGAGAGTTTAGCCCTGCCACCCTAATCTGATGCCATCTTCCCAGAAGTCCTCTTGAGTTTATTTTTGTACAAGATATAAGGTAGGTGTTATCCTTTTTTTGTTTGCAAATTGAGATCCAATTTTTCCAGCACCATTTATTGAAGACACTATTCTTTCCCAATAGAGTCCTCTTCACCTCCTTGTCAAAAATCAGTTGGCCATAAATGTGAGGATTGATTTCTGAGCTCTCAATTTGATTCATTTGGTATACATGTCTGTCCTTGTGCTAGTACCATGCTGTTTTAATTACTGTGGCTTTGTAATAAGGTATTTTTTTCTTACGTATCAGGGCCAGGGATTGAACCTGGGTATGTGGTATGCTGGCACTCAACCACTTGAGCTACACTGGCTTCCTGTAATAAATTTTAAGATCAGAAAGTGTGAGTTCCTCCAACTTCATTCTTCTTTTTCAAGATGGCTTCAACTAGAAGGGGCACCATACACTTCCATATAAATTTTGATGATTGGCTTTTCCATTTCTGCAAAGAAAGTTGTTGAAATTTTGATTGGGATTGCATTGAATCTATAAATTGCTTTTGGTAGGATTGAGATCTTAATGATAGCTAGTCTTGAAATCCATGAACAGGGAATGTCTTTCCATTCAATTAGGTCTTCTTTGATTTCTTCTAGCAGTGTTTTGTAGTATTCTAGGTAGAAGTTATTTACATCCGTGGTTAGATTTATTCCTAGATATTTGATTCTTTTAGTTGCTACTCTGAGCGAAATATTTTTCTTGATTTCTTCTTCTGACTGTTCATTGCTTCTGTATATAAGTACTGATTTTTGGGTGCTGAATTCAGTCTCTTTGATGATTTCAGTAATTATTTCTAGGAGCATTTTTGTGGACTGTTCAGCCTTTTCTGTATATAGGACTATGTGATCTGCAAACAGGTAAAGTTTTACTTATTCCTTTCCAATTTGGATGCCTTTTATTTTCTTTTCTTGCCTAATTGTTCTGGCAAGAACTTCAAATACAATGTTGAATAACAGTGGTGACAGTGGACATCCTTGTGATTTTCCTATCTTAGAGGGAAAGCCTTCAGTCTTTCACCAATCATATTTGGTTTGATATCAAGTGAACTTCAACAGCATAAACACATAATTTTCCTATGTCCCTCTGCCCCCCACCTTTATTTGTACTTATTACCACTTATATATTTGTATATTGTATGTTTAAAAAAATAGACTTATCATTACTTTTTATGCATTTGAATTTTATCACCTATAGAAGTACAAAGTGGAGTTATATTACAAACAATACGCTACCATAATACCGGCATTTATAATTACCAAAATGGTTACCTTTACCACAGGTCTTTATTTCTTTATGCCATTTTGAACCACTGTCTAGTGTTCTTTTCTTTCAGTCTGAAGAACTCCCTTTGGCATTGCTTGTAGGGCAGGTCTAGTAGTGGATGAACTCCCTCATCTTTTTTTTTCCCTTTTATCTGGGACTATCTTAATCTCCCTTTCCTTTTTGAAAGAAAGTCTCTCCAGATATAAAATTCTTGGTTGGCAGTTGTTTTCTTTCAGCACTTTAAGTATCTTAATCCCCTGCCTTCTTGCCTCCATGGTTTCTGATGAGAAGTTGGCACTCAATCTATTTGGGTCTCCCTTGTACATAACACATTGCTTTTGTATTGCAGCTTTCAGAACTCTCTTCTTGGCTTTTACATTCGATAGTGTGACCAATATTTGACAGGGTGTATTTTTCTTTATGTTTATCCTGTTTGGCATTCTTGGGGCTTCTTGGATGTGTATATTCACATGTTTTAAATAAGTCAGGGAAATTCTCTATCAGTATTTCTATTTTTTAAAGGAGGTACCAGGGATTGAGCCTGGGACCTCATATGTGGGAGGCAGGCATTCAACTACTGAGCTACATCTGCTCCCATGTCAGTATTTCTTTGACTATTCCTTCTGCTCCTTTCTCTCTTTCTTCTCCTTCTTGGACTTTGATAATGCATATATTCATATACCTGATGGTGTCCCAGAGGTGTCTTAGGCTATTTTTGCTTTTTATAATTCTTTTTTCCTTCTGCTTCTCAGCCTGACTCATTTCAAGTATCTGTCTTTAAGTTCATTGATTCTTTCTTCTGCTAGCTTCAATCTGCTCTTGAAACCCTCCTGGGCACATTTCACTTCAGTTATTGCGGTCTTCAACCCCAGTAGTTTTGTTTGATTCCTTTTTAAAATTTCTATCTCTTTACTAGGATTCCCATATCAATCATTCATTGTTTTTCTAATATCCATTTATTTTCTCTCTGTATTTTCCTTCATCTCCTTGAGCATTTTTTAGGAGGTACCAGGGATTGAACCCAATATTTCATATATGCAAAGCAGGTGTTCAACCACTGAGCTATATCCACTCCACTCCTTGAGCATTTTTAAGATACTTTTAAAAAAGGCTTTGTTCAGTATGTCCACTTCTGGTCTTCATTAATGCTTTCTGGGTTTTATCCTCCTTTGGTGGGTGGGACATAATTTTGTGCTCTTTTATTGCACACTGTTCATTTTAATATTTTAAAATGTTAACTCTGGGATTTATTCCCTGAGATTTCTGTTTTTTTATTTATTTTTTATTTTTTATTTTGTAACCTGCTGGTGATAAGACAGAGATTTTCTTGTGCTTCAGACCTCCTACTGGGTAGGTTTGCACAAGGATAATGCAGAGTGTATAGTTTTCTCTGTCTTCATTGGCCTCTGTCTTGCCCTAGGCTTTTGCTTGTTATTTGTTTTGGAGTTCCTTATGAGATTGGTTGTCCCCTATGTTTCCTAGGAGACAGATCTCTCTCTTCTGGGGGTTCAAATCCAGCAAGCCTTTGCCCCAGACTTTCTGCCTCTGTCATTTGTTAACCAGCAACCCACAGATCCAGGAACTCAGGAAACCCCAATAAGGATAAATACAAGGAAAAGTACACCTAGGCTAATCATATCAATGTTCTGGAAATAAAAGATACATTTACAATCATAACCAGAGGAAAAAAAGACTGTATACAAGAAATGATAATAAAATAAAGACTGATTCCATCAAAACAATGGAAGTCAGAATCTAATAAAAACTGTCAACCTAGAATTCCATATCTAGAAAAAATATCCTTAAAAAATGAAGACATTCATCTTTTGGCCATAAGAGTGAAAGAGGATGGTGGAATTAATTTCCCTCCAGAAACAACTGGAAAATTGACAAAATTTAGGAAATATAGGTTTTCAGACCTGGGACAATAGACAACACAAGAAAGTGATCCCTGAGAGAAAAGGGATACAAATGATGTGAGCTCTACCATCACCCCAGCTTTCTGGACTGTAGTGCTGGAAGGGTGAACCCAAACAGAACCTGGCAATCTCACTGAGTAGAGGAGATAGATATTTGAGTTCAGAGAGACCAAGGCAGCTCAAATTGTGGGAATAGAGTTAAGCAGACAAAGAATACTAGAAATATGCATAGGGTAAAAATCCACAAGGACAAACCAGAACAATTTCCATGGAAACAACAATTACTTCAGATGAACAATTTGTAGAACACACAGAGCCAAAGTGGAGAGACCTCACTAAACACATGGGGCATCAGTAGAGACTTCAGAGGGATAGTGCCTTTAAAGTGGGTTATCCCCTCTCAATTAGAGGTGGAGTGGACATCACCATCCCAGAATCCTCAGGACTGGGGAAAGAGCTATGGACTAGAGTGGACTTACTGGTATTCTACTATAGACATATTGTCATTCTAGCAATGGAAGAAATGATCAACATTGATGTGGAGGCAGTGGTTGCTGGAGACTCTGGGGGCAGGGAGAGATAAAAGCAGTTGTAATATGGGGGCTTTTTCGGGACTTGGGAATCGTCCTGAATGACAGATATAGGCCATTTTATATTATCACATAACATGCAGAACTGTGTGGGAGAGAGTATAGACTACAATGTGAAATATGGTCCATGCTTAATGGCAATGCCCCAGGATGCCTTTATCAATCGCAATGAATGTGCCACACTAAGGAAGGATGTTTATGTGGGAGGGTGTGGGAGGTGTGGGGAGTGGGGCATATGGGAATCCCTATAGTTTTTGTGTAACATTTATGTAATCTAAGTATCTTTTAAAAAACAAACAAAAATTATTATTAAAAAAATAATAAAGTGGGCTAAGTTAGCCCTAGAGCAAAGGCTATTCTAGATCTATTATAAAAGACCTTAGGAACTGTCTTAGCTCTTAAGACAAGGCTGCTATGACAAATACCACACTGGTTGGCTTAAACAACCAGATTTTATTATCTCATGGTTTTGGAGGCTAGAAGTACAACATCAAAGTATTGGCAGGGCTTGCTTTACTCTGGAGTTTGCAGCATTCCAGCAATCCTCTGTCACGTGGCAATCTCTCCCTCTCTTTGTGTCTGCTCCTCTGGTTTTTGCTGACTCCTGGCTTCTACTGACTATGGCTTCTACTTCTGTGTTCAATTTCCTTTGTTTATAAGGACTTCAGCCATATTGGATTAAGGCCTGCCCTCATTCAGTATGGCCACACTTTAATAATAGCATCTTCCAAGGTCCTATTTATAAATGGGTTCACACCCACAGGATTGGGGTATAGGACTTGAACATGACTTTTGTGGAGGACATGATTTGATCCACAAAGTCTGCCCTTGAGACCCCCAAAAGATATGTTCTTCCACATGCAAAATGCATTCATTCCATTCCAACTTCCAAAAAATCTTAAGCCATTTCAATAACAACTCTAAGACCAAAGTGTCATCAAAATCAGTTATGGGTGTGGTCCATCCTGAAGCAAAATTCCTCTCCATCTGTGAACCTGTGAAACCTAGAAAAACAAGTCATCTGCTTCCAAAATACAATAGTGGGACAGACATAGGACAGGCATTCCCATTCCAGAAGGGAGAAATTGGGAGGAAAACAGGGGTTATGGGCCCCAAACAAATCTGAAACCAAGCAGGGCAGACCCCATTAGATTCTAAGTCATCTGTAGATTGGTGTTTTGTGCTCTGGGCCTGCTGGAGTGGCAGCTCCACTCTCTCGAACTAATGTTTTCCCACAACACCATGGTATAGGCCCCACCCTCTCTGAGGATTTGGGTGATGACCACATTCTTCCTGAATGCCAGGGCATAGGCCCCACCCTCTTTGACCATTGCAGGGGCCTATCAAATGCCAGGATGGGCCCACTCTTTCCAAATGCCAGGGTGGAAGACCTGCCCTATCTAAAAGCTGCCCACACCCATACCTCTGTATTCATGGTTCTGTCCTTGAGGTCATTTTTCCTTCATTTCATCTCATCTCTTTCTCTTTCAGTTCAGGATGGCAGTGCTTCTGCTCAAAAAAGTTTTCAAAAGCTTTTTTAGCTTTTTGTGTGATTTCAAGGGGATCTGAACCATCAGTAAAAAGTATCTTTCACAGATCTTTCATAGATAATTGCACCTCCAATCCTGATTTCCTTTGAAATGGTTGACTGGATCTATGAGTCATGTACCTAATCTCCTTATCAAAGGGGTGTTCAGCCACACCCTTTGACTGAGCCAAGTTCTCTGGGAACTCACCTCCCAGGAGATCACAGAGGGCTCTTATAGAGCTGCTTCTGGCCCTAGCCTCAGAGCATGCTATCTGGATAGCCTGAGAATTTTCCAAATTGTTGATTGCTGGTTTCTTTGTGCTTAACAGTTCTCAATTTATTTCTTTCCTCTCACATTTTACTATAAGCAACAAGGAGAAATAGTACTGCACCTTCCATATTTTGCTTGGAAATCTCCTCAGCTAAATATCCAAGTTGATCACTTAGAAGTTCTACCTTCCATCTGGCATCAGAACACAATTTCTCCAAGTTCTCTGATACTTTTTTTTTTTTAAGATTTATTTATTTACTTTATCCATTTTAAACACCCCCTTCCCCATTTGCTGTTTTGTGTCCATTCACTGGGAAATTCTCTGTGTCTGTTTCCTGCCATCTCTTCTCATCCTCCTCCTCCAGTCTTCACCAGGATTCGATCCTGGAGACCTCTGATGTAGGAGAGAGGTGTTCTGCTGACTACGCCACCTCGGCTCCTGGCTTCTGGAGCTTTCGGAGCATCTCGTCTTAACTCTCCCCTGCATCTCTCTCCTGTTACATCATCATCTTGCTGCATGGCTCCTGGGACCTAGCGGCTCACCGGCACACACAGCCTGGCAGCCCATGCACCTTCTATATATATATATTTTTATTTTACCGGAAGGTACTGGGGATCAAACCCAGGTCCCTCCATATGGCAGACGGACGCCCAACCATTTGAGCCACATCTACCCCCCTCTGATACTTTTTAACAAGGGTCACCTGTCCTCCAGTTTCCAACAACACATTCATCATTTCCTTCTAAAGCTTCACTGGAAGAACCTTGAAAATTCATATTTTTACGAACATTCTGTTCATGATGATATATGCATTCTCTATGATGACAGAAACTTTCTCCACAGCTCTCATCACAGAAATCTAGGCTTTTTCTATGATGAACCTCAAAATTCTTCCAGTCTCTACCCATTACCCAATTCCAAAGCCAATTCCACGTATTTAGATATTTGTAAAAGCAGCACTATACTTTCCAGTACCAAAAACTGTATTTAGTTTTCCAGGGCTGCTATGACAAACACCACACACTGGTGGGCTTAGACAACAGGAATTTATTGTCTCATAGTTTTGGAGGCTAAAAGTCCAACAGCAAGGTATTAGCAGGACTTGCTTTCTCCACAGTTTGTAGTGTTCTGGCAATCCTTCATCACATGGCAATCTCTCTCTCCTTGTTTCTGCTCCTCTGTTTTCCACTGACTTCTGAGTTCTACTTATTTTTGGCCTCTATTTCCATGTCCAATATCCTTTGCTTATAAAGACTTCAGCCACACTGGATTAAGGCCTGCCCTCATTCAGTTTGGCCACATCTTAACTAATAATATCTTTTTCAAAGGTCCTATTCACAAATGGGTTCACACCCAAAAGATTGGGGGTTAGGATTTGAACATGATTTTTGCGAGGGACATGATTCAATCCCCAGGAAGAACAAATTTTTAAATGATCAAATTGATCTACAAGTAACTTAATTATTTATCAGAGAAAACACCCAACCTTTTTTAAATGACTACAAAAAACCCAGCACACAACAATGTAAAATTCATGATGCTTGATAGCCAATAAAAATGCTAGATATACAAAGAAGCAGGAAAATGTGATCTATAACCTGGAGAAAAATCATTCACCAGAAATAGACTCGGAAATGACAGAGATGATCAAAGTAGTAGATAGGGACCTTTAATCAGTTGTTATAAATATGTTCCACATGTTCAAGAATGGAAAGAAAGTATGTACACAATGAGGAGAGAAAAGGAAATATTTTAAAAATTGGAAATTCTAGAGATGAAAAATACAATATTCAAAGGAAAATTTCACTGGATTGGTACTAACAGTAGTTAAATAGTGTAGAAGATAACATCAATGAACTTGAAGAGAAAGCAAGAGAAACACTGAAATGAATCACAGGGAGAACTGAAAAGATGGAAAAATATGAAAAGAGACTCAGTGACCTATGGGAAAGTATAAGTGCTCTAACATAGGTATAACTGGAGTCCCAAAATGAGAGGAGAGAAAGGAGGGACAGAAGAGATAATTGAAGAAATAATAGCTAAATATTTTCCCCCAAAGTTGTTGGAAACTATAGACCCACCAATCCAAGAAGTTCAATGAACCCAAAAGGATAAACACAAAGAAAACCACATGAAGGCACATCATAATCAAACTTCTGAAAACCAGCAATAAAGAGAAAATCTTCAAAGCAACCAGAGAAAAAAGGCACATATAATACAAAGAAACAAAGATAAGAATTACCATACACTTCTTATAAGAAAATATGTAAGCAAGAAGACAACGGAATGACATCTTTAAAGGCTGAAAGAAAAAAAATTCAACTGAGATTCTATATTTAGTGAAAATATCTTTCAAAAATGGAGGCAAAATGATGCCCATATGGACCAAATTTATGATAAGGTGGAAGGGTGTAGTTATGCAGTGGATGAGTGTGACAGTGGTGCAGTGATGTGATTGGGTTTGGCGGTGCTAGTCTGTGAGGGGGAGTAGGGTGGGGGTTTGGGTTGTACTATCCATGGAACTGGGGGGAGGGTTGGGGGAAGGAGCAGGTGTACTCTGGAGATTGCAGGTCTGTGGTTAAAACTACAATGTTGTGAATGTTCTTTTGGCAAATATAGCAGGGGAGGATTACTGGTATAAGGTATTGGATGTGGGGGGTATATGGGACAGGGAGCACCTGGGGCAGGTTTCTATGGAACATATAAGTGGTCTTGTCATAGTGTGTTATATCAGTGGGTGGAGACCCACACAATAAACAAGAAAATATCAAATTCCCATCCTGGGGAGTCCTGCTATGTTCTCAATGAGAGGGACAAGAATCCCTTGAGAACATAGGCAGTACCCGATAAAAGAAAACAGATGAGTATGTCAAGCCCTCAATATTATTGTGAGTAACTATGAATCTTATTCTTCAAAAATGAAAACTTAGTGGTTACTATAGATTCTGAGGGGAAGGGAAGGGAAGAATAGAACAAATGGAATGTAGGGCACTTTTAGAGCATTAGACTTGTTCAGCATGATCTTGCAGTAATGGATACAGGCCACTTCAAATTTCATTAAAACCTATAAAAGTGTATGATCCAAAATGTAAACCATAATGTAAACCATTGACCATGGTTAGTAGCAATGCTTCAATATATGTACATCAATTATAACAAAGGTACCATCAGCATGTAAAATGTTATTAATAGGGGAGAGGGGAAAAGGGGGAGGGCATTGGGTATATGGGAATCCCCTCCCCTATATTCTCTATGTGACTTTTCTGTATCCTAAAGCTTCTTTGACGATAAAATGAAAAGAATAAGACCCTGGGGGAATATATTGAAGAAAATGTCACTGTACATACAAGACAACAGATCTTTTTTTTTTTTGTTTTTGAGAGTGATCCACACCTATTTATTTATTTATTTATTTTTTGCTTACAAAAATGTTGTTTATATACACATATATTTTAAGAGGTGCTTAGATTACCCAAAATATTACACGGAACCCACTGGGATTCCCATGTTGCCCACCTCCCACACCTCCCATCACATCCCAAGACAACAGATCTTACAGTGATGAAAAACACAAAGTCTAAAAAAATCTTTTTTATGACTTCAAATTTAAAAACAGTTTTTGTATTTTATTGGTTATTTAAAAATTATTGTTTCATTTTCTTATTAATTGTATTTGGTTATTTTGTTGTTTTCATTTTTGGAGAGGTTTTGGATCACAGAAGTGTCACAACAGTGGCAGGGGAGGATCACTGGTGTGGGGTGTCAGTGATGGGGGGATGCATGGGAAAGGGCTTCACCTGCGGCATGCCTCTAAGGCATATGAATATGTTCAAGTGTTCATGGGGCATTGTCTTGGTAGGTGGAGATCCACACAATAACCAAAAGAATATTGAATTCCCATCCTGGGGAGTTCTGATACATTCTCTAACAGGACAGCAAGAATCCCCCTAGTGTAAGGGCAGTGCCTAGTGAAAGAAGACAGACCATTACACTAGGCTCTTGATATTGATGATTGTACTTATAAACCTTTTCCAGTGAAATAGAAACTTAGCCTAGTATTATATACTGCCTAAGAGTTACCTCCTGAAAGCCTCCTTTCTGCTCAAATGTGGCCTCTCTCTAAGCCAAACTCAGCATATAAACCTTTCTCTGGAGTGGGACATGACTACCAGGGATGAGCCTCCCTGGCACTGAGGGATCATTACCAAGCACCAACTAGCAACGCATCTGGAAAAAGACCCTGACCAAAAAGGGGCAAATGGTAAATACAAATGAATTTTTATGGCTAAGAGATTTCAAAGTGAATTGGAAGGTTATTTCAGAGGTTACGCTTATGCAAGTCTCAGTAGGATCTCATTGACTGCCACAGTAAACAGTGCCTCAAATAGCAGGGCTCCGGAGGTCTCTAGAGACATCCAGAAACTATAAGCAGGGAAGAAAGCTCTGGAATTGGGCACCCTGTCAGGAGGCCTTACTTTGGAAATTATGCTCCCCAGTGTAACAAAGTTAGACTCATTTATAGGTTCTCTACACATAGCTCTTCTGCTATGATTAGCACTATACTTGATAATTATCAAAGACTGAAATCTTTGATCTGTCTATGTGTCAGTTGAGCCCTGTATTTCAGCAGAGTTGCAACACCTACTCTTCAGTTCATTGGACTCGCCCAGGACAACTAACCAGGAGATGATGATGGACAATGCCCATCCCAAGGAACAGAGAGTGTCTGCAACTGCAAGCAAAATAGTTCCATGCATCTGCCCCATGGGATCTAAGCTCCCTCTCAATTAGAAGCAGAGTGGGCATCACCATCCCAAAATCCTCAAGATTGGGGAATGAACAATGGACTAAAGTAGACTTATGATTATTCTACTATAGACTTATTATTTTTCTAGCAATGGAAGAACTCTTATCATTGACGTAAAGGCAGAGGCCACCAGAGGTTCTGAGGGATGGGAGAGGGAAAAATAGGTGCAATATGGGGGCATTTTTGGGACATTGGAGTTGTCCTGCATGACATTGCAGTGACGGATACAGGCCATTGTATATTTTGTCATAACCTACAAAATTCTGTGGGACAGAGTGTAAATTATAATGTAAACTGTAGTATACAGTTAGTAGCAATGCTTCAATATGTATTCATCAATTGTAACAAATATACCACACTAATGAAGGATGTTGTTAATGTGTGAAAGTGTGGCAGGGGTAGGGAGTGGGGCATATGGGAATCCCACATATTTTAATGTAACATTTATATAATCTAAAGCTTCTTTAAAAAATTAATTTTAAAAAATGGAGGCAAAATAAATATTTTTATCAGATAAACAAAAGCTGAGAATGCATTGCTAGCAGAACTGCACTATAAGAAATATTAACTGAAGTTCTTTAGGCAGAATGAAAATTATACAAATGGAAACTTAGATGTATATAAAGGACTGCAGAATGTCAGAAAGGGTAAATATCTGGGCAAATATAAAATATATATTTTTAATCATCTTTTCATTTCTTTAAGGATAATTTAGGACCATGTTGGGAGCAGCAGGTCCAGTCGTGGCTGCCAATATGCTGAGTGTAAAGGAACGCTATTGAGGGCAGGGAGGAATGAGGCAGGCTTCCAGTCTGATGCAGAGATTAAGTGGAGTGAGACAGTCCAGACAAAAGGTAGCACAGCCCAACTAAGTATATGGAAGGGTGTGGTCCAGAGCAGCTCATAGGTGGTACAGTATTGCCTGAGCATTGCTTCCTGTGGTTGGTGTGCCTAGGCTCCCTGCATATCCTTCTGGGGCCCATGCAGCAGATGCTCTTGTTATGAGGCCACAGTGAACAAAAGGAATATGGAAAGCTACCTTTAGTTATACCTGCTATAATCTCTGTAACTATGTTATTATTTAATAAGTCCTTATATTAAAATCTTGGAATTTTACTTCCACCTACATAGAAACACAAGAATATGGATTTTTGGCCTAAAAATGGAGATTAGAAGATTTGCTTTCTCAAATCAGAGCTGCAACATCTATGTTTAAAGAATTTGAAAAATATGAAACTCAAATTTCAGTGAGGTCTCTGACTCATGGAAAGAAGTGATTTATTTAAAATAAACTTTATGAAATTGTAAATGAGAAATGAAAGTACGATGAAAGCTATCTTTACATATATTAATAATTGACCTTATCATGTCTTATGTAACGGAACATTTTCAAATAATTTTGAGATAATGCACCATTTAAGTTGTGGCATCATTTTCAGACCATTCACTCAAAATTAAAGAAAAAGAGTGGAATATTTTATGTGTAGACATCATGAGCTTATTAAAGGCCAATATTATTACAGGGTTTTGTATTAGAAATGAAAAAGCATTTTACAGGTAAATTATCATACTGTAATGGCTGGAGAAATATACACAATAACTTAGAGACTAAAAGTACCCTCTTTTTCACAGAACACCATTATTTGCTTGAAAGAACTGATGGACATTCCATAGGTAAATACTTGGCTATTTGGCAGATATTTTCTCAAATATGAAGTAAGCTTGTCACTTCAGTGTCAAGACAGTTCCATCCATCTGCCCCATGGGATCTAAGCCCCTCTCAATCAGAAACAGAGTGGGCATCATCATCCCCAAATCCTCTAGATTATGGAGTGAACAAACATAAGGGGGGAATGCAACTATGGACCTAAGTAGACTTGCTATTCTAGAGATGGAAGAACTTGCATCATTGACATAAAGTCAGTGGCCACCAGAGGTTCTGAGGGGAGGACGAGGGAAGCACAGGTGTAACATGGGGCATTTTTGGGACATTGGAATTATTCTGCATGACATTGCAATGGCAGACACAGGCTATTATACATTTTGTCAAAACCTATAAAATTGTGTGGTGCAAAGCGTAAACCATAATGTAAACTATAGACTATGGTTAGTAGCAATGCTTCAATATGTGTTCATGTGCTCATCAATTGCAACAAATGTACCACACTAATGAAAGATGTTGTTAATGGGAGAAAGAGTGTGTGTGGGGATGGGGTAATGGGAATCCCATATATATATATATTTGAGGTACTGGGGACTGGGGATTGAACTCAGGACCTAGTATGTGGGAAGCCGGTGCTCAACCACTGAGCCACATCGGCTCCCGTGAGTTGTTATTTTTGTTTGTTTTGCTAGTTTTTTTTTCCTAGGAGGCACCAGGAACTGAACCCGGGACCTCCTATGTGGGAAGCAGGAGCTCAACCACTTGAGCCACATCCACTCCCCAATCCCCTATATTTTCGATGTAACATTTATGTAATTTAAGCTTCTTTAAAAATAAAAAAACAAAACCAGAAAAACTCCTGCTGTTTGTGTCACCATCTGCTTGATTAATTTTTCATATTTTAAATGAATTAATAAATATTTTAAAAATTAAAAAGATGTTTTTTTAAAGCAAAAACAATTACAATGTATTGTGAGGTATATAACATATACAAAAGTAAAATATATGCCTACAGTTGCACAAAGGAAGGGAAAGGGAAAATGAAAGAATATTGCTGTAATGGTGCTATATTATATGTGAAGTAGCATAAAACTACTTGAAGGTAGACTGTAATAAGTTAAAAATGCATACTGTAAACCCCAGAGCAGTTATATAAAATTCAAAACAGATATAACTAGTAAGCAAATAAAGGAGATAAAATGGAATCCTAAAAAAATTACTCATTTAATTAAAAAAGAGCAGGAAAAGAAAAAGAAAAAAAACAATACAGATTGGACAAAGAGCAAAGAAATAGGAAGATGGACTTAAACCTAAACTTATCAATAATTCATTAAATATAAATGGTTTAAACACCCAACTAAAAGGCAGAGGTTGTCAGGCTGGATAAAAAGCATGATCGAACTATACGCTATTTATAAGAAATCCATTTTAAATATAAAGAAATAGAGAGGTGAAAAATAACAGGAGAGAAAAATGACATGCTAAAATTTATATGGAAATGCAAAGAACCTAGAATACCCAAAGCCATTCTAAAAAAGAAGAAAAACATTGGAAGATTTACTATATCTGACTATGAGATGTTAAATATATAAAGTTATAATAAGACAGTGTGACATCATGAAAGAGTAAAGAGAGTGTGTATATGGTCAAATGATTTTCAACAAGGATGCCTGTGGTAGACAGAATAATGACTCCTTA
The DNA here is from genome assembly GCA_026826555.1 of Tolypeutes matacus. Classification (NCBI taxonomy): domain Eukaryota; kingdom Metazoa; phylum Chordata; class Mammalia; order Cingulata; family Chlamyphoridae; genus Tolypeutes; species Tolypeutes matacus. The sequence goes on from JAKSZT010054531.1 coordinate 810,109, forward strand.
GAGATGGCCATATCTTAATCCCTGAAAGCTGTGAATATATTACCTTACACAGCAAAAGGGACTTTGCATATGTGATTACATTAAGTATTTTCAAATGGGAGATTATCTTGGGTTATTTGGGTAGGCCCAATGTAATCACAAAGGTCCTTATAAGTGAAAGATGGAGGCAGGAGAGTCAGAGAAGGAGATGTGATGAGGAAGCAGAGGTCAGACTGTTCTATTGCTGGCTGGAGGCCATGAGCCAAGCAATGTGGGCAGCCTCTACAAGATGAGAAAAGCAGGTAAACAAATTCTTTCCTAGAGCCCCCAGAAGGATTGCAGCCCTGCTGACATATTGAGTTTAGCCCATGAGACCCATTTTGGACTTCTGAATTCCAGATAATAACTTTGGGTTGTTTTAAGCCACTAAGTTTATTGTCATTTGTTACAGTAGCAATAGAAAAATAATACAGTGCCAAAGCAATTTAATAAGGACTGGAACATCTCTTCAACAAATTGTGCCAGAACAACAGGATATTAATATGGAAAAAAAAGAATTTCAACTTCTACCTCATTTCATACACAATTAGTTTAAGATGGATCATAGGCCTAAATATAAAAGCTTCTAGAAGAAAATGTAGGAGTATATTTTCATAACCTTAGACTAGGCAAAGATTTCTTAGAGGACACAAAGCTTTAACCATGAAAGAAAAAAATTAATATATTGGATTTTATCAAAATTAAAATATTTGCTCATTCCAAAGACACCATTGAGGAAATAATTAAGGAAGCTGACAGTTGGTTAAAAATCATTCACAACTCATATATCTGACAATTCCTATAACTCAAAATGAAAAAGCACAATAAAATTGGGCAAACTGTTTGAACAGACACTTCACAAAAGATATATGCATAGTGAAAAGGCACATGAAATGATACTCAACACCATTAGTCATCAAAGAAATGCAAATTTAAACCACAGTTACACATCTACCAGAATGGCATACCAAGTGTAGGCAAGGATGTGGAGCAACTGGGATTCTCATACATTGTTGGTGAGAGTGTAAAATGGTAAAACCACTTCAGAAAACAGCTTGGGAATTTCTTATAAAGTTAAAGAAGCATGTATTCTATGACTTATTCCCTTCCTGGGTGTTTATCCAAGAGAAATGAAAATGTGGGGAAGCGGCTGTGACTCGATTGGTTGGGCTCCCGTTTACCATGTGGGAGGCCTCGGGTTCGATTCCCGGGGCCTCCTGGTGAAGGTAGGCTCCCGTGCGGTGCAGTGAGCTGGTGCAGCGGGATGACCCAACAAAGGGAGACAAGCAGACACAGTAAATGGACACAGCGAGCACAAGCAGCAAGGTGGGGATAAATAAATAAATAAAAATAAATCTTAAAAAAAAAAAAAAAAAAAAAAGAAAAAAAGAAAATGTGATCACAAACAAGACACGTACATGAATGTTATAGTAGCTTTATTAATAATAGCCAAATGTTCACTAACAGGAGTATGAATAAACATATGGTTTAGTATATTCATACAATAGAATACTACCTAATAGTAACACAGAATGAACTACTGATGTATACAGCAACACAAATGAATCTCAATAACCTTACGTTGAATGAAGGAAGCCAGATGCAAAAGAATAGCCAACATATAATTCTAAGATCTAGAACAGGCAAAACTAAGCTACACCAATTGAAATCAGAACAGTGGTTGCCTCTGGGTACAGGGGGATTGACCAGAAGGGAACTAGAAGGGAAGTGCAAGGGAACTTTCTGGGGTGATGGAAATGTTATATATATTTGTTAAAACTCATGTAACTGTACACTTAAAATCTGCATACTTTAATGTGTGTAAGCTATATCCCAATAAAAATATTATGTTCAGTTATGTAATAAATCACTTCTTTAGGATATAAAGAAGTATATAGTAAAAAGTATGTTTCTCTCCTATTGCTGTCACCCCCTTCTCTCGCTACCTTGATATCCCCATTTCCTTCCCAAAGGCAATTATTATTATCAGGACCTGTGTATCCTTTAAAAGATACTTTATACATATACAATTGGAGCATATTATACCTACTCTTCTGTGCCTTGCTTTTTTCCCCCTGCTTAATAATATATCTTGGATACTGTTTTATATTAGTAGCATACACTTCTATAGAGATTGACCTAATTCTTTCAATGGCTGCATATATTCCCTTAAATGAATAAGCATAGTTTATCCAACCAGTCCATCAACAGGGTCTGGTTGAGTAGAGTAAATGTTTTTTGTTTATTAAATTTTGTTAAGCCTATCTGATGGTATGTGCATGTGTGTGTGTGTGTGTGTATTCTAATATGATTACCTTATTCTATTTTAGATCATGGGTTCCAAATAGTATTACTGGATTGCATAACATTCTTATATATAAACTCCATAAGCCTTATTACATGGTGTGGTAAGTGTGCTAAATTAGTCATGTACTGGTCTTTTTATGGGACTGTGTCACCTTTGGGATTTCCCTATGGTAGAGATATCTGGCCCAATCATACAGGCAGGCTCCATTTATCTCAGCTTTCCCAATTGGGCCCAGCTTTTCTTCCAGCTGGGATTGCCTCCTTATTCCAGGCCTGGTTGGGCAACATGGCTCCCTAAGTCTTAGGCTGGGACTAACTCCCGGATCACTGGCTTTATGGCATCACTGGCTTTGTATCTCCTGAGGGCTATACTTGAAACCCCATTCCTAGTCCCTTCTAATATTTATGAAGGGCTTGCTTTCTCAACTCCTTTCCTTTCATTGCCAATCTAGTGTTTTCCATGGATATACCTATTTCCTACAGCTGGAATACCTGGTACTTCCTGTAAAGGATGGATAGGTGCTACTGGGGTAAATTGTGTTCCGAGAGAAAGGCTAGATTATACTTCCAATCCTTTCATCTTAAAAATAGAAGTTTTCCAATGTGAATGATGAGACACTTATTATTCAAACACTCATTTATTCAGTTGTTCATTCAATTAACACTCTGCTAGGCACTGAGGGGGCATGCAGACAACCAAAGTACAGATTACCAAATGAGTTGGACAGACTATAAGTTTCATAGGCGTGTACTAGGACCTTTTCACCTTTCTCAAGTCTCTCCCCTTTAAAATATATCTTCCATACTACCAAGTGATATTTCTAAAACCAAAGCTCATTTGTTTTTATAGAAAAAAGTGTAAGCTCTTTAATACAGCATTCAAGGCCCTTTATAATCTGGCCCCAATTTCCTTTCAAGCCTTAATCCTTCCCATTCTCTCTTATATACCCTATGTTCTATACACATCCAACCTCTCCTTGGTACCATGAGGCCCCAGGCCCTTTCCAATTTCTGTTCCCTCTGCCTAGAATGTTTTTTTTCCTCTTCTTCACCTGACCAACTCCAAACAACCTTCAAGATTTAGTCCAAAGTCTTGGGAAAACATTTTCTCTGTGCTCCTGTCCTGGAATTGATCACATGGTTTTGCCACCTTTGTCACATTTGTTTGTCACCTTGTGAGCTTTATGAGAGTACTGGGTTTACCTTGATAGTCTTTGTATCTCTGAATACAAGTCTGAATAGGTCTAGCAAGTAATAGGGGCCCACTGAGTATTTGTTAAACAGATTAAGGGATAAATGGATGCAAAGGAGGAGCTCAAAGGGGCTTGATCTATTTAGGTAAGGACTTTTGAAAGGCACCGGCCTTGAAGCCAACCCTAGGAAGATGGTAGAGAGATGAGGAAAGGGCATCTGGAGGAGGGGGATTATTATTCTAGCAGATGGAAGTACAAAAGCCCAAAACTGAGAATGGAGACAGTTAGAGGGTCAGCCAGGCTGTGGCTGACTGCTGCAATGTCTTAACCTTTTCACCTACTAGTTTTTCAATTATATTTTCAGCTCCTGGAGGGCAGGGTATTTTGTGGAATCCTTTATATGTCCTTTATATTTGATGCACATCTCCATAGTCATTGTTCCTACTATCTTATGGTTCTTATTCTGTTTTGTATTATTATTATTTGTGTATTTGCATATCTCTGCAGCATTTACACCACCCTCCCTCCCCAGGTGCTTGAGGTTGGGGATGATGTCTCATTGTCTTTGCATCTTCCAAGATACCTAGCAGAGTGCCTGGCACACAATGGGTGCTCAATAAATATTTTTTGATCTACCATTTGTTGATCTGATTTCAGAGGACCACAAGGATATTTGTGTGCAACTGTGTATTATGACACAAAACTCATATATGCCTGCACATATCGCATAGTCTATTTTTGGCAATTTTCATTAAAGTGTTATCTTATTGTACCTTGAAGACTGTCATTTCAATTTTCTTCTTCGTTCCTTCTTGGATGACTCACATCTCTTATACCAGAAGGATATGACAGAAGGGATTTTAAAAAGGTTTGAATAAATTTATGAATGACATAGTCAATATGTCTGGGTAAAAGTAGCTAGGCACATGCAAAGGGAAAGGAGGGGACTTGCATTTCAAAAGTGCCAGAAACTGTGCTAGCTACTTGGCATATATTACATCTCAATTAATCATGCTGAATGTTTTAGTATAAAGGCAGAAAATCTCTATCTAAGGCTAAGCCCACATCCATTCAGGCACATAGTTTGTCCAGGTACCAGAGGCAATATTCATCCTTATTAAAATTTTACCAGCCTTTTAATGCAGATGAATCTATGGATTTACTATTGCTTCCTAGGAACAGAACATTCATTCTCACTCCAGCCTTCTACAGCTTAAAACTCCTTTTGACATAACTTGATCAGTTTTTAAAGTCCCAGTGCTTTAAATTATAATGTGATCTGAGATATCCCCATAGCAATAACAGTGATTGTTATTTATTCACAGTGCTTACCTTTATATTTCATAAAGCTTCCAAATACTGAATAAAGGTAAGCCAAGTCAAGAAAAGAGATTTATATTAACCCTGACACCAGCAAATTGTCTCAAATTATAGTGTGCCTTCTACTTGTAGTCTAAACACATTAAATGGTTTTTGCTGAGAAACATATTACATCTCACCTGTGGTTAAAAGAAAATTGGAAGGAAATTAGTTCAAGTTGTTCTTAATTAAAAAAAATAATAGTAACTTTTAAAAGGATAATGTGCCCAAATGTATAGCTTCTGCATCTGGCAGGAATCATAAAAGTACCATCCCTCATGCTTGGGAAATGGCTTGAGAAGGGGAGACTGCATGCACTGGTTTACTATTTTAAGTCACAGTCTAAGGTCTATGGCTGAGGTCCTGAACGGTGATGACATGCTTCCTTCCAGGTGTGGGGGAAGGTGGGAATGGAAGGGGTACACCTTTGGATTAGGAATTATCAGCATAGTCACAGGTTCCAGACAGCTTCTATTAACTTGTTTTGGGAACATATTTGCTTTGGAAAACTTAAAGCCCATCTCATATGGCTAAAGAAAATGGAAGGATTCAAACGACATGTTGCACATTTTGGATCATCCTGTCCCAACCTTTGTGTGCCACTAATTGTTGGAAAAACACCAGACCTGTCTGTGTAGTGATAATGTGTTTCTTAAATTTTGCATTAGTCAAAGAAACTTAAGAATCTAAGATTACCATCAAAAGACATGGGTTACATAGCACCTATGGGAATTCTAAAAAAATAGACAAGAACCCAATTTATACATTTTAAAAATAGTCCCTTCTCTTTTGAGGCTGGGGGATGAAAATATGCACATATTCCAAAGAGTTCTTTGTGTGAACAGGTGACCCCTTCCCACAGTCTCTGTAATTAATTGAGAAATTAAAGTTGGTTGGCCTTTGAGATCTCTTGTAAAAGAAGGCATAAGGTCTTGGATATTTTGGAACAAGAGTCCACTATTCTGCCAAGACAGTGTGTTATTGTTATTGGAGTGTCTCTCAACAAAACGGTATTGAGTGGTGAGGACGTGATTTTGATTAGGTGGAATGACTCAGCTCTTCCCCTTAAAGAAGAGAGGACTTGTCAGAGCCTTACTTACCTCATGATCTGGGATCTCAGAGGATAGTGTTTTCCCTAGGATGACCCCGGTCAAGTATGTCCAGCATCGAGCTGTGTTGGCAAGGTTGTAGCCTCCTGTCTCCATCAAGAATTGTGAAGTTAGGAAAGAATAGTCACAAAACAGCAGGAGAGGGAAGGTGGGTAAGGGAGGAGAGAAAAATGTTTTAATAAAAGGGCTAAAAAGACAAACTCAACTTGCAGAATTTCACCTAAACATTCCCTTACAGTATTTTTAAATCACCTAGTAGGCCAACTTTAGTGGACTAGACAGATCATGCACAATGCGGAACTGGGAAGTCCAAGGTCTGCAAAGATTAAAGAGGTTCTCATATCTGAACAAATATGCACCTGAAGATGCTAAGTGCCTCAATTCTATCAAGAGATATCAGCAAGATTTAGATCCTTGGAACTCAGATCCCTTGAGGTGAAGGTTTTTGAAGGTTTTTGTGATGAATTTTGCAACAATTCCATAAAATGACTGCTGGATGTGATTTGTATTTTAAAGCTACTGGCAAATACAGCCATAAGAAGTCCAGGAAAGAGATCAGTAAAATGCTGATAGAAACACACTTCTTTCTTTTAATATCATCATTCCTTTTTTCCACAAAACACAGGCCTGGTGGCAGGGATTAAAGAGAGTGAGGTGAGAAAGGGACTGTTGATTGACGTTCTGACCTATCTCATCAGGTCTTGCCATAGCCACCCGGCAGCCATATTATACAGACCAATAATCAGCATATTTTTCTGCTGAATAGGTGTGGTCTACCATGCAAGCACTGGAACACTGGCCTTCAGCTAAATTCTAAGACTATAGGGGCAAAATGGAATGATTTCTTAACAACAATGCAGTGTAAGGGAAATAGAATTGGGTCTATTTTTGGTAGGGTGACAATATAATTTATTGGCCAAAATGGTACACTTTTAAGAATAAAAGGGGACACTATTAATAATACACTTGGATAACAGGTATAAACTGGGACATATGGTCACTTTTTTCTTAAGCCTTTTTACCACTTGAAAGGTCAGGGATGCTGGAGCTTCTGGAGTATGTCTTGTATAGGCCTAAAAGGGGTCCACTGAGGCTTGGGGATGTGGCCATCTCTATTAATTATTTATTTGTCATAGGAGCTGAGAATTTTCAATTTCTCAGGGAAAAAATAAATAAATAAAAAGATTGTCCTAAGACAAACTTCTTGATAATAAGTTAAATAGTTCATGTACTTTAAACATCACTGACATGGAAAAATCTGAATTTATAAGATAGATTTATTAGGCATGATTATTTAATTTCAAAAAGAGTCACTATAGGTTTTGTTTAAACAGTAAGCTCCCTCTGATACACATAAAATATGATTTGTAAAAATGCCATTTCTGCACAAGTATCTTCAGTAATATACATGAGTATAAGAAAAGGTATACTTTTATATTCAAAAGCCAAAACTTTGGGCTTACAAAGAAAAGAGAGTTTTGAGAATGATAAAAGGCTCTTCATGGAAAGGCTGTAGCCTCAAACAAAAGCAGAATTCTCACGGATGTATGTTTTGTTTTTCTCCCTGTATCATAAGTTCTGTTTTTCTCCCTGTATCATAATCACCCTCTTTAGTGCTGTTAAGGAAAGTAATGTCACACAGTACTTATTAATTTTATCTTTTCCTGGAGTTGAAGTTAATACATTTCTTGCCAGTTTTTCACCCAATAAGAGGTTGTCACTTATAAACAACTGTAGTTTTGGTCCCTTTAGGGTTTGAGGCTGCCGAAGAACCAGGTTTACATATTGGTGTTGAATGCTCACTCATTTACATAAGGCTTCCCTCTGATTTCCTCTAATTTGTATTTTATAACAGGTAGACAAAAGTAACAACAATTACCTGTTCCTTAATGCACACATTTTAAGCTCAATTTGCCTGACCATGTTACTTTAACACACCCATCCATTCATCCAGTGAAATAAAGATTGTGCAAAGTAGGTAGAAAGAAGATTCTAAGCAAGGCATCTTCAAAGGTGGTTGAGTTTGTGAAAGGTCCCTTTTACAAATGTATAAATGCTTCTATTGAACAGACCCAGCGTTCTGTTGGTTAAGTAATACCGAACACACTGAAATACACACTGAAGGCAAGAATACTCAAGAGACTCTTTAGATCTCTCAATTTTGCTTCTTTTGTAACATGCATGGGGCTTTCTGTGTGTAGGAGAGGAGAGTCTGTTCTTGAATTTAGCTTAGATATTTAATTAAATTCATGTGTTTATTATTTATATATGAGTAGGGTTAGAATTTTAGTGTTGCTTTCAAAAGATGATGATTAGAACTGAGAATCAAAGAGCAGATGGATCAAAGTCCACTGGGGTTAACATCCTCTATTATAAGATCAGAGGTAGCCTTTAACCAAAGGGCCTTTGCTTCAAGAATTGAAACTTAAGTCTTCAGAATGCCAAGGAGTCAATGTACTTTCCAAGCTGAGGAGAACTATGCCAGAGTAGTTACTTTATGCTGAACTGTAGAGGTGACAGATTTCACTATCTGAGGCTTCTGGGCCATAGGCAGATTGGTATTATCCAATCTAAGAAAGCCAAGTTTTCCTCAGTTTCAAAGGACACTGTGGTGGAAGGTCAACAAATTCTCCTGGTGTATTAGTCAGCCAAAGGAGTTCTGATGCAAAGTACCAGAAATCTGTTGGCTTTTATAAAGGGTATTTATTTGGAGTAAAAGCTTACAGTTACAAGGCCCTAAAGAGTCCAACTCCAGTTTACTTCCTCACAAAAGTCTGTTGCCATGTGTTGAAGCAAGATGCAGGGTGACCTCTCCTGGTCTCGCCTTCCTTCTTCCTCTGAAGGATCCGTGGGCCCAGCTTCTTCCGATCTCAGTTGTAGGCTGGCATAGTACTCGTCTCTCAGAGTTTCTCAGCTGCTCTATACTCTTTGCAAGGTCAGCTGTAAACTATCAGGTGAATGGCTCATCTCTCCCTGGGACTCCAGGATCAAAACTGACAAAGTTCTCTCTTCTTCTTCTGTATCTTTTTCTGTGTGTCTTCTTGAGTAAGTGCCCATTTATATCAACCCACCAAGGGCGTGGGGACTTAACATGAGTTATACCCTACTGATGTGTTAGAATCAAAGCCCTAATCTTAACATAATTTAATCAAAGACATTTCAGCTGAATCTAATATAATCAAAGGGTATCACACTCAGAACAGACCCTTTTACAAACATAATCCGTATCTCTTTTTGGAATTCATAAATAATATCAAAGTGCTACACTTTGTAACCTTCCTTTGTACTCACCTCCTCCCAAAATGAGTGTTGCCAATTGCCACTGAAGGATGTACTTAAGACACTTGCCAATTCCCACTGGAGTCATGTTAAAGGAGCACATGGGATCCCCAGCTATTGTATCAGCTCCCAGCTGTAAGACTACTGCTTTGGGATTAAAGGCTATGTATACCTCCTTTAATACACTGTAGAAAAGAAAAAGGATACAAAATGTTAGAAAAAGATAAGTTAGTTTGGCATGGGGGTGGAGATGGTATTGGTGGGGAAGTTGGAGGTATAGTTGAATCAGTAAGTGGTTAAGGAAGAAACAACCTGGCAAAACTCATCAAACTATCCACCTGAAAAGGATCAGTTGGACTATATGTAAATTATGCCTCAATAAACTTAATTTAAAAAAAAAACAACACTTTCCCTTACCACCACCCTTACCAGGGAACAGATTTACCCTTCTGTTTTAACACTTGGACTTCCTTAAATACTAGTATTAAACTTTAATAACCTTAGGACATAGTGTACACACTTCTAAAATCTGGGAAAACAAGATATATACATTGAATAGTTTAAAGATTATTTCTGGAGCTCTCTCTGCCTAGAGGGGCCTGCACCAAATCTTGGTGTGTATTTCCATCTTTCTCTCCCATTTCTCAGCAAACTCTGTTCTTTCTCTCATTTCCCAAATAAATTCTTTTTACTGGCCTAAAAAAAAAAAATAATAAAAATAGAAAGATTATTTCTGGTAATTTAAGATTACAGTCTTACTTAGGGTATATCACCTTGTTATCTGTGGGGATTAGGGGTGAAAAGTACATGCTTTGAAAAGCATAGATGTTATCAGTTTACCTTTTATTATGCAAAAAGAATTCAGGGATATGAAATGCTGTCCTCCCAATAACCAGGGTATTATAGGGAGGAAACCATAACAACTAATCCCAAATTATAAAACTGAAAACACCTTAAATGACAAATTGTAATGTGTAATAATGAGCATAATTTTGGATAGAATCATTCATTGCTATCAAATTAACCTAACTGCTTTTTGCAATAGTTAGAAGCCTTATAGATGTCAATGTGGCAGCTCACCTTAGAAGGCTTCCAATATTATCATTAATTGAGCACTGACAATGTCCAGAATGCATTCCGAGGAATTATAAGGTCCCTGCTCTCAAGGGGCTTACAATCTAGTTCCCAGATGAAACACATATCAGTACTCAAGGGCTTGAGTAACTTTTATACAAAGACATATAAACAAGTGCAAATTAACACACTTTAGAGTTGAGAAAAATACAGAGTAAAAAAGTGATTAAAAATGTTGGGGTTTATGAACCCCCTCTCAATCAATGTGTCAAATTACATCAGTGCAGCAAAGACAGAAAAATCCCAGATCCTTCTGAAACTAAAAAAGGAGTTCAGGGACATGAAATGCTATCCTCCTAAATTCATATGTATCCAGGATATTGAAAGTATTGAAAAATGCTCAGACCACAGAGGCATTCTTTGAATCAAAGATTGATTTGTTTCTATTTCCCATCCATACAGAGACAAATATTTAGTAATTGTTGAGATTATAGGAATGTTATATAAAAATTATGACATATGATTCTTAATATAAGAATACTTGGGCCTATTTTTCCTTTCATGTGCTTATCTCCTGGGTACAGAGGGAAAATAAGCAATCTGAATCGTTAGTCAACATTTACTGAGCATCTACACAGATAGAATACCCTATTAGCTGCTGCTGGGAAACAGAGGAAGGCATAGGCTCTGTTCTAAAAAAGTTTATTGCTTAATGGAGAGGAGAGGAAGGCAAGAAGTATGAATGTTTTTCATTTTTTCTTTTCCTCACATAGCACACACATTTACTGAGTGCCCACTGTGTGCCCAACACATAACTGTACCAGATGCTGCAGGAACAAAGATGAATATAGCACATCCCCTGTCTTTATGTAGCTCAGAAAGCAGAGGAAGAGACAGACTATATCAATAAACAATTAAAATATAACGATAAAGTATAAGAGATGGCACAGAGGAGGGAGTAACCAATTTTTCCAGAGGATGCAAGGAAAGGCTTCACAGAGGTAACTCTTGACTTAGGTCTTAAAAGATGAGAAAAGCTACAATGAAATACCACTATACACTTATTAAAATGACTAAAATGAAAAATAGTGGTGACATCAAACGATAGTGAGGATATGACATTTGGAGGATCACACATACATTGCTGGAGGGAATGTAAAATGGTATAGCACTCTGGAAAATAGTTTGGTAGTTCCTGTCAAAAGTAAAAATGGATTTACCATAGATCCAGCAATTCCACTATTGGGCACATATTCCAAAGAAATGAAGGATTATTTTCATGCAGAACTTGTACACAAATGTTGCATGAAATTATACATAAAAGCTCATAGTAGGGGAAATGTATGTTGCTCAAGCGATTGGGCTCCCGCCTACCACATGGGAGGTCCGTAGTTCGGTTCCTGATGCCTCCTCAAGAAGACAGCAAGCTGGTACGATGGGCAGGCACAGCAAGCTGACACAACAAGATGATGCAACAAGAGACACAAGAAGAAAAACACAATGAGAGACACAACAAAGCAGGGAGCAGAGGTTCCCGGTGCTTCCTAAAGAGGACAAGCAGGACGGTGTGCTGGTGAGACAGGCAGGTGTGGTGAGCTGATACAACAAGATGGCGCAACAAGAGACACATGAGGAAAAACATAATGAGAGAACAGCAAAGCAGGCAACGGAGGTGGCTTAAGCGATTAGGCGCCTCTCTCCTACATTGGAGGTCCCAGGTTCAGTTCTGGGTGCCTCCTAAAAGGAACAAAGAAGACAAACAGACATAGCAAGTGCAAACAACAAAGGGGTGGGGACAGATAAAAAATAAAATAAATCTTAAAAAAAAAAAAATGCTCATAGTACTTTTATTTGTAATAGCCCCAAATGGGAAACTACCAAATATCCTTCAATGGGTGAATGATTACAACCTGTGGTACATCCATACTGTGGAATGCTACTTAGCAATAAGGAATGAACTATTGATATGCACAACAACTCGGATGAACCTCAAGAAAATTGAAATAAGCCAATATCAACAGAATATATACTGTGTGATTTTATTATGTAACATTAGTGAAATAACATAATTACAGAAATGGTGAGCAAATTAATGGTTCCCAGGGGTTAGGGAGGATGGGGTGGGTATGGCTATAAAGGAGTAGCATAAGGGATATTTGTGGTGGTGATACAGTTATGTGTCTTGATTGTGGTGGTGGTTATACAAGGCTACACATGTGGTAAAATTGCAGAGAGATATATACACACACATATACACATGAGTTCATATATAACTGGCAAAGTCTGAATAAGCTATATGGATTGTACCAATATCAATTTCTTGGTTTTGATATTGCACTATAGTTGTGCAAGATGTTAACATTGGCGGAGGCTGGAGTAAGTGTGCACAGGACCTCTTTGTACATTTCTTTGCAACATCCTGTGAATCTATGATTATTTCAAAATGAAAAGTTAGAAAAAGGTGCTGGGTAGAATTTCCATGTAGGGTGGAAGTAGGGGAGCTGGAAGCAGGAAGCAGGGAATGGGTGGTTATGGGGGGCTATGGGTAGGGGAATAGGCTCAGAGAAGGAACAGCACATGCAAAGGCAGGAAGGGTTGAAACAGAGTGGTGGGAGGTAAGGCTAGAGAAGTAAACAGAGGCCTGGTCACAAAAGGTCATATATACCAGGCAGGCTAAGGAGTTTGGACTTTTGCTTAAAGGGTATGAAGCACCTCAAACGTGTGTGTATGTGGGGGGCATGGTTAGATTTACCTTTTTAAAAAAAATTTTTAAGGAGGTACCAGAGATTGAACCCAGGACCTCATACATGGGAAGCAGGGGTTCAACCACTGAGCTACATCAGCTCCCCAGATTTACCTTTAAAAGATACTCTGGGGAGGTGGATGTGGCTCAAGCAATTGGGCTCCCGTCTACCATATAGGAGGTTCAGGGTTCGATTCCTGGGGCTCCTGGTGAAGGCAAGCTGGCCTGTGCAGTGAGCTGGCCCAAGCAGAGAGTTGGCCCATGCAGAGTGCTGGCCCACGCAGGAGTGCTGGCCCGAGCAGAGAGCTGGTGCATCAAGATGACGCAACAAAAAGAGACACAGAAGAGAGACAATAAGAGATGGAGCAGACCAGGGAGCTGAGGTGGCACAAGAGATTGAGCACCCCTCTCCCACTCTGGAAGGTCCCAGGATCGGTTCCCGGTGCTGCCTAAAAGAGAAGACAAGCAGATGCAGAAGAACACACAGCAAATGGATATAGAGAGCAGACAGCGAGCACAAAAACAACGGGGGTCAGGGGGAGAAATAAAGAAATAAAATAAATCTTTTTCTTTTATTTTAAAAAATGATACTCTGGATACAGTGAAGGATACACTGAAGGAGGCAGGGAGGTTAATCAGGAGGATTTTGCAACCATCCAGGCCAGCAAAACGGAGACTCTGAACTACAGCAGTAGGGAGGATGGGGAGAAATGATGGGAAAGAAGAGGTGGATTTGAGCAGGAGCAGGTGTTTCTGGAATAGTTGTTTTAATTATAGCCAGGTAGGGAAAATAAATCCTTAAGAAGTTCTGATGAAGAGGGCTCTGGATGGGTAGAGAAAAAGGTAATTAAAAGCTTTGAAGGGGATGAGCAGTTGAAATACAGGGGCTTATTTGGGAGTTGGAGGTCGTCCTGAGTACTGTTGTGGCAATGGATGTAGGCCATTTTAAATCAGCACACACCACTCAGAACTGAGTGGGAGAGAGTGTGGTCTACAGTGTGAACTGTGGTCTATGGTTGGTGGCAAGGCTCCAGGATGTGTAAGTTCATTGAGGGTGGTGGGCCACACTGTGGGAGATGTTTGTGTGGGATGTGGTGGGAAGTGTGGGAGGTGGGCAACATGGGAATCCCAGTGGGTTCCGTGTAATATTTTAGGTAATCTAAGCACCTCTTAAAATATATGTATATATATTTTAAAAAAATAAAAATAAATTTCAAAATAAAAAAAAAATAAAAGCTTTGAAAAGGGTGTGTTATTGTGTACAGAATGCAAACTTCAAAGCAACTGCAGATGATGACAGCTCACAGAGAGCTAAATGGTGGAGATTCTTAAAATTCAAGACCGGGAGTTTTCATTTGATTTGATCGTCAAATGGGAGCCACTGGAGAAGTATAAGTTAAGTACTGCTGTTGTTGAAAAATAATGTTTAGGAATTCTGAGTTTTGCTGCTGCATGTAGGGAGACAGTCTAGAGGCAGAGGGGTTGGTAAAAAGGGTACTGAATCATTATAGACTTTAAGGGTAACAGGAAGCAAGGTAAGGTAAATTTGGAAAAAAAACTGAGAGGGTTAGTGACAGAGTAAGGGGGCCAAAGGAGAAAACACATCGTACCCATTCTTCCAGAATTCATGGACAGGGGAAAGAGGAATTGGAATACTTCTTTTACTTTTTTATCCACCATGCCAAACATACTTTATTTTTGAATATATTCTATTTTGCTATTGAAGATACAGGATAGTCAATTAAGAATTTTACCAATAGAAATATTATTTTACAAACTGCCATCTTATCCAAAGAAATATTGTTATTACCAAGAAAAACATTTTTTGTTTATATATTAAGTTGTAATGTATATAACATATTGAGTACAATGCCTGGCACATAATAGCTGAGCAATAAATATGTTTCCTTTTTTTTTTTTTTTTTTTTTAAAGATTTTATTTATTTATTCATTTATCGCCCCCTTGCTGCTTGTGCTCGCTGGGTCAGCTAACCACGCCATGCGGGCGGGCTTGCCTTCACCAGGAGGCCCCGGGAACCGAACCCGGGGCCTCCCATATGGTAAACGGGAGCCCTACTGATTGAGCCACAGCCGCTTCCCTATATGTTTCCTTTTGTTTCCTGAGTTGAATCAAATGTGCAAGAAAAAAAGAAAGAAGCCTGGAAATTTTTAAGAAATTGTTTACAAGGCTATACTATTTCATTCAATTTAATTGTAATTTTCTCTCATGATCTCAAAGTATTTTCCCATTTATCATTGATCTTTTCAATCACCATGCGATATAAACAGGGCTACATATTATCAATTTTATCCTAAATGAAAAACTTTTAAGCATAGAAAGAACAAGAGATTTCTCCAAATTTTCAACAACTCAATAATAGGACTGGAACTCAGAGTCCAAGTTTTAATGACTCATTAAGAATCCTATACCAACAAACCCTGTGTAACTGGCTGTTTGATGTTTTACTCAAAGGACTAATTTATATTCTTTTTTTTTAAGCTTCTGATTTTTGTTTATTTTATCCTTTTTAATTTTTAAAGAAGCTTTAGATTATACAAAAGATACATAGAAAATATAGGGGGATTCCCATATACCTCACCCCTCCCCCTCCCACACTTCCCCCCATTTTAACAACATCTTTTATTAGTGTGGTACATTTGTTACAATTGGTGAAGCATATTGAAGCATTGATACTAACCATGGTCAATAGTTTACATTATAGTTTACACTTTCAACTGCACATTTTTTATAGGTTTTGACAAAACGTGTAATGGTCTGTATCCATCATTGCAATGTCATTCAGAAAAATTCCAATGTCCCCAAAATGCCCCACGTTCCCTCTCCTTTCCTCAGAAACTCTGGTGACCACTGACTTTATATCAATGTTACAAGTTCTTCCATTACTAGAATAATGTCTGCTTTAGCCCATAGTTGGATTCCCCACTTATGTTTGTTCATTCCTCAATATTGAGGGTTTTAGGATGGTAATGCCCACTCTGTTTCTGATTAAGAGTGCGCTTAGATCCCATGGGGCAGATGGATGGAACTGTCTTGCTTGCAGTTGTAGATAATCTCTGTTTATTGGGATGGGTGTTGTCCATCATCATCATTTTGTTAGTTGTCCTGGGTGAGTCCGATGAACTGGAGAGTGGGTGCTGCAACTCTGCTGAGATTCAGAGCTCAACTGGCATATGAGCAGACCAAAGATTTAAGTCTCTTATACATATATTTAATGATTATAATGTTAATTATAGGGTCAAATAAAAGGGGCAGAAGAGCCATGGATTGGGAAATTATAAATGAGTCAAACTCTGATACAATGGGGGGATAGGTTATCATATATTCCAAGGTAAGGCCCACTGACAGGGTGCCTAATTCCTGAGATTGTCTGCCCTGCATATAGTGTCTAGATGTCTCTAGGGCCCACAGGAGCACCCCTGCTTGAGGCATGGTTTACTGGGGCATTTAATGAGATCCTCCTGAGACACGCATAAGCATAGTCTTTGGAATGACCTCCTGACTCACTTTGAAATCTCTTAGCCATAAAAAGTCATTTGTACTTAATATTTCCCCTTTTTGGTCAAGGTCTTTTTCCAAATGCATTGCTAGTTGGTGCTTGGTAATGATCCCTCGGTTCCAGGGAGGGTCATCTCGGGAGTCATGTCCCATACCAGGGGGAAGGTTGTGAGTTTATATGCTGAATTTGGCTTAGAGAGAGGCCCCTTTGAGCAACAAGGAGATTTTCAGGAGGTAGTCATAGGAAATATATAATACTAAGCTAAGTTTCAATTTCACAAGAACAATGTTCATAAGTACAACTAATCAATGTCAAGGGCCTTGCGTATTGGTCTGTCCTCCTTTGCTAGGCACTACCCATATACTCTAGGGATCCTTGCAGTTCTATTAGAGAATGTCGCAGGACTTTCCAGGATGGGAATTCAATATTCTTTTGGTTATTGTGTGGGTCTCCACCCACTGAGACAATACCCCACGACCACTTGAACATATTCATATTCTATAAAGGCATGCCTCAGCTGCACACCTCCCCACACATCCTGCCATCACCTACACCCCCACCAGTGATCCTCCCCTGCCACAGTTGTGACCCTTCTGCAATTGAAAACCTCCCCCAAAACAAAACAAAAGAATAAAAATAATAAAAGATAAAATAATTAAAAATTGTGTCTTTCATCACCAAATGTTTTTCTTTATGTAGAGTGACAATTTTTTTCTGTATGTTTCCCAGTGTCTTATTTTTTTCATTTTATTTTCAAAGAAGATTTAGGTTACAGAAATGTCTCATAGAAAATATAGGGGATTCCCCTATACCTTACCCCTTCCCCTTCTCACATTTCCCCCTATTGATAAGATCTTATATGAGTATGGTACATTTGTTACAGTTGATGAACAAATATTAAAGCATTGCTACTATCCATAGTCAATGGTTTATATTATGGATTACATTTTGCACTGTACACTTTTATATGTTTTGACAAAATTTATAATGGCCTGTATCCATCATTGCAAGATCATGCAGAACAATTCCAACGCCCTAAATTTGCCCTATGTTCCATCTATTCCATTCTTCCCTCCCCGTCCCCTTGGAACATATGGTAACTACTAAGTTTTAATTTTTGAAGAATAAGGTTCATAGTTACATGCATTAATATTGAGGACTTGACATGTTGGTCCGTTATCTTTCCCCCTCCCCTGCCCCAAGATGGCTCCCTCATCTGTTTGCTCATTGTTTTTGCTCATTGTCTGCTTGTTGTTTTTTGTCATTGTCTGCTCATTGTCTGTGTGTTTGTTTTTTTCTTTCTTTCTTTAGTTGGCACTGGGAACCAAATCTGGGACCTCCCATGTGGGAGGTGGGCACTCAACTTCTTGAGTCACATCTGCCACCTACTTGTTTGTTTTTTGCTCGTTGTCTGCTCATTGTTTTTGCTCGTTGTCTGCTCATTGTTTTTTTTTTTTTTTTTTTTTTTTTACTGGGAGGTACCGGGGATCGAACCCCGGTCTCTCCATATGGTAGACGGACGCCGAACCTCTTGAGCCACGTCCGTTTCCCTGCTCATTGTTTTTTGCTTGATATCTGCTCATTGTTTGTTTGTCTTCTTTAGGAGGCACCGGGAACTGAACCCAGGGCCTCCCATGTGGGAGGCAGGCACTCAACTGCTTGAGCCACTTCTGCTTCCCTGGTCTGTTATCTTTCATTAGGCATTGCCTATGTTCTTGAGAGAATCTTGCCCCTCTAACTGAGAACATAAAAGGACTCCCCTGAATGGGTGTTTAATATTTTCTTGTTTATTGTGTGGGTCTCCACCCATTGAGATAACACACTATGACAGGATGAAATTTTCATATTCCATAGAAGCATGCCCCAGGTGTGTCCTATCCCACATATACCCCCACCCCCAATGCCATTCACCAGTAACACTCCTCTGCCATATTTGCCAAATGAACATTCCCACCATTGTATTTTTAATCATAGACCTACAAATCCCCAGAGTTTACCTGTTTCTTTCTCCAGCCCTCTCCCCAGTTCCATGGATAGTCCAACTCAACCCCCCACCCTACTCCCCCTTACATTCCAGCACCATCAGCCCCCCTCACATCCCTGCACCAACCTCACCCTCATTCACTGCCCAACCACCCCTTTCCACCTTATCATAGGTTTTGCCCATATTGAGCATCAGCTCACTACACTCTACTCCCTTTCTCTCTCCTGAAAACCTGTCTTCCAGATGGTAGCTCTGTGAGTCTGCTCAATTTGCTTAATTCATATCAGTGAGGTCATGTAATATTTGTCCTTTAGTGACTGGCTTACTTCACTCAACATAAGGTCTTCAAGATTCATCCATGTTGTCCCATGTGTTAATACTGCATTCCTTCTATAGCTGAGTAATAGTCCATTGTATGTATATACCACAATTTACTTATCCATTCATCTATTGATGGACACTTGGGTTGCTTCCAACTTTTGGTAATAGTGAATAATGCCACTATGAACACTGGTGTGCATACATCTGTTTGTATCCCTGCCTTCAATTCTTCTGGGTATATACCCAGAAATGGGATTGCTGGATCATATGGCAGTTCTACAATTAGCTTCCTGAGGAACCGCCAAATTGTCCTCCACAATGGCTGCACCATTCTACATTCCCACCAGCAGTGGATGAGGGTTCCCTCTCCTCCACATCCTCTCCAACACCTGTAGTTATCTGTTTTTTTAAATAGCCAGCTGTATAATTGGTGGAAGATGATATCTCATTGTAGTTTTGAGTTACATTTCCTTAATAGCTAGTGATGTTGAGCATCTTTTAATGTACTTTTTAGCCATTTGTATTTCTTCTTTGGAAAAGTGTCTATTCAAATCTCTTGCCCATTTTAAAAAATGGGTTGTTTGTCTTTTTATTTTCTAGATGTAGAATTTCTTTATATATGCTGGATATTAGGCCCTTATTGGATAAATGGTTACCAAATATTTTCCCATTGAGTAGGCTGCTTTTTCACTTTCTTGACAAACTCCTTTGAAGTGCAAAAGTTTTTAATTTTGAGGAGGTCCCATTTATCTATTTTTTCTTTCATTGCTCATACTTTGGGTGCAAAATTCATGAAACCATTTCCTACTTCAAGATTTTGTAGATGCTTCCCTACATTATCTTCTAGGAGCTATATGGTCTTGGCTTTTATATTCATATCTTTGATGCATCTTGAGTTAATTTTTGTATAGGGTGTGAGATGGTGATCTTCTCTCATTCTTTTGGATATGGATATTCAGTTCTCCAAGCACCATTTGTTGAAGAGGCTATTCTATCCCATTTGAATGGGCTTGGTAGCCTTGTCGAATATCAGCTGACCAATATATGTGAGGATCTATATCAGAACTCTCAATTTGGTTCCATTTGTCAGTATATCTATCTTTATGCCAATACCATGCAGTTTGGACCACTGTAGCTTTGTAGTATGCTTTAAAGTCAAGTAGCATGATTCCTCTCTTTCAATATGTTTTTGGCTATCTGGGGCCCCTTGCCCTTCCAAATAAATTTCACAGTTAGCATTTCCAATTCAGTAAAAAATCCTGTTGTAATTTTTATTGGGATTGCGTTAAATCTGTAAATCAGTTTGGGTACAGCAGGCATCTTAATGATGTTTAGTCTTCTGATCCATGAACATGGAATAGTCTTCCATTTATTTAGGTCTTCTTTGACTTCCTTTAACAATGTTGTGTAATTTTCTGTGTACAAGTCCTTTACATCTTTAGTTAAGTTTATTCCTAGATATTTGATTCTTTTAGTTGCTATTGTAAATGGAATTTTTTTTCTTGATTTTCTCCTCAGATTGCTCATTATTGGTGTACAGAAATGCTACTGATTTTTGCGTGTTGATCTTATATCCTGCCACTTCACTGAACTTGTTTATCAGCGCTACAAGGTTTTTTTTTTGTAGATTTGTCATGGCTTTCTACATATAGGACCGTGTCATCTGCAAACAGTGAGATTTTTACTTCTTCCTTTCCAATTTGGATGCTTTTTATTTCTTTTTCTTGCTTAAGTGCTTGAGCAAGTACTTCTAACACAATGTTAAATAAGAGCAGTGACAGTGGGCATCCTTGTCTTGTTCCAGATCTTATAGGGAAAGCCTTTAGCATTTCACCATTGAATATGATTTTAGCTGTTGGTTTTTCATATATACCCTTTATCATGTTGAGGAAATTTCCTCCTATTCCTATCTTTTGAAGTGTTTTTATCAGGAAAGAATGCTGTATTTTGTCAAATGCTTTTTCTACATCAATAGAGATGATCACGTGGTTTTTTTCTGTTGATCTGTTAATGTGGTGTATTACATTGGTTGATTTTCTTATGTTGAACCATCCTTGCATATCAGGGATGAAATCCACTTGATCATGGTATATAATTCATTTGATGTGTTGTTGGATATGATTAGCATGTATTTTGTTGAGGATTTTAGCATCCAGATTCATTAGAGAGATTGATCTGTAGTTTTCCTGTGGTGTCTTTGTGTGGCTTTGGTATTAAGGTAATGCTGGCATCATAGAATGAGTTAGGCAATGTTCCCTCCACTCCTATTTTGGAAGTGTTTAAGCAGGATTGTTATTAGTTCTTTCTGGAATGATTGATAGAATTCACTTGTGAAGGCATCTGGTCCTGGACTTTTCTTAGTTGGGAAGTTTTTGATGACTAATTCAATCTTGTTACTTGTGATTGGTCTGTTGAGTTCATCAATTTCTTTTTTCTTCAGTATAGGCTGCTTGTGTGTTTCTAGAAATTTGTCCATTTCATCTAAGTTATCCATCTTGTTGGCATACAATTTTTCAAAGTATCCTCTTATGATACTCTTTATTTCTGTGGGATTAGTGGTGATATCCCCTCTCTCATTTTTTCTTTTATGTATTTGCATCTTATCTCTTTTTTCCTTGTTAGTCTAGCTAAGAGTTTGTCAATTTTATCAATCTTCTCAAAGAACCAGCTTTTGGTTTTATTAATTTTTCTAGTGTTTTTTAAATTCTCAATTTCATTTAGTTCTGCTCTAATTTTTGTTATTTCTTTCTTTTTGCTTGCTTTGGAAATAGTTTGTTGTTCTTTTTCTAGTTCCTCCAAGAGTGCAGTTAGGTTTTATTTTAGCTCTTTCTTTTTTTAATATAAGCATTTATAGCTATAAATTTCCCTCTCAGCACTGCTTTTGCTGCATCCCATAAGTTTTGATATGTTGTATTCTCATTTTCATTTGTCTTAATGTAGTTACTGATTTCTTTTGCAATTTCCTCCTTGACCCACTGATTATCTAAGAGTGCACTGTTTAACTTCCATATTTTTGTGTCTATTCTATTTCTCTTCCCCTTATTAATTTCCAGCTTCATGGAATACTTCTTTTACTGTTGCTACTTCCAAAACCAGTATTCTTCCCTCTCATTCATCTTTCCTCTTTAGAAGTCAACATCATTTGCTTAAACTACTCATAGACAGTCAAAGTTCTTATCTATAGACCCACAGTGTACTCATTCACCTCCTTTTAGGACTTTAGCACCTAATTCACATTTTTTTCTGTCTCCTTATTCTTGTCATCATTCTCTGCAGTTCAATATTCATTCATTGTCTCATTCACTCACTCATTCACACCTTGATTTAAGCATCTACTATTCCCTATGCTAGGCACTAGAGATACAGAAATAATGAAGTCCTAAGGAGCTTATGGTCCAGTAGGGGAGGAAGACAGGAAAACAAACAACTATGTCATAATATTCATTCAATAATTCAAGAAATGTTAACTGAATGCCTACTATGTACCAGGCACTAGATTGGGCAATAGATTTATTGTTTTGAACAGAAAAGACCTGCTCCCTCCCTCTGTGGGCTTTCAATTCTCTGGCATCACAGTTTCTTTAGCTTTTTTTTTTTAAAAAAAAAAAAAACAACAACTGTGATGTTTACCTGCACTCCACTTTAGCTATCCCTAGAAATGAGCACACTTTGGGGCTTGATAAGGAAGCACTTGGAATTGCTCCACTTCTAAAACCTTGAACTAATTTTTTCTGTCTACAATTTTCTATCTTTCCAACTCTCCCATTGAATTTGCTCTTTATTCTCATTAAAACTCCTGTTCCCTAGTCTTTTTCCTATTTTCAAAGTCCACCAATCTCTCTTTCAACCTCACTTGTTCCACTACTCATTTAAGGGAATATGCTTAGTCATATATTTTGAAATATTTTCAAACTTACAGTTCAGTTACAAAAACAATACAAATCCTATACAGAGAACTTCAAGATCCACCAAATTTTAGTGTTTTGCCCCTTTTCTTCTTTCTTTCTTTCTTTCTTTCTTTCTTTATTTCTTTCTTTCTTTCTTTCTTTCTTTCTTTCTTTCTTTCTTTCTTTCTTTCTTTCTCTTTCTTTCTTCTTTCTTTCTTTTCTTTCTTTCTTTCTTTCTTTCTTTCTTTCTTTCTTTCTTTCTCTCTCTCTCTCTCTCTCTCTCTCTCTCTCTCTCCCTCCCTCCCTCCCTCCCTCCTTTCTTCCTTCCTTCCTTCCTTCTTTCTTTCTCTTTCTCTCTCTCTCTTTCTTTCTTATCATCTATCTATCTATCAAACATTTGAGAGCAGGTTGTATGCATTATGCTCCTTGAACACTTAATAATTCCATGTACATTTCATAAGAACAAGGAAGGATATTCATTTATGTAACCACCTTAACTTCAATTATGTTCAAGAAATTTAACATGATATAAACCTCACAGTCTATACTCCAATTTTTTCATAGGTCCCAATAATGTCCTTTTGGGCATTTCTCCTCCATTATTAGATCCAGTCCAGGATCATGTATTGCCTTGAGTTGTTATTCTCCCTCTCCTTACCTCCCTCTCCTTCTCCTCTTTTGTGGATACATATATACAACATGAACTTTCTCATCTCAACCACTCCTAAGCATGCAATTAAGTGGGATTAATCACATTCACAATGTTGTTGGACACATCATAGTCCTTGGAAACATAATACTTTCATGTACGTTTTCCACAAACAAGGATATTCACTTAAATGCAGTTATCAAATTAAGAAATTTAACATTGATATAGAGCATATATTCTACATTCCAATTTTTCTTATGTCCCAATAATGTCCTTCTGAGCCTTTTTTCCTCCATTCTTAGATCCCATCCAGTATCATGTATTGCATTTAATTGTCATTATTTTATTTTTCTTTCTTTTGTTAAATTGTGGAAATATATATACAACATAAATCTTCCCATCCCCACCCTTCTCAAGCATATCTTTCAGTGGGATTAATCACATTCACAATGTTGTGCTACCCTCATGACTGTTCATTACCAGAACTTTCCCATCACCCCAAACAGAAACCCTGTACCCCTTATGCATTAACTCCACCTTCTCCCTCCTCCCATGCACCAGTAATCTGTACTCTACTTTCTGTCTCTATGAATTTGCATATTCTAGCAATTCCAAATAAGTAGAATCATACAATATCTGTCTCTTTGTGTCTGACTTACTTCACTCAACATAATGTCCTTAAGGTTCATCCAGGTAATGGCATGTATCAGAACTTCATTTCTTTTTAGGGCTAATAACAATCCATTGTGTGTGTGTGTGTGTGTGTATACACCTCATTTTGTTTGTCCATTCATCTGCTGATGGACTGTTGGGTTACTTCCACCTTTTGGCTATTGTGAATAATGCTGCTATGAACATTGGTGTACAAATGTCTGTTTCGGTCCCTGCTTTGAATTCTTGACATTTACCTAGAAGTAGGATTGCCAGATCAGGAGATAGTTCTATGTTTAATTTTTTGAGGAGCTGACAAACTGTTTTCCACATCAGCTGCAACATTTTATATTCCCACCAACAACGCACTAAGGTTTCCATTTCTCCATACCCTTGTCAGCACTTGTTACTTTTTTTTTTTTTTTTTTAAATAAAAGCCATCCTAGTGGGTGTGAGGTGGTATCTCACTGTAGTTTTGATTTGTATTTCCCTAATGATGGATGATACTGAGCATCTTTCATTGTGCTTCTTTGGGGAAATATCTATCCAAGTCCTTTGTCTATTTTTGTAGTGAACCCTTTAGAATCCATTCTCATTTCTTTCTGTGCGTATTTCCCCCATATTTTCTTTGTGGTTACCAAGGGACTTAAATTTAACATCTTAAATTTAGAAAATCTCATTTGGTATAACTTAATTTCAATAGCATAGACACAATATGTTCTTATAAATCTCCATCCCTCCACTTTTATGTAGTTCTAGTCACAAATTACATATTTATACATTTTAAGTAAAAAAAACCATTGCTTTATCATGACTCTATGCATTTTAGATCCTGTAGGAAGTAGAAAGTGGGACTATAAGCCAAAAATACAACAGTACTGGCATTTACATTGACCCATGTCATTACCTTTACCAGAGATCTTTATTTCTTAATGAGATTAAAAAAAAAAGATTTATTTATTTATTTATTTATTTATTTATTTATTTATTTATTTATTTATTTATCCCCGCCTCCCCCTGTTGTTTTGTGCTCACTGTTTGCTCTCTGCATGTTCTTCTGTGTCTACTTGTCTTCTCTTTAGGCAGTACCAGGAACTGAACCTGGGACCTTCCAGAGTGAAGGGAGGCACTCAATCTCTTGCACCACACCTCAGCTCCCTGGTCTGCTGTGTCTCTTATTGTCTCTCTTCTGTGTCTCTTTTTGTTGTGTCATCTTGCTGTGCCAGCTCTCCACGTGGGCCAGTACTCCGTGCAGGCCAGCATTCTTGCATGGGCCAGCACTCTGCATGGGCCAGCTCGCCTCTTGGGCCAGCTCTCTTTTCACCAGGAGGCCCCAGGAATCGAACCCTGGACCTCCTATATGGTAGGCAGGAGTCCAATAGTTTGAGCCACATCCACTTCCCTTAATGAGATTTTGATCTATTGTCTAGTGTTCTTTCCTTTCAATCTGAAGAACTCAGTTTTAGTTTGCAAAAGGGCTGCCAATGCAAAGTACCAGAAATGGGTTGGCTTTTATAAAGGGGATTTATTTTGGGGAAAAGCTTCCAGTTACAAGGCCATGAAAAGTACAAATTCAGGCACCATAAGAGGTGCTTTCTTACCAAAGTCAGTTACTGACTTTGATCTCTGCCAAGATCTCAGTCATCCTCTCTGGGCTCACTGTCTCTTGGAGCCCAGCTTCTGGAGCTCGGCTGTGAGCAACCAGATGTAGGGCTTGTCTCTTTCTTGGTCTCTATCAGTCTCAGCTGCTTCGCTTTCTTCCCAAGTTCAGCAGTAAGCTATTAGGCATATAGCAGGGCTCATCTCCTCTTGAGCTGCTCCGTGGGCCCAGCCCCTTGGGGGACTTCATGCTTAAGTGGCCTTCTAGTCCTCTCTCATATGGCAGGATCAAAAATGGCACTTCCTTCTCCTGTGCCTACGTGTGTCTCTTTCTGTGTCTTTGTTTATATCAGACCCAGCCAGAGGGCAGAGACCCATGCTGGCTCACACACCTCACTGACATAGTCCAATCAAAAGCCCTAAAGCGATCTTTTCAAGTTATCTGATCAACCGAATTTAATACAATCAAAGGGCATCACACCCACAAGAATAGATTAGTTTAAAATGTTATCTTTATCTTTTTTGGATTCATTAAATAATCTCAAATGGCCACAAACTCCCTTTAACATTTTTTATAGTCCCTGTATATTAGTGGCAAACTCTCTCAGCTTTTGTTTATCTGGAACCGTCTTAATCTCTCCTCATTCTTGAAGGACAATTTTGTTGGATATAGAATTTTTGATTAGCAACGTTTTTCTTTTAATATTTATTTATTTTATTAGCAAAATTGTGGTTTTACAGAACAATCATGCATAAAACACAGAATTCCCACATAGCCCCATTATATATATATATATTTTATTTATTAGAGAAGTTGTGAACTTACAAAACAATCATGCATATGTGCAGAATTCCCATATAACATCCCTCCACCAACACATTACATTATTGTGGAACATTTGTTACAGATTATGAGATATCATCAGACTATTACTACTAACTATGGTCTACAGCATACATTTGGTATTTTTTCCATGTCTCTTATTATTAACACAGTATTTCTGTGGCAGTTTGAGATTATTTATGAATCCCAAAAAGAAAAAGATTATGTTTGTAAACTAATCTATTCCTCTGGGTGTGATACCCTTTAATTGCATAAGATTCAGCTGAGATGTCTTTGATTAAATTACCTGTTAAGATTAGGGTTTTGATTTTACCACATCAGTAAGGTGTGACTCAGGTTGAGTCCCTGCCCCTTGGTGGGCTGATATAAACGGACACTCACTCAAGAAGACACACGGGAAGAGAGAGAGCTCTGTCATTTTTGATCCTGGGAAGAGAGATGAGCCATTCGCCTGGTAGTTTACAGCTGAGATTGAGAAGAAGCTGGCATAGGAAGCCCTGAGAGGCAAGCACTATACCAGCCTACAGCTGACATCAGGAAGAAGCTGGACCCACAGAGCCTTAAGAGGAAAAGAAAGCCCAGGAAGGAGAGACCAGGCAGACATCAGTGACCATCTTGGTTCAACACATGGCAACTGACTTTGGTGAGAAAGCAACCTCGAGTTGGACTTTTTAGGGTCTTGTAACTGTATGCTGTTTACCCCAAATAAATACCCTTTATAAAAGCCAACAGATTTCTGGTACTTTGCATCAGCATCCCTTTGGCAGACGAATACAACTTCTTTGACATTGATGGAAGAATATTACAATATTGCTGTTAACTATAGTCCATAAACCTATGGACCTATACATTAATTGTATTTTTCCCATGCATCTCCATATTCTTACCACCTTGTTATAGTGATATACATTTGTTCTAGTTCATAGGACATTTTTGTATTTTTACTATTAACCACAATTCTCATCCACTTCTGAGTTCACTATGTTATTCAGTCCCTAGATTATTCTCTAGGTTTCTTCCAATTGACATCTACATCCCTAGACTACCACAATCCCATTTATAAACCAGCTGTGTTAGTAATACTCACTATAATGTGTTACCATCAACTTTATCCATTTCCACACTTTGAAAGTCAACTAATTAAAAATTCGACATACTTTAAGCATCAGTGCCCCTTCTTTGCGTCACAGTTTTCAGTTCTTCTGTATATATTCCTAGTAGAGGAATTGCCAGATCATATGGCAGTTCTATATTTAGCTTCTTGAAGAACCATCAAAGTGTCTTCCATGGAGGCTGCACCATATTCCATTGCCACCAACAGTTAAGGAGGGTTCCTATTTCTCCACATCCTCTCTAGTATTTATTGTTTTCTGATTTTTAAATAATTGCCATTCTATGAGGTGTGAGATGATATCTCATTGTAGATTTGATTTGCATTTTCCTAATAGCTAGAAATATTGAATATGTTTTTCAGGTGCTTTTTTGCCCTTTGTATTTCCTGTTTGGAGAAATGTCTAAGTCTTTTGCCTATTTTTTAAAAAGTAATTTTTAAATAAATTTTAAAATATGCTTAGATTATATAAATGTTACACAAAAATTATAGGGATTCCCAAGTTCCCCACCTTCCACACCTCCCATAACATCCCACATAAACATCCTTCATTAGTGTGGCACATCACCTGCTCTTTGCCACTAAGCATAGACCATAGTTCACATTGTAGACCACTCTCTCTCCCACACAGTTCTGCATGTTATATGCTGATGTAAAATGGCCTATATCTGTCATTGTAATGCCACTCAGGATAATTTCCAAGTCCTGAAAAAGCCCCTTATTACAACTGCTTTTCTCTCTCCCTGCCCCGAAAGCATCCATTAGCCACTGGCTCCACCTCAATGTTGTATTTTCTTTCATTGCTTGAATCACAATATGTCTACAACAGAATACCAGTAAGTCCACTCTAGTCCATAGCTCTTCCCCGAATCCTGAGGAGTCTGGGATGGTGATGACCACTCCATCTCCAAGTGAGAAGGGGCTTATATCCCATGGATAAGATGGATGGGATTATCCTGCCTGCAGCTGCAGACTCTTTCCATTCCCTGGGATGGCCGTTGTCCATCATCACCTCCTTGCCAGGTGACTTGGGTGAGTCCATTGAGCTGTGGAGTAGGAGTTGCAGCTCCACTGAGATTCCAGGCACAGCTGGCACATGGGCAGACCAAAGGCTCCAGTCTCTGGAAGTACACCTACAAACTCCAGCATCACATATAGGTTTGAATAGAAGGGACTAATGGACCATGTGCAGGGAGGACTTATTTGAGTCCAACTCTGTCAGTCTCAGGAGCACTGATTCCAAAGTATAGCCCACTGATAAGGCATCAATCTCTGGAGCTATCCCCCCTTATATAGGACCTGGGTGTCTCCAGAGCCCTCAGGAGCCCCTCTGTGTGGGGTGATATCCACTTTGGTGTTCTATGAGATCCTACTGAGGTGTGCGTAAACATTACCTCTGGGATGACCTCCCAACTCTCTTTGAAGTCTCTTAGCCATATGAACTCATTTGTCTTTACCTTTCCCCCCTTTTATTCAAGGTCTTTTTCCAATCATATTTCCAGTTGGCACTTGGTATTAATCCCTCATTGCCAGGGAGGCTCATCCCCGCTTTTGTCCATTTTTAAAGTGGATTGCTTGTTCTTTTATTTTTTATTTTTATTTATTTTTTTTATTTCTTTACTTTTACTTGCTTGCTCTTTTATTGTTGAGTTGTATGGTCTCTATATATAGCATGAAAATCAAACTCTTATCAAATAAGTGGTTTCCAAATATTTTCTCCCACTGAGTGGGCTGTCTTTTCACCTTCTTGACAAAGTCCTTTGAAGCACAAAAGTGTTTAAGTTTGAGGAGGTCCCAGTTATCCAATTTTTTCTTTCATTGCTTGTGCTTTCAGGGTAAGGTTTAAGAATCCACCACCTACCACCAGATCTTGAAGATGTTTCCCTACAATTTCTTCTAGGAGCTTTATGGTTCTAGCTTTTATATTTAGGTCTTTGATCCATTTTGAGTTAACTTTTATATAAGGTATAAGTTAGGGGTTCTCTTTCTTTCTTTTGGATATGGATATCCAGTTTTCCCAGCACCATTTGTTGAATAGAATGTTCTGCCCCAGCTGGGTGGGCTTGACAGCCTTGCCAAAAATCACTTGACCATAGATGTGAGGGTCTGTTTCTGAACCATCAATTCGGTTCCATTGGTTTATGTGTCTATCTTTATGCCAGTACCATGCTGTTTTTTGTTTTTTTTAAATTTGAGGTACCGGGGCCAGGGATTGACCCTGGGACTTTATATGTGGGAAGCCAGCGCTCAACCACTGAGCCACATTGGCTTCCCACAATGCTGTTTTTACCACTGTAGCTAGGTAATATGTTTTAAAGTCTGGAAGTGAGAGTCCTCCACCTTGGTTCTTTTAATATGTTTTTGTCTTTTGGGGGCCCCTTACCCTTCCAAATACACTTGATAATTGTGTTTTCCATTAAAAAAATGCTGGTGGAATTTTTTTTGGGGATTGCATTGAATCCTTATGCCAATTTGGGTAGAACTGACATCTTAATGATATTTAGTCTTCCAATCCATGAACACAGAATGTTCTTCCATTTAATTAGGTCTTCTTTGATTTCTTTTAGCAATGCATTGTAGTTTTCTGAATACAAGTGCTTTATATCCTTGGTGTTTATTCCTAAATATTTCATTCTTTTAGTTGCTATTGTAAATGGAATTTTTTTTCCTGACTTCCTCCTCATATTCCACATTACTATGTATAGAAACACTACTGATTTTTGCATATTCATCTTATATCCTGCCACTCTGCTGAACTCATTTATTCGTTCTAGTAGCTTTGTTATAGATTTTTCAGGACGTTCTAGGTATAGGATCATATCATTTGTGAATAGCGAAAGTTTTATTTCTTCCTTTCCTTTTCTTTTTCTTACTTGACTGGCCTAGCTAGAACCTATAACCTATTGAACAACAATGGTGACAGTGGGCATCCTTGTCTTGTTCCTGATCTCAATGGGAAAGCTTTCAGTCTTTCAGCATTGAGTACAATGTTAGCTGTGGGTTTTTCATATATGACCTTTATCATGTTGAGAAAGTTTCCTTCAATTCCTATTTTTTGTAGTATTTTTATTAAGAGAGGATGCTGTATTTTGTCAAATGCCTTTTCTTCATCAATTGAGATGATCATGTGATTTTTCTTCTTTGATTTGTTAATGTGGTGTATTACACTGATTAATTTTTTTGTGTTGAATTACCCTGCATGCCTGGTCTAAAATGCACTCGAGAGGAGTGGGTATAGCTCAGTCGTTTGAGTGCCTGCTTCCCATGTATGAGGTCCCAGGTTCAATCCCCAGTACCTCCTAAAAAAAACACCACTTGATCATGATGAATAATTCTTTTAATGTGTTGTTGGATTCGACTAGCGAGTACTTTTTGAGGATTTTTGCATAAATATTCACTATGGAAATGGGTCTGTAATTTTCTTTTTGTATAATATCTTTATCTGGCTTTGGTATTTTTTTTTTTTTTTTTTAGAAGGGTACCGAGGATTGAAACTGTGAACCGACCTTGTACATGAGAAGCAGGTGCTCAACCACTGAGCTACAACTGCTCCCTGGCTTTGGTATTAAGATTATATTGGGGGGGTCGGATGTGGCTCAACTTGTTGGGCGTCCGTCTCCCATATGGAGGGACCCGGGTTCGATCCCTGGGACCTCCCGGTAAAAAAAAAAAAAAAAAAAAAGATTATATTGGCTTCATAGAGTGAGTTTGGTAGTGTTCCTTCTTGTTTAATTTTTTGGAAGAGTTTGAGTCAGATTGGTATTAAATCTTCTTTGAATGCTTGGTAGAAGTCACCTGTGAATCTGTCTGGTCCTGGGCTTTTCATTTTGGGGAGTTGCTTGATGACTGTTTCTTTTTTATTTTTTTTTATTATTTTTTTTTTATTATGGGTAAAAATCAAAATTCTCACAATACATACAAACATTTGCAAAATGATATATAAATATATATGCATATATGTGTATTTGCTTACAAAAATGTTATTTATATATATATATATACATATATTTTAAGAGGTGCTTAGATTACCTAAAATATTACACGGAACCCACTGGGATTCCCATGTTGCCCACCTCCCACACCTCCCACCACATCCAACACAAACATCTCCCACAGTGTGGCCCACCAACCTCAATGAACTTACACATCCTGGAGCCTTGCCACCAACCATAGACCACAGTTCACACTGTAGACCACACTCTCTCCCACTCAGTTATGAGTGGTGTGTGCTGATTTAAAATGGCCTACATCCATTGCCACAACAGTACTCAGGACAACCTCCAACTCCCAAAGAAGCCCCTGTATTTCAACTGCTCATCCCCTCCCTACCCAAAAAACTGTCAAGTGGCCACTGGCTCCACCTCATTGTTATAATTTCTTGCATTGCAAGAATCACCATATGTGAGCAAGAGAATACCATCAAGTCCACTTTAGTCCATAGTTCTTCCCCCAATCCAGAGGCGACTGGGATGGTGATGTCCACTCCAACTCCAAGTGAGAGAGGGCTTATATCCCATGGATATGGTGGGTGGGATGATCCTGCCTGCAGATGCAAGCCCTCTCCATTCCCTGGGATGGCCATTTCCCATCGTTGTCTCCTCACCAGGTGACTTGGATGAGTCCATTGAGCTGTAGGGTACTGTTTCTTGATTAACAACTTTTTGCTTTTAGTACTTTATATATGTCATCCCACTACCTTCTTGCCTTATAGTTTCTAATGAGAGATTGGCACTTAATCTTATTAAGGGTCGCTTGTAAATGACACATTGCTTCATTCTTGGGGCTTTCAGGATTCTCTATCTTTGGCATTTGGCACTTTGGTTATCATATGTCTAGGTATAGATCTTTGTAATTGTCTGGTTTGGAGTTCATTGCACTTCCTGGATGTGCATATTTGTGTCTTTCATTAAATTTGGGAAGCTTTCAGCCAGTATTTCTTTGAGTATTATCTCTGCCTCTTTCTCTCTTTCTTCTCCTCCTGGGACCACCACAATATGTACATTGGTATGCTTAATGGTGTTCCATATGTCTTTCAGGCTCTGTTTACTTTTTTTTTTTTTTTTAAAGATTTTTTATTTACTTTTATCCATTTTTACCCCCCCCCCCCCCGTTTTTACTGTTTTGGTGTCCATTCGCTGGACAATTCTGTGTGTCTGTTTCCTGCCCTCTCTTCTCATCCTTCTCCTCCTGTCTTCACCAGGATTCGATCCTCGGAACTCCGATGTGGGAGAGAGGTGTCCTACCACTGCGCCACCTTAGTTCCTGTTTTTCTGGTGCATCTCGTCTTGGCTCTCCCTTGTGTCACTCTCCTGTTATGTCATCATCTTGCTGCGTGGCTTGGCGGGGCCTGACAGTTCACCCGTGCACAGGGCCTGGTGGCCCATGTGCCTTCTATATTTTTCTTTTTTTAAATTTTACTGGGAGGTCCTGGGGATCGAACTCAGGTCCTTCCATATGGGAGACGGATGCCCAACCATTTGAGCCACATCCGCGCCTCCTGCTATGTCTCTTTAGGTTGACCAAAGATACCTAGAGTTAGTCATTCCCCATACAGGATGGTCATATAATAAATCAGGCTTGGTTTATCACCAGCATTCTAAAAACCAGACCTAGGGAGAAAAACTAGGTCTGGGGACACATGCATGGTTTCTAATATAGCGAATGTTTAGCCTACCCTGATTATCACAAAATCAGAACAGTGAGAATATTCGCAGTGTTCACTTTTGTTCATTCTTTTTTACTTTCTGCTCCTCATAATGAATAATTTCAATGGTCTTATCTTCAAGTTCACTGAGTCTTTTTTTTTTTTTTTAAAGATTTTATTTATTTATTCATTTATCCCCCCCCTTGCTGCCTGTGCTCGCTGGGTCAGCCCACCACGCCGTGCGGGCGGGCCTGCCCTCACCAGGAGGCCCTGGGAACCGAACCCGGGGCCTCCCATATGGTAAACAGGAGCCCTACTGATTGAGCCACAGCCGCTTCCCGTGAGTCTTTCTTATGTCAGCTTCAATTGGCTGTTGAAACCCTCCAGGGAATTTTTATTTTTGTTACTGTGGTCTTCAGGTCTGTTTGGTTCCTTTTCACAATTTCTGTCTCTTTATGTTCATCTGTTGTTTTCCTAAATTTTTTTTCAGTTCCTTGTCCATGTTTTCCTTTAGCTCTTTGAGCATATTTAGGACAATTTTGTTAAAGTCTTTGCCTGGTTTGTCCAAGCTATGGTTCTCCTTTTGAGGGTTTCTAATTCTTTATCCTGCTCCTTTGCATGAGCCATCATTTCCTATTTCTTTGTATTTTTGAAATCTTTTGTTACACCCTGGACATTTTTATATTTTAATGGATTTTCTCTTAAATTTAGACACTGGAGCATCTGTTCCTTAAGCCTGTATCCAGCTCCTGATATGACAGAGATTTCCTTGAATGTAAGGAGCTAACAAAAAAAGAAAAATAAAGTAAAAAGAAAAAAAGAAAAGAAAACCCCCCCCACCTTTTTCTGTCTTTGTTGATGGGCCTGAGTGAGTGCTCTCCTCTGGAGCTTAGCTGTCCTAACAATAAATTTAGAGAATAGCCCATGTAAAAAGTATAGGGTCCTTCCTCGTCTTTTTTTTGCACATGTGTTTTATACTGGGCATGTGTGCATGGTCCTAGGAATTCCCCCATTTTCACACACCTCAATGCCCCCCTTTCCCTAGGAAACAATATTTCCTCATGGTTCTGGGCATTGCACTGTTTGTTCCACAGCCAGCAAACATTTGCTCTGGGCAGCTGTGATTTGACTGTTCTCTTATAGCATTCTATAGGACAGCTCTGTGAGCTTCCTTCTACATTTCAGACAAGTTCTGGGATGGTAAACCTGTGATGGGTGTCTTGGATCAGTTCTTCAGGTTACCACCAGACAGATTGGCACAGATATAGATGTTCTTGGTATGCACATGAGGGTTAATCTGCTCCCTCTGGAATTCTAGCCAGGGTCCTGCATTGTTAAGTGTAGGCTGGCTCTGCACTGAACTAGTAAGAGGATGGAGGAGGGGCCAGGGTGCCACAAGGGCATTTTCTTACCATTTTTAAGTTGCCCTTTTCTTGGTTCAGTGCTTGCCCTATTACTGCAAACCTTTAACTGTTTTCTGGAGCTTTGAGAAAGATGCTTCTGCCAGGGAATGGAGCTCTGGAGCAGCTCACTCTGCCATCTTGATGACTGGAACTCATTCTTCACTCCTTTGTGTGGTCACATAATATTCAATTGTAAGGATATACCACATTTTATTTATCTACTCATCTGTCCATGGACATTTGGGTTGTTTTCACCATTTTGTTAATATGAATAATGCTGCTATGAACATTTTTGTATAGGTTTTTATACAAAAACCTTTTTCCCCCAGTTCTCTTGGGTATATACCTAGGGGTGGAATTGCTGGCTCATATGGTAATTCTATGCTTAACCTTTTGAGGAATGGCCAGACTGTTTCCAGAGTAGCTGTACCATTTTACACTCTCACCAGCAGTATATGAGGGTTCCACTTTCTCTACATCCTTTACAATTCTTGATATTATCTCATTTTAAAAATTATAGCCATCCTACTGGGTGGGAAGTGGTATCTCATATAGGTTTTTTTTTAAAAATTTTTTAGGAGGTATGGGGATTGAACCCAGGACCTTGTACATGGGAAGCAGGCACTCAACCACTGAGCTACATTTGCTCCCTCTCATATACTTTTGATTCATATTTCCCTGACAACTAATGATGTTGAACATTGTTTCATGTGCTTATTGGCCATATGTATATCTTTGGAACAATGTCTATTCAAGTCCTTGGCTCATTTCTTAATTTATTTATCTTTTTATTATTGAGTTTTAAGTGTTCTTTATATATTCTAGATACAAGCCCTTTAATCAGATATATGATTGGCACATATTTTTACTCCCATTCTATGGACTGTCTTTTCACTTTCTTTATAGCATCCATTGTAGCATGAAAGTTTTGAATTTTGCTGAAGCCCTATTTATCTACTTTTTCTTTGGTTGCTGGTGCCTTTGGTGTCATACCTAGGAGAATATCACCTAATCCAATATCACATAGCTATATTCCTGTGTTTTCTGCTAAGAGTTTATAGTTTTAGCACTTATTTTAAAAACTATTCTGTAAGGGAGCAGATGGACCTCAAGTGGTTGAGTGCCTGCTTCTCATGTACGAGGTCCCAGGTTCAATCCCTGGTACCTCCTAAAAACAAAACAAACAAATGAACGAACAAAAAAACCAACTCTCATTCAGATGTAGCTCAGTGGTTGAGTGTCTGCTTCCCATGTACGAGGTCCTGGGTTCAACCCCTGGTACCTCCTAAGAAAATTTCTAATCTGTATATATTTAAAACATACACAGACAACTGCAATAAAGGTAAAGAGGGACACAAAAAAAGATATGATATATAAGTAACAAAGGAAAAAATGGCTGAAGTCCTACATTATCAGTAATTACACTGACCATAAATAGATTAAACTTCCTAATCAAAAGCATGATCCAACTATATGTTGTTTACAAGAGACTCACCTTAAACTGAAGATACAAATAGGTTAAAAGTGAAAGGATGGAAATAATATTCCATGCAAATATAAACAAAAGAGAGCCAGAGTAGCTATACTAATATTGGAAAAAATGGACTTTAAGTCAAAACTGTTACAAGAGACAAAGAAGGATACTATTAATAAAAGGGTCAATATACCAAAAATAAATAACAATCATAAACATTTTTGTACCTAACCACAGAGCCCCAAAATATACGAGGCAATTGACAAAACTGAAGGATAAAAAGAGACCTCTACAATAATATTTGGAAACCTTAATATACCACTTTCATCAGTGGATAGAACATCTACACAGAAGATCAATAAGGAAATGGAGAATACTATAAATAAACTATATCTAACAGACATATGTAGAACACTGCACCAAAAACAGGAAAATACATATACATATTCTTCTCAAGTGCACATAGATCATTCTCCAAGACAGACCACATAACTCAATCCTCAGTAAATTAAAAAATGTTGAATCTATACAAAGCACAGTCTCTGACCACAGTGGAAGGAAGCTAGAAAGTTCACAATGGAAGGAAGCTAGAGAGAGCAAATTTAGCTCAGTGGTTGAGTGCCTGCTTCCCATGTACAAGGTCAAGGGAAAACTTGAAAAGCCACAAATATATAGAAGTTAACACACTTTTCAACAATCAATGGGTCAAAGAAGAATTCAGAAGGCTAAATCAGGAAATATATTGAGATGAATGAAAATGAGCACACAAAACCTATCAAAACTTATGGGACATGGTGAAGGCTGTACACAGAGGGAAATTTATAGCCCTAATTGCTAACATTAAAAAAGAAGAAAGAGATCAAACCAGAGACCTAACTGCTCACCTGAAGGAACTAGAAAATAAACATCAAACTAAACCTAAAGTAAGAGGAAGGAAGGAAATAACAAAATTCAGAGCAGAAATTAATGAAATAGAGAATTAAAAAAGAGAGAATTAACAACACCAAAAGTTGGTTCTTTGAAAAGATCAATAAAATTGACAAATCCTTAGCTAGACTGACCAAAATAAAAAGAGAGAGGGCGGGGAAGTGGCTGTGGCTCAATTGGTTGGGCTCCCGTTCACCATATGGGAGGCTCTGGGTTCGATTCCGGGGGCCTCCTGGTGAAGGCAAGCTGGCCTGCGCAGTGCGGTGAGCTGACACAACAAAGGCAGACAAGCAGACACAGAAAAATGTAAAGCAAATGGATACAGTGAGCACAAGCACCAAGGGGGGATAAATAAATAAAAATAAATCTTAAAAAAAAAAAAGAGAGAGAGAGAGAGAGAGAGAGGGCACCAATAACTAAAATCAGAAATGACAGGGGGCACATACCAATCCCACAGAAATAAAAATAAGAGGATACAATGAAAAATTATATGCCAAAAAATTAGATAACCTAGATGAAATGGACAAATTCCTAGAAATACACAAACTACCTACACTGACTCAAGAAGAAATAAAAGATCTCAACAGACCAATGACAAGTAAAGAGATTCAATCAGTCATCAAAAACCTCCCAAGAAAGGAAAGCCCAGGACCAGACAGCTTAAGTGGTGAATTTTACCAAACATTCAAAAAAGAATTAGCACCAATTCTGCTCAAACTCTTCAAAAAACCTGAAGAGGTGGGAACACTTCCCAACTCACTCTAGAGGCTAGCATCATTTTAATACCAAAGCCAGATGAAGATATCACAAGAAAAGAAAATTACAGACCAATATCCCTTATGAATATAGATGCAAAAATCCTCAACAAAATACTGGTAACCTGAATCCAACAGCACATTAAAAGAACTATACACCGTGATCAAGTGGGATTTATTCCATGTATGCAAGGGTGGTTCAACATAAAAAAGCAATTAATGTAAGATTCCACATTAATAGAAAGAAGAAGAAAAAACACATGATCATTTCATTTGACTCAGAAAAGTCTTTGATAATAAAGTTCAGCAACTCTTCCTGATAAAAACTCTCAGAAAAATAGTAACAGAAGGAAACATTATTGACATGATAAAGGGCATATATTAAAAACCCACAGTTAAAATCATACTCAAGGGGGAAAGACTGAAAGCTTTCTCCCTCAGATCAGAACAAGACTAGGATGCCTGCTGTCACCACTATTATTCTACATCATACTGGAAGTCCTAGCTGGAGTGATTAGGCAAGAAAAAGAAATAAAAGGTATCCAAGTAGGAAAAGAAGATGTAAGACTCTCCCTATTTGCAGATGTCATGATCCTATATACAAAAGATACTGAAAAAAGCCACAATAAAGCTCCTAGAGCTAATAAATGAATTCAGCAAAGTGGCAGGGTACAAGATAAATATTAAAAAAATAAGTAGTTTTTCTATACACTAGTAATGAACAATCAGAAGAAGAAATTAAGAAAAAATTTTTTATTTACAATACTAACTAAAATAACTAAATATCTAGGAACAAATTTAACCAAGGTTGTAAAGGAAAACTACATGGTTGTACATGGAAAACTATAAAAAATTGTTGAAAGAAGTTCAAGAAGATGTAAATAAACAGGAGGACATTCTATGTTAATGTATTAGAAGACTATATACTATAAGATGTCAATTCTACCCAGAGCAATATACAGATTCAATGGAAATCCAATCAAAATTCCAATATCTTCTCTGAAGAAATGAAAAACGCAGCATCAAATTCATATGGAATCGCTTCTTGGCCTTTTGGCTAAGATCAAGTGTAGAATCTGTTCTTATCAGCTTAATATCTGATACGTCCTCTATCCGAGGACAATATATTAAACAGATTTTTGGAATTAGGAGATGGAATAGGGGCTTGCTCCGTCCACTCCACGCATTGACCTGATATTGCAGTACTTCCAGGAAAGGTGCACCTCTTTCAGGGGGACAAAGAATATAAAAAATAAAATAATAAAAAAATTCATATGGAAGGGTAAGCTGCCCTGAATAGTCAAGGCCATCTTGAAAAGAAAAATAGAGTTGAAGGACTCACACTTCCTCATTTTAAAGCTTGTTACAAAGCTACAATAATCAAAACATCATGGTACTGGCACAAGGACAGACATGTAGACCAATGGAATTGAATTGAGAGTTCAGAAATAAACCCTCACACCTTTGGCCAAATGGTTTTTTTTTTTTTTTTTTTAACTGTTTATAGCAGCTCTAATCAAAATTGCCAAAATTGGAAACAACCCAAATGTCCAATAACGAGTGAATGGATAAACAAATGGTGGCACATCCATACAATAGAACAATATTCAGCAATAAAAAGGAATGAGGCCACATGCAACAACATGGATGAAATTTAAATGCTAAGGCAAAGGACCCAGTCCCAAAAGGTTACATTCTGGAAAAGGCAAAACTGTAGGGACAGAGAACAGGTTGCCAGGCATTGGGGTGGGAGAAGAGTTTGACTACAAAGGGGCAGCTTAAGAGAATTTTTGGGGGTGATGGAACTATTTTCTATCGTGATCTACCCTTGAATCTATGCATGTGTTAAAGTTCATAGAATTATACACCAAAAACAGTGAATTTTACTGTAGGTAAATTAAGTTAAAAAAAAAAAAAAAAGAATTTCAAGGGACATGGCAGTCCCTGGGCCTGGAGGTGGTACACCCTCCCACTGTCTCGTCTGTGGTGACCAGTGTCTGTCTACCTCTAGCTCTTCACACAGGGTCAGCTGGTCCATGCAGCCATCCTGGGTGGCCCACAAAAGCAAGCGCCAAGTCTGGCTGATGCTCCAGGTGATGTCACAGGATTAAACGCATCCTAAAACAATTCCTCCACTTAGTTTGATCTCAATATCATCTCCATGATGGCAGTTGGTTTTGTCTTGTTCATCACTATATCCCCAAGGGCCTAGAACAGTACTTGTCATATAATACTAGATAAATAATTATTGAGTGAATGCTTCTCATCCCTTTATGTCACTGGCTCCAAACTCCTGAATCTACTCTCTTTATGAGGCCAGGGCTGGTTCTACTGGGGCTCTTGACTCATTACAAAGGATGGTACCTGTATTAGTCAGCCAAAGGGGTGCTGATGCAAAGTACCAGAACTCGGTTGGCTTTTATAAAGGGTATTTATTTGGAGTAGACGCTTATGGTCACAAGGCCCTAAAGACTCCAACTCAAGGTACCATAAGAGGTACTTTCTCATCCAAAGCCTGTTGCCACGTCTTGATGCAAGATAGCAGGCGACATCTGTGAGGGTTCAGTCTTCCTTCTTCCTCTTAAGGCTCCATGGTCCCAGCTTCTTCTGATCTCAGCTGTAGGCTGGCATAAGGCTAGTTTCTCTCCCTGGGGCTCATTTCTTTCTGGGCTCAGCTGCTCTGGTCTTTCCACAAGGTCAGCTGTAGACTATCAGGCTCATCTCTCTTCCCAGGGCTTCTGCCATGTCTAATGAGCTCTCTCTATTCCTCTGTGTTCTTCTTTTCTGTATCTACTTCTGTGTGTTCTTGATTGAGCATCCATTTATATAGCCTACCAAGGGGTATATACCAAGGACTCAACCCTGCATGCCTAATAATCAAAGCCCGAATCTTAACATAATTTAATCAAAGGCATCTCAGCTGAATCTAATACAATCAAAGGGTACAACACCCAGAGGAATAGACCAGTTTACAAACATAATCAATATCTCCTTTTTGGAATTCATAAATAATTTCAAACTGCCACAGTACCCAACATGGGGCTGGCATGCCTGCTCAAGCAAGAAGATGTCAGTGGGCCACGTGGACTGAGAAGCTACCTTGGGCTCTCCAGGTGCTGCTCCCACACCTTGACTGTAGCACAGGTGTTTGTGTGTGCCAGGAGACACTCTGGTTCAATATCACTGTTTGTGTGTTCCTTTTACTCCTCTTGGCATCCCAGAGTTGTAGATAACAAGAAGTGGGATGTTCAGTCAATTGGAGTGTAATAAAGCTCTCTGGTTGGAATCCTCCGGGTTTCTGCCTCTTTCCATCCAGGCTGGTTGAAACTGAAGGTTATGCATGTCCAAACAATGCTCACTTCCTCTGTCCTTCACACCTGGTCAGGGAACCCTCCTCCACTGGGCATCAACATGCATATCACACGAATGACTTTCTTTAGCACAATCTTAGGTACAAATAATATCCAGGCAGGTAGATTACAAGTAAATGGCACAGGTTCAGAGTAGTTTTCTTCAGTTTTACCAGAACCCTGGTTCTTTCACTCTGCATTGCCTCATCCCCTCTCCAACCAAAGAAGGGTCTTTCTCTTGGTTCCCAGACATGGAGAACATAAGGAATGTGGACCTGACAGCAACCAGAAGGCTTCCCTGGCTGGGATTCAAATCCAATCAACTTGGTCAACATTTACTCTATGCCAAGTGATGTCAGAGATCACAAATGGGTGGCTCAAGAGCTGTACCTGTTCACAATGTGTTAGCTTCAGTCCACATGGTGGGCTCAAACTTTTCAATTAGTTGCCAACATTTTTAAATTAGGAGAGTTCCCATGACAATCAGATCTCTAGCTGCTCTTGAAAAATCAAAAGATCTGGCAGTATCAGGCCACCCTTCTGCAAGCTTCCTGTTGGCCGGGGACTGGATAGCTCTTCTCAGGGCTCCATTTCTCTCCAGGCTAAGTGCCTCTATTTCCTCCACAAGGTCAGCTGTAGACTATGAGGCTCTCTAGGCTTTGTCTCTCTCCACAAGGCCAGCTGTGAACTGTCAGGCAATCGGCTCGTCTCTTTTCCTGGGGCCTTCTCTTCTTCCTCACGACCAAGCTCCTCTGCGTGCTTACTTTCCGGGGCTCCACCTCAAGAACTCCAGCATCGAAAAAACTAAGCATCAGAACTCCAACTCAAAACTCCAACAACTCCTGTGCTCTACCATGTAGTTTTATCTCTGATTCCCCACCCACAAAGGGGCAGGAACTCAATGTCCTACTGATGTGGCCCAATCAAAGCCCTAATCATAAGTTAATCACACCCAGAAGAACAGACCAGTTTACAAGCATAATCCAATATCTAATTTTGGAAATCATAAATAATGCCAAACTGCTATAATAGGTATTATTAGTTCTCCTTTTACAGATGGGGAAATTGTAGCACAGAGAGGTTAAGAAATTTGTAGAAGATCACACAGCTATTAAGAGTGTAGTAGGGGGAAAAAATGTGCTAGTTTGCCAGGCTGCTATGACAAATATCATACAAAGGGTTGGCTTAAACAATGGGAATTTATTCCTTCATGGTTTTGAGGCTAGGAGAAGTCCAAAATCAAGGTATCAGCAAGGCACAAAGCTTTTTCCTCAAAGTCTGTAACATTCTGGTGCCGGCTGCCAGCAATGCTTGGGGTTCCTTGGCTTGTATCCCTGTATCATATCACATAGCAATGTCTTCTCCTTTCCTTCCAGGTTCCATTGGCTTCTGGCTCCTCCCTGTGGCTTTCTCTGACTATGTCTGAATTTCTTCTTATAAAGGACTCTAGTAGTGTGGATGAATTAGTCCTACCCTAATTCAGTTGGGCCACACCTTAAGTAAAATAACATCCTCAAGAGGTCCTGTATACTTTGGGTTCACACCCATAGTGGTATGGATTAAGATTAGAAACATGTCTCAATTAGGGTCCTTAATTCAACTTAGCACAAAGAGACAACACTGATTTTTCAAACCCAGGCAGCCTAGCACTAGAGTTCATGCTCTTAACCACTACAAAATATCTGCTTATATGATTTACTGAGCTAATATGCAAGAAGGTGCTATACTAGGCACTTCATACACATTATTTCAAATAGCAGCAGCAACCACAGCATTATTTTTTGAGTATTAATCTTCTTCAGAAAGCTCTAATCACATTATTCCCTCATTTCAAAACCTTCAGTGGTACTCCAAATGTTTCAGAATATAGTATGAATTTTCATAGCTAAGAATTCCAGCTCCTCATGATGTGATTCCAACCCACTTTTCCAATCTTCTTTACGACTTATCCCTCTCATGCACTTTACAGTCCAGCCAAAGCAAACCACTGCTGTTCTTGGTACATAGCTCATCCTCTCCTGACTTTGATCTTGCTGTTCTCTCTGTGTAGAAGGTCCTTCCCTGCAATCTCTGTATATTGAATCTTGACCCAGATTTTATACAGCCATACACACACATATTCACACACTTTGTAGAGCTATAGTAATAAGCTACCCTTTAGGACTCAGCTCAAATATCAACTCCTCAATTAAGACTGTTTCTGAAGTATTTTTCCCTTGTTTGAATATCCAGAGCATTTTATCTCTCATGATTTTTATAACTTTCTACTCTCACTTTTTATTTTATTTAAATATGTGTTAATATGAATATGTATACACACATATAAATTTTAAATTTCCATTAACTTCCTTGAGGGGCAGAGTCAATACTCTATACATAGCAGACATTCAATAACTAGTCATTAAATTAATATATAAATGAACTATCACTCCAGATTGCTTTGGGGAGAGTTTCCTTAACCACTGTAAGAGTAGTGCTTCATACACTTCAAATCATTAATTTTAGGTTTTGCAAAATTATAAAATCTCTTATCCAGAAAGGAGGGGGAAGACAGGCATCTCATTACACTACATTAGTAACTTCCCTATAAACACAAAAGATACTCATTTGAAATGCAGTTTTCTTGATGAGAAACCTGATCCCTCAGTATTCAGCAGTCTGCTTTTCAGACAAGGCTATGCAAATAAGGAAGAGAGGCAGTGGCAGCTGTTTCTACAGGCAGTGATTTGGGGCTGGGGGTTGGCGTCAGAGGACGATAAAAGCCAGGGGTGATGACATTAATGATGTTTTTAGATAAAGAAAAGCCCAAGAACAAAATCTTAGTTATTTCCTTTTGTTTTATTCCATCAGAGTAGACCATAGTTTCTATTTTGTGCCTTTGAGATGATTCACTGGTGCCACTTTACCCAATACCAGAGGACTGAATGTTTTTGTTTTGTTT
This sequence comes from Tolypeutes matacus, assembly GCA_026826555.1. Classification (NCBI taxonomy): domain Eukaryota; kingdom Metazoa; phylum Chordata; class Mammalia; order Cingulata; family Chlamyphoridae; genus Tolypeutes; species Tolypeutes matacus. The sequence goes on from JAKSZT010054531.1 coordinate 854,249, forward strand.
TGTTTTTATAATTAAAGTCCTAAAAGATTCATTTCAGGGCAATGAGATGCCAGAAGAGGTGGTGTTACAGTTACCATTAATTAGTGCTGGTGGTAGGATGTGGTAACACTAACTTGTCCTTCTGGCCAGACATCTGATAGGTGCATTGCCTGGTGTGCTCCCAGCAGTTTGTCTACTGGCTTTCTAGCTTGCATACCAACCTAGACTAGCCTTAACATTTTTATGTTTTCCGACAAACTCTCTCAGCACCTTCTAGAGACTCCCTAGATAGAGATTAAAGAAATGAGAAATTCAAAGTTGAAAAACCAAGAAGGGTAGGATTCAAAGGAAGAGAAAGTTATTGCCAGCTGCAAAGCCCCTTTCTAAGATATAAATTTTAAACTTATTGCATTTGATGGGATGCGGGGGTGGGGGGGTTTGTGTTAAAACCCCAAAGTATCAGTCCCAAATGAAAGCCATTCAACTTTTTCACAGGTATGTTTTTTCTAAATTCCCTCAGTCTTATCTCAACTCAGGTACTGCTGACTCATTCTGTAAAACATCAACCTGCCAGGCAGGGTATGGAGCATATGGTAAATGCCTCCATGACTCCTGATATCTGTTACAAATGGTTCAGAGACACAGGGGATTGAGGGGGTAACTACCTGCTGTGAGAATGATACCTCCTTTTGTTGGGGGCCAGAGTGCCCGGAAGACATTTAATTTCCCATAAATTTCTCTTCCTGCTTTTAGTATCAGACAAGCTGCACTGGTTTCATGAACAGTTATAATACAAAAAGCAAAGCAAAACAAAAATCCCAACCCCATATAAAAAAACAAATCTTAAACTCCCAAACAAACAAAAAAATCCTCACATCCCTTTTGTTATTTTAATTTTTAAGAAATAGCTTCTTAACCCTTTTAACCAGGGATCCGTGAGCTTGAATTGAAATTTGTGGGGACGTGTTGGAGTGGGTGTGATATATTTATTAAATAATACACAGTGTACTTAGTAAGGGGTCTGTGGTTTTCATTTGACTGGCAAAGGGATCAGTGGAACAAAAAAGATGAAAAATCCCTGCATTAAAGGGACATCATTTCTCTCATTGCTGAGTCCATTATGTAGAAACATAGATTCTAATTGACATCTCTTTCTAACATGCCTTGTAGTAATTCTACTTATCAATTATATGTCACCTTGGCAACAAAAAGGGCTGCACACTATTTTTAGCCTATGATTACTTATCTCTCCCTATACCCTTTTGAAGTAAACCATTCTCATTCACACAGGAGAAAGTGAGTCATCCAGAATCAAAGGACCTTACCAGTGCCTGGAGTGAGTTGTCAGAGCTAGAATTACAATACAAATTCTAATTCGAATCCAATGCTCTCTCCACTAAACCCCAATGCTCTTTAGGCCAGAGGCCCCAGTAAGAAGGTGTATATTATATGGGCAGGGGGTGGGGTGGGCAGGGAGGCAGGCTGGCTTGGAGAGCTAAGTTAAAAGAAAAAGGAAGAAGACATAAAGGATAGGAATCCTAAGACTAGCTGTACTAATGACCTTTTATATGATTTGGAGTGGGTCATTCCACTGCTCTATAACCACCAGGAGCACTTGTATAGCACAGATTATATTCTGCTTTGTGTCACATTATTTGGGCATATGTCTCATTCATTACCCTTTGCAACCTTCACAGCACCAAGTTCAGGGTGAACCCCGGACTTGGAGTCAATCTCAGATCTAGTATTTGCTTGGGAACTTAGACAAATCACTTCATTTCTCTGAACCCCCGTTTCCTTCTCTGTAAAACAAGAATACTCCTCTCTCCCTCATGGGGTTATTGTGAGGATTAAATGATATAGCACTTGTCAAATGTCTTCTCCCAGCACTAGGCATACAGTAAGCACTCAATAATGAATGGATAAATGAATGACCTTAAGACAGGCCCTTTGGGTGCTATGTTAATTCTTTCCGCCCACTAGGATACTGTTCAGTTGAACACAGCACACCACAGCAGTGACTTCCTGAATAGTACTCTAATGGTCCCTAAAGTCGGAGAGAAATTTCATAGTGTCATTGCCTGGTTTTACCTGTTCTGGGATTACAGTAATTCATTTTCTAGTTCTGCCAATCTATTATCTTTCACCAAACACAAAATTCACTTTAAGAAGGGGCTGAAAGTGTCCTTCTGTTAGATAGAGGTTAGAAGAATATATTATTAAAATTGAAACTGGCTTCTCTGATTTCTTAGGCAAAAAATCAGAATGGAAACCAAACAGCTATTTAGCCTTTGCAGACCCTGGATAGTGATGCCCTTGGGAGAAGGGGAAGAGCTGGAGTCATTCCAAACTGTAGTTCCATTTGTGTGTATATTTACTGCTTATGCTTATGCTCTCAGCACTTAGTATTTACTCTCTAAGCCTTGAAGAATTCACAATTTACCTAGAGTACAGTTTGATACATGTGGGTAGAAATATGCACACATATCTCTGTTTCTTATTTCCTAATCATATTTTCTATACTCCCTATATAACTGATACCTTTTTTTTTTAAATTCAATTCCTCTGTTTTTCAAACTTAAGTGGACAATAATGATTTGTTAACAGTAAACATGCCTCTGCCCTTCCCTCACCCTTTTTTACCCAGGAGGGCCCCTCTAAGATTCAAAGCCAAAATCCTGCCATATAGTTAGCACCTGGTGCAACTCATCAACCTATAATATTCTTTCCCAAATGACTGGAAATCTCTGCAATGCCATCACATAATGAGGTGTGCAAGAAAGAGTTTGGGGATTGATTTTCATCATTAACTTGATGTTGCATGGTTTTTGTGGGACTTAAAGAAATGCATTTTGATTACTTTTAAGTACTGCACATAGACCAACTCCAAGTCATCATATTTAACAGTTATTTTTCTAGGACAGGATGTATTTTAAACATGCCTATCTTAGAGTGTCTGGTGGATCATTTAGGATCAGTGTCCTGTTGCTTGATGAAATCCAGATCACTTCAATGAAATCCAGATGGGAAAACTGGGGCTCTGGCGATGGCTGCCAGATCTTCTCCATATGAAATCTCTCTAATCTGTATGCAAATTCAAAACTCCATATCCTGGAAATCCCAAACCAATCAAATGGCGATCCTCTTCTTAGTTACTGGACTAAACACAGGGAAGCGATTCATTCTTCCCTGAGGAAATAAGCATTTCTTACATACATCTATTTTGGCACAAAAAAGGCTGGCTAAGCAAATTAATAGTGTAAACAGGATTGCACTGGGGAATGTTTGTCCTACTTAAGAGAATAAACTTTTTATGCACTTTGTGCACATCCACTTACATACAAATAATTGATATGCTAATTACAAATGATTCTTAAAGCTCCTTCCCTGAGGTGCTATACTGTGCTGTTAGTCTAGTATGAATTACTGTACGTCTAGTGCTTGAAAGTAATACAAATGCACTTAAAAATATTCCATGATTCACACTGGCCTTCCTCTAATTAGGCTGAATTAGTGAGGCTTGCCTATATTGAAATCGGATGGATAATTTGGTACTTCAGCCTTAATATGTTTAAGTTGGTCTCCACCCCCATCTCCCACCTTCCTCCTCAGGATTCTCCTGCAAGGAGTTGACACATTACAACCCCCTTCATCTCCAGCTCACCACTCAACTGCACTTGCACTGTCTCTAAGCGAACACACTGCCTTTAGCCTGCTGGCGCGCGCGCGCACACACACACATACCCTTTCACTTGTTAACTTGTTTATTTGATATGGCTTTTTAAGGAGTTCTTTAGTCCCCCTTTAAGTACCAATGAATATGGCTCCTTCCTGATATCACAATGGGTAATAGTGCACAGAGAAAAAAAGTCCAGCCAAACTTAGCACCAGGCTTTTTCATCAGGTAGTGGACACAGAATTTAATTTAATCTCTGTATAGTATATGTCAACGGAAAACAACGAGGCAGCTCATCAGTCCTGGCAGCTGTTAGGTGTATGGCTATGTCAGGCTCAGTCATTCAAAGCTTTAACAAATTAAAGCGGAGCCTAAACAGTAGTTTTTCTAGGCTAGACCGTAGGGACAGAGCAGCAACTCTGTTAAGGGGAAGGATTTGGGTGAAGGTAGCAGGTGCATGGTAAAGAATAGCTGAGAGGAGTCATATGAATTTTGATGCTAGAATGCTCTATCAAGCAGCAGATATAGTCAAGTTTGAGATTCTTTTCAGAACAGCTCTATATTTAAAGGGAGTAATTGTCAAGATTTCCATTTAAGAGCAAGGTCTTCCTGCCTTCTGGATTGTTTCATAATGTGTTCTAGTGTCAAAACCTATTAGACTGTTGCCTGTTGGAGTCAGGCCTAAGAATCAGGGCACTTTCTCCAGGGGAAAGAAATCATTCAGCACTTAGGAGAGAACAAGAAAGGTGCATATAAGAGTAACAGAACAAATTCAAAGAGTTTTAGAATATTGTTGTACTTAAATGAAAAAATACATTCTATACCCTAAGTTAAACCATGGACTATAATTAATAGTACAATTACAAAAATGTGCTATCATCATTGTAACAAATGTTCCACATCAATGCAAGGAGTTAATAGGGTAGTATATGGGAATCCTGCATTTTATGCATGATTGTTCTATAAACCCGCAACTTTTCTAAGAAAGAAAAAAATTCCAAAAAAAGAAAAAAATTCCAAACAAAGGAAGTGTATGCTAAGGGTTAAATTTAGGCAATCTGGGCAAATTATTCTAAATTTAGTTCACATTATTAGTAGCAAGAGAGCCTTATATTTGTATTCTCCCTTACTGTGAATAAAGTGCTTTTACATACTGTTAAAAAAAAATACAATCTATGAAGACTGCTTGGGATGGGGTTGGGAAACTGTCATGCTGTCAGGATCCTGGTGGAGGAGTTCAGGAATTGGTCAGGGAAGACAGTGATTGAGATGGGAAGGAGAAGAATATAAGAACTCTAACCTTAATTAAGGATTAGGTGAGGGAAAAACAGTTCTCTATTGCAACCCAACACAAGCAGGGACAACTCACTGACTGAGAGTTTAAGACAACCCATATAGGTAAGCACAGTATTCCCCCTCCAAATTATCCTACATTGTTAGGCACTTTATACCTTTTGAATTTAATATTTTAAAAGACACATCAAACTATGAACAATAAATGGCTCGCTTTGGCATCATTTTCACCTGTGGCTAACATTAATAGTAAAGTTTAATTAGTGTTTGAGCCGTCCATTTTCCAGATACAATAAGCAATTTTACATATGCCATACCACCTAGAGGCAGGACAGAAGTTTATCAAATATAACAAAAGCATTTAATACAAATACTTTACTTATATAGGTATGAGTTTAAAGTATAAGGCTTTTAAAATGAATTAGCAGCTTCTGTTCGCATTATCATTAGGCTAAAATGAGCTAGTGATGATCAAGGTAGTGTAGCTATGGCCCAGCTGAAGAGAGGTAAAATAATTTTGTAAATAATTTTTACCAGTTCTCAGATTATGATGAAATTGGGGGTGAAGATGGAAGTAAGGCTGTATAATTATTTGTTCTCAAATCAAATATCTAGAGAGTTCAAACCTTCTCAAAAATGAAGGAGAATTTAAAAAATTTGTATTGCTTAAAATATTTATGTATAGATACGTGTGCATAGCTATTGCTTTTGTCCCATCACCAAGGCCAAAGGAGTAAATCATAACTGTCATGTTCTCTTTCACTGGGAATCTACCTGCTTCTAAAATTGAATGAAGATTTTGCAAATGTTTGTATGTATTGTGAGAATTTTGATTTTTACCCATAATAAAAAAAAAAGAAAAAAAAAAGAAAAAAAAAAAGAGTGTGGCATCCTAACTGGACAATAAATCTAGATGACTTATCATTATAATGAAAGAAAAACCTGTCATCATTAAAACATCTCTTCTTTAATTACTAACATTAAAAATCAATAGTGAGAGGAGATATGTAACCAAGATGACAGAGTGAGATGTTCCAGGGCTCTATCTCCTTACAGAAGCTTTAAGTAACAAGCAAGAACTGGCAGAACCATCTTTCTCAAAATTCCAGAAAACAGCTAAGGGTTGCAGTAACAGGGAATGAATCAAATAAAGAAAAAGGAAACTTAAAAACAGTAGGAGAATCTCATGATCACCTTGACCCCTTCCCCAGTCCCTCACTGGCTCAGGATGGAGCTGTTGAGGCTCCTGGTGCAGGTACCCAGTTCTGGTTCCATACGGAGAAGAATAACCCTTCTGCACATAGCAGGGTGCATGTATGTCTGTGCCAGTCTGTCTGGTGGCAGCCTGAAAAACTTAACCAGGATGCTTGTCACAGTCTTGCCAGCCCAGAATTTGCCCTGCATGTAGAGACGGCTCACAGAGCAGCTGGAATGCTGTAGGACAGGGATTCTTAACATTTTTTGTTCCACAGACTCCTCCTTTGTCATGTAAAAACCAAGAACCCCTTACTAAGTCCACACTATACTGTGTATTATTTAATAAATATATCACACCCCCCACCAACACATCCCAATAAGAATAATGTTTTTTTTTTAAATTTTCAGTTTGAGCTCATGGACCCCCTGAAATCTTTCCACAGACCCTTTGGGGGTCCATGGATCCCTGGTTAAGAACCCTTGCTGTAGGAGAAGAGTCAAATTGCAGCTTCCTAAGGCAAAGGAATGCTGGCTATGGAACCTACAGTGTAGTGCCCAGGATAGTGAGGAAACAGAAACGTTTCCTAGGATAACGGGGAACATTCACATCCATGGAAACAGGTGCATTCCTAGGGACATGCACACATGCCCAGGACAAAGTGCATACTCAGGAAAGACGGGAGGACCCTACACTTTTGCCTTGGGTGCTTCTCTAAGCTCATTATTAGGGCTGCTATGTTCTGAAGGAGAGCACTCAGGCCAGTCTGCAAAGACTAAGAAAGATGTTTAAATTTTTTTGGTGAGCTTCTGGCATTCAAAGAAATCTCTGTCAAAACATTAGCTGGATAAAAGCTTAAGGAATAGATGCCTCATGGTCTAAATTCCAAAGAGAACACATTAAAATATCAAAATGTCCAGGGTACAACCAAAGATTGCAAAACATATAAAGAATCAGGAAATGATGGCCCATGCAAAGGAGCAGGATAAAGCATTACAAATCACCAATGATGAAGGGCAGACTTTGGTTATATCAGACAAAATTTTTAAAAAAGTGGCCATCAATATGCTCAAAGAATGAAAGGAAACCATGGACAAAGGACTAAAGGAAATCAGGAAAATGACAGATGAACACAAAGAGAATATCAATAAAGAAATAAAATCATGAAAGGAACCCAAGAGTGCTGAAGACCATAGTAACAGAAATAAAAAATTCCCTAGAGGGGTTCAACAGCTGATTGGAGCTGTGATAAGAAAGAATCAGTGAACTTGAAGATGAGACAACTGAAATTATTCAGTGGGAGGAGCAGAGCGAATAAAGATTGAAGAAAAGTGAACTGAGCCTGAGAGACTTGTGGGACACTACCAATCATACCAATATACTTATTGTATATATAATAAGAAAAGAAAAAGAGAAAGGGGCAGAAAGAACACTTGAAAAAAATGCTGGTGGAAAACTCCCCAAATTTAGCAAATGTACACATCAATGAACTCAAAACAGGATAAACCCAAATAAACAGTGAGACATAAGATAATCAAAATACTGAATGCCAAAAGTGAAAGGAGAATTCTATAAGCCACAAGAAGGAAGTAATGCATTATGAATAAGGGAGACTTAATAAGACTAAGAGCAAATTTCTCACCAGAAACCGTGGAGGCAAGATAGCAGTGGGATGACATATATAAAGTGTTGAAAGCAAAAGCTGAGGGAGTTCATAACCACTAGACCAGCTCACCAAGGTATGCTAAAGGAAGTTTCTCAGGATTAAAGGGAAGGACACTAGACAATAGGTCAAAGCCACATGAAGAAATAAAGATCTCCAGTAAAGGTAACAAAATTGGTAGGATAAATGTCAGTACTGTTGTATGTTTGGTTTGTAACTCCACTTTTTACTTCTAACAGGATTTAAAATGGAAAGGCATAAAGAGTAATGATAAATCAATGGTTTTGGATTAATAAAGTATAAATATGTAATTTGTGACAAGAACTACATAAAGGTGGGGGGATGGAGAGGTATAGAAACATACCACATATATGCAACTGAAATTAAGTTGGCATCAAATCAAATGAGTTTGTAATAGATTAAGGATGTTTAATTTAAGTCCTATAGAAATAACAAAGAAAATATCAGAAAAATATGCACAGAAGGAATCAAGAAGGAATCTAAAGGGTTCACTACAAAAGAACAACTAAATATAAAAACAGGCAATAATGGAAGTATTGAGGGACAAAAAAGGCAGATGACTTATGAAAACCAAAGAGCAACAGGAGTTCTGGGAACATGGTGGCATAGGGAAGAGCAAGGCACATCTCTCTTCCAAAAAAAGCAATAGGAAAGGCAGAAAACTGTCTGAAATAACTATTATCAGGGGAGTACTGTGCACAATAGAGGGGGTAGTGGGACAGGGAGATGGATAAGCTGAAGCAAAAACTGTGAGTGAATCACCTCCATGGCAGGGAAGGGCACCCATGTCCCTCCCTCAAGGCAAGCAGCCTTGGCACAGCCTATGACTGGCTGCCACTGACAGAGAAGGAAGTGGAGGACTTCCTCCCTGGGAAAAGGGAGGGCATGGCAGAGGGCTGAACATGGCTTCTGACTGGTGAGTTTGGACTGCTGGGCCCAGCTCTGAATTGCAGCTCTAGCTGGCCGAGAGAGGGGATTCCCACTGACATTATATAAATACTGCCTGATAGAGGTTGGAAAAAATACACTCCCTCCCAGGGTTGCAGGGAACAGTATGCAGAAGAGTACCATTTGCTGATCAGGCCAGTAAAGTGCAGCTATAAGAATTCAAAGGTGGGGGGAGACTTTTTGGTGTCTTTGCTATCTCTCCCCAGGGCCCTTTGGAACTGGTCTGTACCCTATTAGTGGGTCCTTGGACCTGTTTTGATCAATTAAACACAGGCAATTTTAAAGATCTAAAATAACTTGAACCAAGAATAAAAAAAGAACCATAGTGCTAGCTTCAGCAGCACACATACTAAAATCGGAATGATATAGAGAAGATTAGCATGGCCCTGCACAGGGATGACACGCAAATTCATGATGCGTTCCATATTAAAAAAAAAAAAAAAAAAAGGAACCATAACACAAAGTCAATCAACAACAAACTCCTAGGCAAAATAGAGAAACTGACCATCAGAGTAAACTCATCATCATAATCAGATGCATAGACATCAGCAAAAAACTACAAACCATACTAAGAAACAGGAAAATATGTCCCAAAGGAACAAATTAAAATATAAGATGAGACGTAGGATTTGAAGCAACTAAATAATGATGTTTAAACAAATCTCCTAAATCAATTCAAGGAGAGAAAGTAAAATATGGCTAACAAGATAAAGGACAATAAGACGACACTGAGTAAACATGAAGAATTTGAAAGCTTGCACAGAAAAAAAACAGAACTTATGGGAATGAAATATACATTAGACTAAAAATACATTAGAGGCATACAACAGCAGAGTTGAACTGGAAGAAGAAAGGATCAGCACCTTAGAAGACAGGACATCTGAAATTGAAAAGACAGAAGAACAGAGAGAAGAGAATTGAAAAAAATTGAGCAGGATCTTGGAATTGAATGAGAGCACAAAGTGCACAAACATATGTGTCATAGGTGTTCCAGAAGGAGAAGAGAAGGGAAAAGTGGCAGAAAGAATATTTGAGGAAATAATGGCAGAAAATTTCCAAAGTCTAATGAAAGACATAAATATCCACGTCCAAGAAGCAAAATGTACTCCAAACAGAAGAACTCTGAATACACCTACTCCAAGACACATACTAATCTGAACGTCAAATATAAATGATAAATAGAAAAATCTGAAGCAGAAGAGAAAAATGATTCATCACATATGAGGGATGCTCAATAAGACTGAGTGTAGATTTCTCAAAGTGCTTTCACTGATCATAATGGCTAGAAGATGGAAACCAATAATAGGTGGAGAATGGGAAAATTCACAAATATAGGGAGGTTAAACAACATACTCTTTTTTTTTTTTTTAAAGATTTTATTTATTTATTCATTTATCACCCCCTTGCTGCTTGTGCTCGCTGGGTCAGCTAACCACGCCGTGCGGGTGGGCTTGCCTTCACCAGGAGGCCCCGGGAACCGAACCCGGGGCCTCCCATATGGTAAACGGGAGCCCTACTGATTGAGCCACAGCCGCTTCCCAACAACATACTCTTAATCAGTGGGACAAAGAAGAAATTACAAGAAAAATTAGTAAATATATTGAGACAAATTAAATGAGAACACACAAATTAAAACATATGGGAGGGGATTGTGGGAAGATGGCATCAGAGTAGGCAAGCAGGGCTCAACTCTCTTAAAAAAAAACAATGGAGAAAGAGCCAAAAGCTATTTGAGCGACCTGCTTTGGGGATCAGCATACCAGGACAGTGCTACACAACTCCTAGGAGGGTGAGGGACAGAGAGATGAAGAACCCCACACAACAAATATGAGTTACCAAATGTCAGGGGCAGCCAGGAAGGGCTCCCTTCTCCCCCACCTCCAAGATATTAAGCTGGTATAAAACCTTTGGCTCATTCCAGCCCACTAAGAGGGGAACAGACATCTTCCTCCCTGTCACTGTTAAAAGGGAAGGAGGGGGAGTTGGGGGGCTTTTCTTCAGTGAATTTGGCCAGCAGAGCTCAATTTGAATCTCGGCTCTGGCCAGAACAAAACACAGGAAAGCGCAGATTGAAACACTTCTGTGGAAGATGCATGTTCAAGCGCCACCTGCTGGCTGGTTTGGAAATTGCATGGACAAAAACTGCTTTCGGTTCTCTTTGTACCCTAACTCCTGGGAAAAAAATCTGTACCCTATTGGTGATTTCCTGGCCTGACTTAGAGAAGCTAAGCTAGGCAATTTTAAAGACTTAGAATAAGTTGAACCAAATATCAAAGAAGAGCTGTGAGGAAAAAAAAACAATAGGCAAGAGAGAGAAATTGGCCATCAAAGTAAATACACCAATATATTCAGATGCTAGACAACAGCAAAAAACTACAAGCCATACTAGGAAATAGGAAGAGACGGCCTAGCCAAAGGAACAAAGCAAACATCCTAAAGAGATACAGGATTTAAGACAATCAGTGATAATTACACAACTCTCCTAAATCAATTCAAAGAATTGAAAGAGAATATGACTAAAGAGATAAAGGACATTAAGAAGACATGGGGTGAGCATAAAGAACAATGTGAAAGCCTGCAAAGAAAAGTAACAGAGCTTATGGGAATGAAAGACACATTAAACGAGATTAAAAATACCTTAGAAGTACATAAGAGCAGATTTGAATTGCTCAAAGACAGAAGTAGTGATTTTGAGGAGAGAACATCTGAACTGGAAAAGACAGGAGAACAGAAAGAGAAAAGAATGGAAAAAATGGAACAGGGTCTCAGGGAATTGAATGACAACACAAAACAGACAAACATACACATTATCGGTGTCACAGAAGGAGAAGATAATAGAAAAGGGACAGAAAGAATATTTGAGGAAATAATGACCAAAAATTTCTACCCTTATGAAAGATACAAATATGACTATACAAGAAGGACAATGCACCCCAAACAGAATAAATCTGAATAGACCTACTCCGAGACACATACTATTCAGAATGACATACACAAGAGATAAAGAGAGGATTTTGAAAGCAGCAAGAGAAAAGCAAACTATCACATAAAAGGGGACCTCAATAAGATTAAGTGCCAACCTCTCATCAGAAACCATGAGGTGAGAAGAAAGTGGTATGATGTCTTTAAGGTACTGAAAGAGAAAAACTGCCAACCAAGAATTCTTTATCTGACAAAACTGTCTTTCAAAAGTGTGGGTAAGTTTAAAGTCTTCACAGACAAACAAAAACTGATTTGTTACCAAAAGACCAGAGTTACAAGCGATACTAAAAGGAGTACTGCAGCCTGAAAGGAAAGAAACTAGGGCAAGAGACTTGAAGAAGAGTGTAAAATGAAGATTATTAGGAAGGGTAAATTGAAGGGCAAAAAGACAGACAATTGTACGATATAACAATAGAAAGCCAAAGGAAAAATGGATGAAGTAAGTAATGCCTTTACAGTAATGACATTGAATGTTAATGGCTTGAACCCCCCAATCAAAAGATATAGACTGATAGAATGGATAAAAACATGAGCCATCTATATGTTGTCTACAAGAGACTAAACCCAGATGTAAGGACACAACCAGGTTAAAAGATATTCCATGCAAATAGTAACCAAAAAAGAGCAATACTAATATCAGACAAAATAGATATTAAATGCAAAACTGTTATAAGAGATGAAGAAGGTCAGTATATATTAATAAAAGGGGCAATTCAGCAAGAAGAAATAAGTATACTAAATATTTATGCACCTAACCTGAGTGCCCAAAGATATATGAGGCATACACTGGCAATGCTGAAGGGAGAAATAGATGTTTCTACACTAACAGTTGGAGACTTCAATACTCTACTCTCAGTATTGGATAGAACATCTGGACAGAGGATAAATAAAGAAACAGAGAGCTTGAATAATATGATAAATGAACTAGACCTAATAGCCATCTATAGAGCATTGCACCCCAAAATAGCAGGATATACATTCTTTTTGAGTACTCATGGATCCTTCTCCAAGATAGTCCATATGGTGAGTCACAAGACAAGTCTCAATGAATTTAGTAAGACTGAAATTATATAAAACACTTCCCCTCATCATAACAAAATGAATCTGGAAATCAATAATGGACAGGTAAAGGGAAAATTCATAAATGTAGGGAGATTAAAGAACACACTCTTAAATAATCAGTGATTCAAAGAAGAAATTATAAGAGAATTCAGAAAATATCTTGAGATGAATGAAAATGAGAATACAACATATCAAAACCTATGGAACACCGTAAAGGCAATGCTGTGAGGGAAATTTATAGCAATCAGTGCTTACATTAAAAAAGAAGAAAGAGCCAAAATTGAAGATCTAAGTGTACACCTGGAGAAAAAGAACAACAAATGAATCCCAAACCAAGCCAAAGGAAAGAAGCAGTAAAAATCAGAGCAGAAATAAATGAAATTGTGAACTAAAAACAACAGAATCAACAATAACAAAAGTTGTTTCTTGAGAAGATCAACAAAATCAACAAACTCTTAGCTATACTGATAAAGAAAAAAGAGAGAAGATATAAATAAAGAAAATCAGAAATGAGAGGGGGAACATTACCACTGACCCTGTAGAAATACGTGAGATCATAAGAGGATACTATGAAGAACTGTCTGCCAAAAAAACAAGATAATGTAGACGAGATGGACAAATTTGTAGAAACACACAAACCACCTACACTGGCCCTAGAAGAAATAGAAGACCTCAACAAGCCAATCACAAGTGAAGAGACTGAAACAGTCATCAAAAACCTCCTAAAGATAAAAAGGTCAGGACCAGATGGCTTCACAGGTGAATTCTACCAATCATTCAAAGATGATCTAATACCAATCTTGCTCAAGCTCTTCCCAAAAATTGAACAGGAAAGAACACTTTCAAACTCATTCTATGAAGCCAACATCACCCTAATACCCAAACCAAATAAAAATTCTATGACAAAATAAAATTACAGACCAATATTTATAATGAACACAGATGCAAAAACCCTCAGGAAAATACTTGTAAAACAAATCCAAAAGCATGTTAAAAGAATTATATATCAATTCGAGTGGGTTTTATCCCAGGTATGCAAGGGTGGTTCACCACAAGAAAATCAATTAGTGTAAGTAACCACATTGATAAATGGAAGAAGAAAAACCACATGATCTTTTTCATTAATGTAGAAAAGGCATTTGACAAAATACAGCACCCTTTCTTGATAAAAACACTCCAAAACATAGGAATAGAAGGAAGCTTTCTCAATATGGTAAAGTACATATACGAAAAACCTACAACTAGCATTGTACTCAATGGAAGAAGTAAAACTTTCATTATTTGCTAATGATATGAACCTATATCTAGAAAATCCTGAAAAATCCACAACAAAGCTACTAGAATTAATAGACAAGTTTAGCACAGTAGTGGGATACAAGATTAATAAGCAAAAATCAATAGCGTTTCTATACACTACTGATGTGCAATCTGAGGAGGAAATCAGAAAAAAATCCATTTATAATACCAACTAAAAAAAATCAAATATCTAGGAATAAACTTAACCAAGGACATAAAGGACCTGCATTAAGAAAACTAGAAAACATTGCTAAAAGAAACTGAAGAAGACTTAAATAAAAGGCAGGACATTTTGTGTTTATGGATAGGAAGACTATATATAATTAAGATGACAATTCTACCAAAACTGATTTACAGATTCAACACAATCCCAATAAAAATCCCAACATCCATTTTGCAGAATGGAAAAGCCAATAATCAAATTTATTTGGAAGGGTAAGGGGCCCTGGATAGCCAAAAGTATCTTTAAAAAGTTGGAGGACTCTCATTTCCTAACTTTAAAGCATATTACCTAGCTACAGTGGTAAAAACAGCAGGGTACAGGCATAAAGACAGACAGGTTGACCAATGGAACCAAATTGAGAACTGTGAAATAGTCCTACCTCTTGAAAATTAAATGACAAACAATCCATTTAGAAAATGGGCAAGAGATTTGAACAGACACTTTTCTAAAGAAGAAATACAAATGGCCAAAAAGCACATGAAAAGATGCTCAACATCACTGGTTATTAGGGAAATGCAAATCAAAACTGCAATGAAATATCATCTTACACCAATTAGATTGGTGGTTATTTAAACAACAGAGCACTACAAGTGTTTGAGAGGATGTGGAGGAAAGGGAACACTCACCCACTGCTGGTGGGAATGTAGAATAGTACAGCTATTGTGGGGGATGGTTTGGCAGTTCCTCAGGAAGTGAAATATAGAACTGCCATATGATCCAGCAATTCCACTGCTGGGTATGTATCCAGAAGAATTGAAAGCAGGGATATGAACAGATATATGCACACAATGTTCATAGCATTATTCACTATTGCTCAAAGTTGGAAGCAAACCAAGTATCCATCAACAGATGAATGGAAAAGCAAATTGTGGCACATACATACAATGGAATATTACTCAGCTGTAAGATACTATGTTATGTGATTATATAAAATGGCCTATCTCTGTCATTGCAATGTCATTCAGGATGATTCCCAAGTCCTGAAAAAGCCCCTGTATTACAACTGTTTTTCCCTCTCCCTGCCCCCAGAGCCTCCAGTGGTCACTGCCTCCATATCAATGTTGTAATTTCTTCCAATGCTAGAATCACAATATTTCTATAATAGAATACCAGTAAGTCCACTCTAGTCCATAGTTCATTCCCCAATCCTGAGGATTCTGGGATGGTGATGTCCACTCCACCTCTAATTGAGAGGAAGCTTTGATTCCATAGAGTGGATGGATGGGACTCTCTTGCTTGCAGTTGACAGCTCTCTTGTTTCCTTGGTATGGTGGTCGTCAATCCTCACCTCCTTGTTAGTTGTCCTGGGTGAGTCCAATGAACTGGAGAGTAAGTGTTGCAACTCTGCTGAGATTCCAGGCCCAGTTGGTACATGGACAGCCCAAAGACTCCAGTCTCTTGACATACACCTACAAACTCCAGCACCAAGTATAGGTTTAAAAAGAAGGGACAGATGAGCCATGTGTAGGGAAGCCATAATTGAGTCCAACTCTGTCACTAGCAGGAGCACAAACTCCAAAGTAGGGCCCACTGACAAGGCACCAAACTCCGGAGCTGTCTGTCTTGACCATAGGACCTGGGTGTCTCCAGAGCCCTCAGGAGCCCCATTATTTGGAGTAGTATCCACTTTGGCAGTCTATGAGATCCTGCTGAGATGTGCATAAGCATTACCTCTGGGATGACCTCCCGATTCACTTTGAAGTCTCTTAGCCATATAAACTCATTTGTCTTTACTTTTTCTCCCTTTTATTCAAGGTCTTTTTCCAGTTGCATTGCTAGTTGGTGCTTGGTAGTAAAAGAGTACAGACTACAATGTGAACTATGGTCCATATTCAGTGGCAAAGCCCCAGGACGCATTTATCAATTGCAATGAATGTGCCACACTAATGAAGGATGTTTATGTGGGAGGGTATGGGAGGTGTGGGGAGTGGGGCATATAGGCATCCCTATATTTTTTGTGTAACATTTATGTAACCTAAGTATCTTAAAAAAAAAAAAAAAAAAAAAAAAAAAAGAGGATACTATGAACAACTGTATGCCACCAAACAAGACAACGCAGATGAAATGGACAAATACCTAGGAAGATACAAGTAGCCTACACTGACCATAGAAAAAATAGAAGACCTCAAAAAAAAAAACACAATCAGAAGTAAAGATACAGAAACAGTCATCAAAATCTTCTGCAAGAGACTTCTGGGAAGATGGTGGACTAAAAAAGACATGGGACTTTCTTCTGTCCCAGAAAAATAGCTAGAGGACAGGCAGAAATGGCCTGGAAAAAACCTTCTAGGGTTTAGGACACCAGGGGAAGGCTGGACACTGCCGAGAGGAGAGAGGGGCAAAGGAAAAGAATCACAATGGCAAAACTGTGAGTTAAATGTCGCAGCTGCAAATGCCAGCCCCCTCCCTCACACTATAGATCCTTTTGAATTCTTTGGCCTCTGGGCTGGCAGCTATAGGCAAAGGGGGCCCCAGGGATACATCTCCCCAGGAATGGGGAGAGAGGGGGACACAGCCTAAGGCTGACTCAGCTTTTGACCCACAAATTTGTTCTGCTGTGTCCTATGAGCCCTTCCAGGCTGTGGGGGGCTGCACCATTGCTTGCCTTGGTAGCTGGCAAGGAACTAAAGAGATCTGATCCTCTCAATCTCCCTCTCCACTAACTGGGACTGGTTGTTGAAGATGCAGAGGGGAGTGGAATTACTTCCTACCTGGGAAAAGGGAGGGGGCTACAGCAAAGGCTGGAGAACTGCCTCTGAGAAAGTTTCAATTAAGAGGCTCTTAGCCTCAAGCAGGAGCCTCTTTTACATTGATTCAGTACCTGTTGCAGCAAACACACTCTAAACAAGCACTGAACTGAGAGGGCTGCCAAAGAGTGCCATCTGCTAGGCATATCAAGGAAGTACATGTGAGGAAATTAGAAGTAAATAAGTAAAAGAGGCTTTTTCCAGTCTTTACCAGCCTCGCTCCCCAAGGCCCGAGGAAGCAGGTCTGCAACCCATAACTGGGTCCAGAGCCCAGATTTGAGTAACTAACAGGGACAATCCTAAAGACCCAGAACAGGTTGAACCAAGAATCAAAGAACAGCAGTAACACACAGTCTCCCACCATTAAAACCCTATGAAAGAGAGAAATTGAGCATCTGAGTAAACTCACCACCCTAATCAGATGCCTAGACATCAGCAAAAAATTACAAGCCATAGTAAGAAAATGGAAGAAATGGCCGAAGGAAAGGAATATATCAAAGCCCCAGAAGAGATGCAGGATTTGAGACATCTAATCAATCAGATGCACACAAATTTCCAAAATCAAATTAATGAATTGCAAGACAATATGGCTAAAGAGATAAAAGACATCAAGAAGACAATGAGTGAACACAAAGGAGAATTTGAAAACCTGGATAAAAAAGTAACAGAGATCATAGGAATGAAAGACACCATAGGTGAGATAAAAAACACATTAGAGGCAGATATTCAGCCATGAAATGTTGGTAGAGGCTTCTCCTTTAGTGAGGCGGCCAGTGAGCGAGGGGCTTCTAGATCACAAAATTTGTCCAGGACAGACACAGAGCTAGAAGAAACAGACTTCGTAAAGATCAACTTAAGAAACTCCCTATACATAAATTCAAGAAAGGAGACAAGTATGACGTATGTGCCATATGTTTGGATGAATATGAAGACAGAGATAAGCTCAGAATCCTTCCTTGTTCCCATGCTTATCACTGCAAGTGTGTAAACCCTTGGCTAACTAAAATGAAAAAAAAAAAAAAAAAAAAAAAACCCTGTCCAGTCTGCAAGCATAAAGTTGTTCCTTCTCAAGGCGATTCAGACTCTGACACAGGTAGTACTCAAGAAGAAAACAAAGTTTCAGAACATACCCCTTTGTTTAGACCTTTGACCCAGTCATTTGGAGTTTTGTCAGAATTGTACTCACATCCGAATGTGACAGAATCTTCAGACCATGAAGAAAACACCGACAGTAGTGATGCAGAAAATGAAATTAATGAACATAGTGTCATGGTCCAGCTGCAGCCTAATGGTTACAACATAGCAAATACTGGATTTGCTATGGATTACAACATAGCAAATACTGTTTGACCTGAATTCAGAGGGCAATTGGTTTATTTCCCTTTAAAATGTTTAAGGTATATAATTTGACATTTTTGCTCCCTTCAGAGATTTCTGTAGAAATAACTTTAGTATTCTACAGTTTAATCAAATGACTGAAACAGCTTTTTTGATCCAGTATATATCTGTAGGAGTGTACTTCATTCCACTAATAAGTAACAGAAAGGTGCTGTACCTCAAGCATCAAATCAACTCTCTCCTTTTGGAGTGAAATATATAGCCAAAACATTAAAAAAAAAAAATCCTCAGTAAAGCTTGCAGACCTAGATCACAATATGCAAATGTTTTACACACAAGGTCCATGCTGCTGCCACCTAGCATGAGCTAAGCCAACTCCCACCTCCATAAAGTTCCATAGAGTTGTTGAATTGAATAATATCTATTTTTCTGGTAAATCCCCAAATTGCCACCATTAGTGAGAGGCAGCAAAGTACAATTATATTGCCTTTTTCCTTCTATCAACACCACAAAGAAAAACATATATACTTAAAGCTGTCTTTTTCCTTCTTATACCCAAATAGTCTTATAGGAACAGTCTTTACTAGTGTAGATTTCAAAAGTTTTTTTTTTTTTTTTAAGTTTTTGATACTATAGTGTTATGCATAAATTTGATTCAGCAGTTAAATATGTCTCAGCTTTACTTACTGAATTTCAGTATCTTTAAGGGTTTTATGTGGTTGTGATCAAAGCAAAAAGAAAATGCTGCATAAAAATACTGAACTTCAGCAACTGTTGATACTCAAATCATATACCTCTTAATAAAGAGCATCTTATGCTTATTAGCTCTGCTAAACTATGTACAGAAGAAAATTGTTCAAGTATTGGATTGGAAAATAAGTGCTTATGTTTAACAGAACTAATGATGTATTTTAACAATGTATTATGAAAAGCTAAATTATATTATACATCATTGTAACTATGTAGAAAATATAGACTTATCAATAATCAAAAAGCTAAGAATTTTTATATGGCCTTGTAAAAGGGGAGTTTGAATGTTAATAAACACATTTTCCACTTTAAGAACCAGAAATAAAAACACATTAGAGGGGAGTGGATGTGGCTCAAGCAGGTTAGTGCCCACCTCCCACATGGGAGGTCCTGGATTCAGTTCCCAGTGTCTCCTGGAAAAAAAAAAAAACAAAAAACAAACAACAAGCAAAACAAATAAAAAAACCAACTCAGGGAAGCCAGTGTGGCTTGGTGGTTGAGTGCTGGCTTCCCACACACAAGGTCCCGGGTTCAATCCCCAGACCTGGTACTTCAAAAACAAAAATAAAACATTCAGCATATAGCAGCAGACATGAAATAATTGAAGAAAGAATAAGTGATATAGAAGACAGAACAGCTGAAATTGAAGAAAGAAAGGAACAAGAGAGAAACGAATGGAGAAAATTGAGCAGGGGCTCAGGGAGTTAAATGATAACATGAAACACAACAACATAGATATTATGGAAGTTCCAGAAGGAGAAGAGAAGGGAAAAGGGGCTGAAAAAGTCTTTGAGGAAATGATAGCTGAAAATTTCCCAGCTCTCAAGAAAGAAATGAACTTATATGTCCAAGAAGCGCAGCATACCCCAATCAGAATAAATCTGTATAGACCTACTCCAAGACACATATTACTCAGAATGTCAAATGTCAAAGATAAAGAGAAAATTCTGAGAGTAGCAAGAGAAAAGCAAACCATCACATACAAGGGGTGCCCAGTAAGACTTAATGTGGATTTCTCATCAGAAACCATAGAGGTGAGAAGACAGTGGTATGATACAATTAGGATACTGAAAGAGAAAAAATTCCAGCTGAGAATTCTTTATCCAGCAAAATTGTCCTTCAAATATGAGGGTGAGTTTAAAACATTCACAATCAGAAATTAAGAGAGTTTGTGAAAAAGAATCCACCTTTGCAGGAAATATTAAAGGAAGTCTTACAGCCTAAAAGAAAAAGACAGTAGAGAGAGGCTTGGAGGAGAGTATAGAAGAAAGAATAGCAGAAAGGGCAACCAAAAGAGTAAAAGTAAGATGAAAATAAGATATGACATATGAAACCCAAAAAATAAAATGGTGGAAATAAATAATGCACTTACACTATTATCATTGAATGTGAGTGGATTAAACTCCCAGATCAAAAGATATAGGCTGACAGAATGAATTAAAAAACATGGGCCATTCATATGCTGCTTACAACAGACTCACCTTAGACCCAGCAAACAAACTGTCTATAAGTGAAAGGTTGGAAAAAGATACTCCATGCAAACAGTAACCCAAAAGAGCAGGGGTAGCTATACTAATATGAGACAAAAAAGACTAAATGCAAAAAAGTTATGAGATATAGCAGGCCATTATATAATAATAAAAAGGACAATCCACCAGGAAGAAATAATGGTCATAAATATCTATGCACCTAACCAGGGTGCCCCAAAGTACATGAGGCAAATGTTGGGATAACTGAAGGGATAAATAGACATCTCTACAATAATAGTTGGAGACTTCAACACACCACTCACATCATTAGATAGATCAACTAGAAAGAAGATCAACAAGGAAACAGAGAACTTGAACAATATGATAAACGAGCTAGACCTAACAGACATATACAGAATGATGCACCCAAACCCAGTGGATTATACATTCTTCTCAAGTGCCCATAGATCTCTCTCCAGAATAAAGCACGTTAGGTCACAATGCAGCTCTCAATAAATATAAAAAGACTGAAATTATACAAAGCACCTTCTCAGATGATAATGGAATGAAACTGGAATGAATAATAGACAGGAAAGAGGTAAATTCTCAAATGTGTGGAGGCTAAACAACACATTCCTAAATAATTAGTGGGTCAAAGAAGAAATTGCAAGTGAAATCAGTAAATATATTGAGATGAATGAAAATGAGCACACAACTTTTCAAAATTTATGGGATACAGTGAAGGCAGTCTTGAGAGGGAAATTTATAGCCCTAAACACTTATATTTAAGAAGAAGAAATAGCTAAAATTAAAGATCTAACTGAACAACTGGAGAAAATAGAAGAAGAACAGCAAATCATTCCCAAAGCAAGCAGAAGGAAAGAAATAATAAAGATTAGAGCATAAATAAATGAATTTGAGAACAACAACAACAAAATACAGAAAATCAACAAAACCAAAAGCTGTTTTTTTGAGATCAATAAAATTGACAACCCCCTAGCTAGACTAACAAAAAAAAAAAGAGAGAAGATTAACTAAATAAAATCAGAAATGAAAGGGGCAAAGTTACAACTGACTCCACAGAAATAAAAAGGATCATAAGAGAATATAATGAGAAACTATATGCCAACAAACTAGACAACCTAGATGAAATGGACAAATGCCTAGAAACACACAAACAACATTTCAAGAAGAATTAATACCAATCCTGTTTAAACTATTTCAAAAAAATTGAAGAGGAGAGAAAATTACCCAAGAGATTTTATGAAGCCAACATCACCCTAATACCAAAGCCAGATAAAGACACTACAAGAAAAGAAAATTACATACCAATCTCTCTAATGAACATAGATTAAAAATTCTCAACAAAATACATATCAAAAGACTTACATATCATGACAACGTGAGATACTTTACAGAAATAGAAAAGGCAATTACCAAATTCATTTGGAAGGGAAAGTTTACCCAAATAACCAAAAGCATTCTAAAAAAGAAGAGCAATATGGGAGGAATCTCACTGTCTGACCTTTAAACATATTACAAAGCTACAGTGGTCAAAACAGCATGGTATTGGCATAAAGATAGACACGTTGATTAATGGAATAGAATTGAGAGTCCAGAAAAAAAACCCTCACCTTTATGGCCAACTGGTTTTTGACAAACCTACCAAATCCATGTCGAAGGGATAAAACAATCTCTTCAAAAAAATGTGCAGGGAGAACTGGATATCCATAACCAAAGAAAGAAAGAGGACCCTTATCTCACTCTCTATTCAAGAATCAATTCAAAGTGGATCAAAGACTTAAATGTAAAAGCCAGGACCATAAAACTACTAGAAGAAAATGTAGGGAAACATCTTCAAGATCTTGTGGTTGTTGGTGGTTTCTTGGACCTTACACCCAAAGCACGAGTAACAAAAGAAAAAATAGATAAATGAGACCTCCTCAAAATTAAACACTTTTGTACCTCAAAGAACTTTGTCAAAAGGGTAAAGAAGCAACTGACACAATGGGGAAAAATATTTGGCAATCACATATCTGAAAAAGGGTTTAATATTTATGATATATAAAGAGATGCTATAACTCAAAAATAAAAAGAAAAGCAGACAACAAGCAAAAAAAAAAAAAAAACAACGAGTTTTATTTTTATAACTCAAAAATAAAAAGAACAAGCAGACAAATGAGCAGGGAGCAGAAGTGGCTCAAGCAGTTGAGCGTCTGCCTCCCACATGGGAAGTCCTGGGTTTGGTTCCCGGTGCCTTCTAAAAAAAAACAAAACAGACAACAAGCAAAAACAATAGTAAACAGTGAGCAAAAAATAAAAATTAAAATAAATAAAAATAAAAAAAGACCCAATTAAAAATAGGCAAAACACTTCGATAAACATTTGTCCAAAGAAGCAATATAAATGGCAAAAAAAACACATGAAAAATTCTTCAACATCACTAGCGATTAGGGAATTGCAAATCAAACTACAATGAGATATCATTTCATACCTATCAGAATGGTAACTATTAAAAAGACAGAGAACTACAAGTGTTGGAGAGGATGTGGTGAGGTAGAAACACTTATTCACTGTTGGTGGGAATGTAGAATGATACAGCTACTGTGGAGGACTGTTTAGCAGTTCCTAAAGAAGTTTAATATAGACTTGCCAAGTGACCCGGCAATACCACTACAAATCAAAGAAGAAAATCACATGATCATCTCAATTGACACAGAAAAGGTTTTGACAAAATAGAGCATCCTTTCTAACATTGTACTCAATGGTGAAAGATAGAAAGTTTCCCAGTAACAAGACATGGAGGCGAATGTCACCACTGTTGTTCAGTATAGTGCCAGCAGTACTAGCTAGAGCAACTAGGCAAGAAAAAGAAAAAAAAGGAGTCCAAATTGAAAGGAAGAAGTAAAACTTTCGCTATTCACAGATGACATGATCCTATTCTTAGAGAGTCCTGAAAAAACTAAAACAAAGCTACTAGACCTAATAAACGATTTCAGCAAAGTGACAGGATACAAGATTAAAATGCAAAAATCAGTAGTATTAAAATATATTAGTAATGAATAATATGAGGAGGAGGTCATGAAAAAATTCCATTTACAATAGCAACTAGAAGTATCAAATGTTTAGAAATAAACTTAACCAAGGGTGCAAATGACCTGTATTCAGAAAACTACAATGCATTGTGAAAAGAAAGAAAAAAACCTAAATAAATGGAAGAACATTCTGTGTTTATGGATTGGAAGAATAAATATCATTGTGTGAATTCTACCCAAATTTATATACAGATTCAATGCAATTCCAATATAAATTACATCAAGCCTTTTTTTAAAGAAATGGAAAACCCAATTATCAAATTTATATTGAAGGGTAAGGGGTCCCAAATAGCCAGAAACATCTTAAAAAGGAAGAATGAAGTTGGAGGACTCTTACTTCCAAACTTTAAATTGTATTACCTAGCTAAAATGGTAAAGACAGCAGGGCACTGGTATAAAGATAGACACATAGACCAATGGAACCATAATGATGGTTCAGAAACAGACCCTTACCTCTATGGTCAAGTGATTATTGATAAGGCTGTTAAGCCCACCCAGCTGAGGCAGAACATTCTATTCAACAAATGGTGTTGGGAGAACTGGATATACATAACTGGGAAAAAAAAAAAAAAAAAAAAAAAGGAAAGAAGAACCTTTTCTCACACCTTATACAAAAATTAACTCAGAATGGATCAAAGACCTAAATATAAAACCTAGAACCATAAAACTTCTAGAAGAAAATGTAGGGAAACATCTTTTAAGAACTGGTGGGAGGTGGTAGTTTCTTAAACCTTAAACCAAAACATGAGAGATTAAAGAAAAAAATGGATAAATGGGATTTCCTCAAACTTAAACACTTTTGTGTTTCAAAGGACTTTGTCAAGAAGGTGAAAAGGTAGCCCATTCAATGGGAGAAAATATTTGGTAACTGCATAACTGATAGGAGTTTTATTTCCATGCTATATAAAAAAGAGATCATACAACTCAACAATAAAAGAGCAAGCAATCCAATTAAAAAATGGTCAAAAGACTTAAAGTCATTTTTCCAAAGAGGAAATACAAATGGTGAAAAAGCACATGAAAAAATGTTCAGTATCACCAGCTATTAGGGAAATGCATATCAAAATTACAATGAGATATCATCTCACATCTCATGGAATGGCCATTATTAAAAAACAGAAAACAATAAGTGTTGGAGAGGATGTGGAGAAATAGGTACATCCCTTCACTGTTGCTGGGGATGTAGAATGGTGTAGCCTCTGTGGAAGACAGTTTGGTGGTTCTTCAGGAAGCTAAATATAGACCTGCCATATGATCCGGCAATCCCTCTACTGGGAATATATCTAGAAAAACTGAAAACAGTAATGTAAAAGCCGTTTACACACCAATGTTCATAGCAGCATTATTCACAATTGCCAAAAGATGGAAACAATCCAAGTGTTCATCAACCAATGAATGGATAAAAAAATGTGGTATATACATATGATGAAATACCATGCTGCTGTAAGAAGAAATTAAATTGGGACATCATAAATGAACCTTGAGGACATTATGCTGAGTGAAATAAGCCAGAAACAAAAGGACAAATATTGTATGGTCTCACTAATATGAACTAAATATGAAGAATAAACACATGGAGTTAAAACCTACAGTCTAAGTTAGTAGGAGATGGGATGAGGCCTGAGAAGGGGTACTGATGTTTAATGTATGTAGAATTTTTAGTTAGCTTGACTGTAAAAGTATGGAAGTGGATAGAGTTGATGGTAACATATTATAGTGTGTATAATTAACACAGCTGGTTTATAAATGGGATTGTGGCTGAAAGGGTAGTCTAGGGATGTAAATGTCAATTGAAAGAAAGCTAGAGAAAAATCTAGGAACTATATAACACAGTGAACCCAGAGGTGGATGAAGAC
This sequence comes from Tolypeutes matacus, assembly GCA_026826555.1. NCBI lineage: Eukaryota > Metazoa > Chordata > Mammalia > Cingulata > Chlamyphoridae > Tolypeutes > Tolypeutes matacus. Next base: position 879,842 of record JAKSZT010054531.1, read on the forward strand.
TGTAGTTAATAATACAAATACAAGAATGATCTTCTATGAACTAGAACAATTAATGTAACTTATGGATTATAGTTAACAGCAATATTGTAATATCCTTGCATCAATGTTAAAGAAGTTACTATATCAATGCTACGGGTCAATAATTAGGGGGTTATTGGATTTTTTCTTTTGGACTAAGGAATATGTCCAAAAATTTACTGAGTTGATGACTGCACAACTATGTGATGAAACTGAGAGCCACTGAGTGTACACTTTGGATGGATTGTACAAAGCATCAGAATGTATTACACAGTTAACCATGTGGTGGAAGATAGACTGTGGTTAACAGTACAAAGATGAGGATGTGCTCTCATGAACTGTACAAATGTACAATACTAATGTTAATAATAGGGAGTGTATGGAAAAATATACTAAATAAGCTATGGTTCATAGTTAGTAATAATATTTTAATGTGTTTTCCATAATGTAACAAATGTTCCACAACAATGCAAGGTGTTGGTGAAGGGGTGATGTATGGGAATTCTGCACATTATGCATGATTGATTTGTAAGCTAACAACTTCTCTAATAAAATATACACACATATATATTATTTTTAAAAATACTCCCAAAGAGAAAAGCCCAGGGCCAGATGGCTTTACAGGTGAATTTTACCAATAATTTTAAGAATTAATACCAATCCTCCTCAAAGTCTTCAAAAAAATTAAGGAGGAGGAAACAATACCTAACTCATTCTATGAAGTCATCATCTTCCTAATACCAAAGCCAGATAAAGATACTATAAGAAAAGAATAGACTTCTGGGAAAATGGCATCGAAGTAGGTAGGCAGAGCCCAGCTATATCACAAAAAAGAACGGAGAAAGGGCAAAAACCTATCCGAGGGAGCTGCTTTGGAGATATATAGAACAGGAAAGTGCTACCCATCATCCAGGAGGGAACTAGACAGATAAAGTAGCCAAAGGAAAACCATGAGTTACTCACTCCTGTGGCTGGAAACGGCACATATATGTCACCCTCAAGGCAAATAGCTTCAGTAAAGCCTCCAACTCACTGCAGTCAATTGAGTGGGAGGGAGCATTCCCTGGGAGGAAGTGGGGTATGGTGGAGGGCGGGCAGTGGTTTCTTTTCGGTGAGTTTGGCCAGCTGAGCCCCCTTTGAATCTCAGAGGGGACTGAGGGGGCCGCGGGGAGTGGGGAGGGGGTCTGATCAGGCAGGCTCTCATACCCAGCCGACCTGGGAGAGAGAGGAACTAAGGTAGAGAGGGGGTGGAAACAGGTGCCTAAACAGCCCGGCTTGGGAAACTCCTAGAATCCTAACTTCCCTGAGAGAACAGAGGCAGGAAGACACAGATAAGCTGTGGAGCCAGTGTAACTCAGTGGAGGAATTCCTGCCTTGCATATATGAGTTCCCTGGTTTGATTCCCAGGTCTCCTTAGAGAAGTGATCCAGGGTGATCCACTGGGTTATCAGGTACCCAGCTGGTACCTTATGACAGGGAACATATAGACAGATTTTTTTTTTGTTTGTTTTAGGCTTTCTTGGATCTGTCAGTTTTTATTTTTAATCAGTTCCTTTTTTCCCCTTTATTTTATTTTCTAAAACCCAGTACATCACCTGCAGAGGGCAGGCTGAAGGGTGACTGATTGATGAGTGCTGGCAGCCTGACAAGCTTCTTAGGGGCTTAAGAGGGAAGGGTGTTTTTCCTGTTTTGTTTTGTTTTGTTTTGCTTTCTTTCTTGTTTGTTGTCTTTCCCCTTTCTTTGTTACCTTTTTCTTTTACTTATTTTTTCTGCCAACTTTATTTCTTTTCTTTCTTTCATTTTTCTATCTTCTGTTTTCAGTTGTCTTTTTTTCTCCATTCCACCTCTTTTTGTTTGGCCTTCAATTTTTAAAATTTCTCTCTCTCTTTTTCCTTTTTCTCTTTTCCTCTCTTCTCATTATTATGGTCTTTTAATTTATTCTATTTTTTTCTCTATTTTGTTCCTTGTTTCATTTTTTTCTATCCTACCTTTTTTTTCTTATGCCTTTGTACTTTTTTTAATTTTTTTAAATCGTATTACTTTATTTTCATAGCTCCTGTATGGTTCCTCTTCTACCTTTTTAAAAATTATTATTACTATTATTCTTTTTCTCTTCTTATCTCTTTCCTTTTCTCTTGTCCTAATTTTTTTTCAAGGGAACACAGACAACTGTAAGGATACAGAATAAGAGGAACCAACTGTCTAAAGGGGACCTTACTGCACACACACACATATACACACAAACAACAGAGAATAAAACCCTAGAGAAGAAAGAGGTGCTCACCAACCAAATAAGCTCATCAAGATAAATAGATACCTAGACACCAACAAAAAATTACAAGCCATACTAAGAAATAGGAAGACATGGCTCAGTCTAACTAACAAACTAAAAAAAACAGGAGGAGATGCAGAATGTGGAACAACTAATCAGGGATGTCCAACCAAATACCATGAACCAACTTAATGAAGTGAAGGAAAACATAAAGGATATTAAGAAGACACTGGGGAAAAAAAAGAAATAATAACAAAACAAAAAGAAGACACTGGGGGTACATACTGAAGAAATTATAAACATACATGAAAAGATAATGGATATGATGGTGATGAATGGCACAATGCAAGAAATAAAAAATATACTGGAAGCACATAACAGCAGATTTGAACAGGCAGAGAAAAGAATTGGTGATGTCAAAGACAGTACATCTTAAATCAGACAAATAGTAGAACAGATAGACAAAAAAATAGAAAAACAACTAGCAGGGACTTAGGGCTTTGAATGACAACACGAAACACACAATTATATGCACTATAGGCATTCCAGAGGGAGAAGAGAAGGAAAAGGGAGCAGAAGGAATGTTGGAGGAAATAATAGCTGAAAATTTCCCAACATTTTTTTAAACAAATCAATTTTATTGATACATATTAATAAAGTATACAATTCATCCAAAGTGTACAATCAATGGTATTTGATCACATAGTTGTGTGCTCATCACTTCAATCATTATTAGAGCATTTTCATTATTTCAATAATAATAAACAAAAAACAGACAAAGAAACCAGAAAATTTCTCACCTATCAATCTCTGTATGCTTCCCCCATTCTACATAGCTGGTGTTACTGGCTATTGATCCAAAGTGTATAATCAATGGCTTTTAGTATAATCACAATGTTGTACATTCATCATCTCAAAGATTTTAGAACAACTTCATTACTCCAAAAAGAAAGACTCCACAACCCTAAGCATTCTTCATCAGATCTACATAACCACTAATCTCTTTTCATCTGTATAAATTGATTTATATTTACATTTCATATAAATGGAATCATACAATATGCAGTACTCTGTCTCTGGTGTCCTTCACTTAGTATAATTTTTTTGTCTGATATTAATATTTTGTAGTATTAGCTTTCATTTGTTCAGCTTCAATAAATGGTCTTATATGTGCATTTCTACCCATATTCATATTTCACACAATATATTTATGTTTCACATAATATATTTAGTTCATAACAGGGGAATCATACAGTATTTGTCCTTTTGTGTCTGGCTTGCTTCACTCAACATAATGTCCTGCAGTTTCATCCATGTTGTCATATCTTTCACAACTTCATTTCTTTTTACCGCTGCATAAAATTCCATCATGTGTATACTACACAATTTGTTTTTCCGTTCATCAGTTGATGGACACCTGGGTTGTTTCCAACTTTTGGCTGGCATGAATAATGCTGCTATGAACATTGGTGTGCAGATATCTATTCATGTCACTGCTCTCAGTTCTTCTGGGTATATACCTAGCAATGGTACTGCCAGGTCCCATGGCAAGTCTATATTAAACTTCCTTAGGAACTGCCAAACAGTCCTCCACAGTGGCTGTACCATTCTACATTCCCACCAACAGTGAATAAGCATTCCTATCTCTCCAGATCCTCTCCAACATTTACAGTTTTTCAACTTTTTAATAGTGGCCAGTCTAATAGGTGTGAAATGATATTTCATTGTAGTTTTGATTTGCATTTCCCTAATCACTAGTGATGTTGAACATTTTTTCATGTGTTTCTTCGCCATTTGTATTTCTTATTTGAACAACTGTCTTTTCAAGTCTTTGGCCCATTTTTTAAAATAATATACTTTTTAATTTTTAAAAAAGATACTTAGATTATATAACTGTTACATGAAAAATATGGGGATTCCCATATGCCATGCCCCCTACCCCACACACATTTTCCCACATTAACAACATCTTTCATCAGTGTGGTACATTTGTTACAATTGATGAACACATTTTTGAGCATTGCCACTAAGCATGGATTATAGTTTACATTGTAGTTTATACTCTCTCCTGCACAATTTTGTAAGTTATGACAAGGTACATAATGGCCTGCGTCTGTCATTCCAATGTCATTCAGGATAATTCCCAAGTCCTGAAAATGCCCCCATATTACACCTATTTTTACCTCTCCCTTCCCTCAGAACCTCCAGTGGCCACTGCCTCCACATCAGTGATAACAGTTCTTCCATTGCTAAAATCACAATAAGTCTACAGTAGAATAACAGTAAGTCTACCCTAGTCCATCATTCATTCCCCAATCCTGAGGATTTTGGGATGGTGATACCCACTCTACCTCTAATTGAGAGGGGGCTTAGATCCCATGGGTCAGACGGATGGGACTATCTTGCCTGCAGTTGCAGATTCTCTCTGCTCCTTGGCATGGTCGTTGTCCATCATCATCTCCTTGTTAGTTTTCCTGGGTGAGTCCAATGAACTGGAGAGTACATGTTGCAATACTGTTGAGATTCAGGGCCTGACTGGCACATGGAAATCCCAAAGATTTAAGTCTCTTGGACATACACCTATCAACTCTAGTACTAATTATAGGTTCAAATAGAAGGGGCAGAAGAGCTATGTGTAGGGAAACCACAACTGAGTCCAACTCTGTCACAATGGGAAACATAAATTCCCAAGGAGGGCCCACTGGCAGGGCACTAACGTCCTGAGCTTTCTCCCCTGCCTGTAGTGTCTGGATGTCTCCAGAGCCCTCAGGAGCCCTGTTATTTGAGGCAATATTTACTTTGGCAGTCAATGAGATCCTGTTGAGACATGCATAAGCGTAACCTCTGGAATGACCTCCTGATTCATTTTGAAGTCTCTTAGCCATATAAACTCATTTCTCTTTACCTTTTCCCCCTTTTGGTCAAGGTATTTTTACAGTTGCATTGCTAGTTGGTGCTTGGTAGTAATCCCTTCGTGCCAGGGAGGCTCATCCCTGAGAGTCATATCTCATGCTGGGGGGAAGATAATGCATTTATATGCTGAGTTTATATATATATATATCCTTATATATCATGGATTTTAAACCCTTAACAGATATGTGATTGCCAAATATTTTTTCACATTAAGTCAGCTGTCTTTTCACCCTTTTGACAAAGTTCTTTGAGGTGCAAAGGTGTTGAATTTTGAGGAGGTCCCACTTGTCTATTTTTTCTTTTGTTGCTCGTGCTTTGGGCATAAGGTTTAAGAAACTACTGCCTACTAGAAGATCTTGAAGATGTTTTCCTACATTTTCTTCTAGGAGTTTTATGGTTCTTGTTTTTATATTTAAGTCCTTGATCCATTTTGAGTAAATTTTTGTATAAGGTGTGAGATAAGGGTCTTCCTTCTTTCTTTTGGATATGGCTGTCTAGTTCTCCCAGCACCATTTGTTGAATAGACTGTTCTGGTCCAGCTGGGTGGGCTTAACAGCCTTATCAAAAATCACTTGACTGTAGATGTGAGGATCAATTTCTGAATTTTTGATTCAGTTCCATTCATCAATCTGCCTGTCCTTATGTGAGTACCATGCTGTTTTTACCACTGTAGCTAAGTAATATGCTTTAAAGTCAGGAAGTGAGAATACTCTAACTTTGTTATTCTTTTTAAAGATATTTTTTTGGCTCTTCAGGGCCCCTTACCCTTCCAAATAAATTTGATTATTGGCTTTTCCAACTCTGCAAAAAACCTGTTGGGATTTTTATTGGGATTTCATTGATCCTGTAAATCAGTTTTGGTAGAATTGACATCTTAATGATATTTAGTCTTCCAATCCACGAACATGGAATGCTCTTCCATTTTGTTTAAGTCTTCTTCAGTTTCTTTAGCAATGTTTTGTAGTTTTCTGAATACCGGTCCTTTATGTCCTTGGTTAAGTTTATTCCTAAATATTTGATTGTTTTAGTTGCTATTATAAATGGAATTTTTTTTCTGATTTCCTCCTCAGATTGCACATCAGTATTATATAGAAATGCTATTGATTTTTGCATATTAACCTTGTAGTCTACCAGTTTGCTGAACTCATGTATTAATTTTAGTAGCTTTTTGTAGATTTTTCAGGATTTTCTAGATACAGGACCATGTCAACAGCGAATAGTGAAACTTTTACTTCTTTCTTTCCTATTTGGGAACTTTTTATTTCTTTGTCTAACCGAATTGCTCTAGCTAGAACATCTAGCACAATATTGAATAATAATGGTGACAGTGAGCATCCTTGCCTTGTTCCTGATCTCACTGGGAAAACTTTCAGGCTTTCACCACTGAGTACAATGCTAGCTGTAGGTTTTTCATATATGCACTTAAAAAAAAAAAAAAGATATTTAGATTACACTTTACACTCCCCCAGTTCCATGGCTATTTAGATATTTAGATTACACCTGACCCTTCCCCCAGTTCCATGGATAGACCAACCCAACCCTCCTACCCAATCTCCCTCACAGACCAGCACCGATGAGCCCAATAGCATCCCAGCACCACTGTCACACCCACCCACTGCACAACTACACTTTTCCACCTTACCATAGAAGTAAAACAGACACTGAAGGACAAATCTTACATGACCTCACTGACATGAATTAAGCAAATTGAGCAGACCCACAGAGAACTAGAGACAGAAAGGGAGTAGAGAGTTGTATGCCAATGCCCATATGGGCAAAATCTATGATAAGGTGGAAGGGTGTAGTTGGGCAGTGGATGGGCATGACAGTGGTACAGTGATGCTATTGGGTTTAGCAGTGCTGCTCTGTGAGAGGGGAAGGGTGAGGGGTTTCCGTGGGACTATCCATGGTACTGGTGGGGAGGGTTGGCAGAAGGAGCAGGTGAACTCTGGGGATTTGCAGGCCTGTGGTTAAAATTACAACATTGGTAATGTTCTTTTGGCAAATATGGCAGGGGAGGGTTACTGGTATAGGGTGTTGGATGAGGGGGGCATACAGGACAGGGCACACCGGGGACAGGCTTCTATGGAATATGTAAGTGTTCATCTTGTCATAGTATGTTATATCAGTGGGTAGAGACCCACACAATAAACAAGAAAATATTAAACTCCCATCCTGGGGAATCCTGCTGTGTACTCAATTAAAAGGATAAGAGTCTCTCGAGAACATAGGCAGGGTCTAATAAAAGAAAACAGACCAATATGTCAAGCCCTCAATATTAGTGCAAATAATTATGAATTGTATTCTTCAAAATGTGAAACTTAGTGGTTACCATAGGTCCCAAGGGGAGAGGTAGGGAAGAATAGAATATATGTAACCTAGGGTATTTTGGGGGCACTGGAATTGTTTTGCATAATCTTGCAATAAAGGATACAGGTCATTTTAAATTTCATAAAAATTTATAAAAGTATACAGTCCAAAATGTAAACCATAATGTAAATCACTGACCATGATGAGTAGCAATGCTTCAATATTTGTATATCAATTGTAACAAATGTACCATCCACATGTAAAAGGTTATTAATAGGGGAGAGGGGAAAGCGGGGAGGTTGTTGAGTATATGGGAATCCCCTATATTCTGTACATGACTTTTCTGTAACCTAAAGCTTCTTTGAAGAAAAAATGAAAAAAATAAACACTAGGGGAATAAATGGAAGTAAATGTCACTGTACATAGAAGACAACAGCTCTTACAGTGATGAAAGACATAATGTCAAAAAACATTTTTTTAGTATTTCAATTTTTTTCAATTTTTTTGCATTTTATTTGTTATTTTAAAAACTATCATTATTTCATTTTCCTATTAATTTTATTTGGTTATTTTGTTGGTTTCATTTTTGAAGAAGTTTTAGATCACAACTGTGGTAGTTAAGGATCATTGGTATGGGGTGTCAGTGATGGGGGATGCATGGGAGGAGGTTCACCTGAGGCACACCACTAAGGCATATGTATCTGTCTAAGTGTTCATGGGGCATTGTCACGGTGGGTGGAGATCCACTCAATAACCGAAAGAGTATTGAATTCCCATCCTGGGGAGCTCTGCCACATTCTCTAATGGGTCAGCAAGAATCCCCCAATTACAGAGGTGGTGCCTGGGGAAGGAGGACGGATATTGCACCGGGCCCTTGATATTGATGATTGTACTTATGAACCTTTTCTTTTGAAATTGAAACTTAGCCTAGTATTATATATTGCCCAAGAGTTCCCTCTTGAGGAATTCCTTGTGGCTCAAATGTGGCCTCTCTCTAAGCCAAATTCAGCATATAAATGCACTACCTTCCCCCCAGCATGGGACATGACTCCTGGGGATGAGCCTCCCTGGCACCGAGGGATTATTACCAAGTGCCAACTAGCAATGCATCCAGAAAAATACCTTGCCCAAAAGGGCTAACTGGTAAATACAAATGAGTTTTTATGGCTAAGAGATTTCAAATTGAGTTGGGAGGTCATTCGAGAGGTCACGCTTATGCACATCTCAGCAGGATCTCATTGACTACCACAGTAAATAGTGCCTCAAATAGTGGGGCTCCTGAAGGCTCTAGAGACATCCAGGCACTATATGCATGGCAGAAAGCTCAGGAGTTTGGTGCCCTGCCAGTGCGTCTTACCTTGGAATTTATGCTTCCCAGTGTGACAGAGTTGGACTCATTTGTGGTTTCCCTACACATGGCTCTTCTGCCCCTTCTCTATGAACCTATAGTTAGTACTACACTTGATAGGTGTATGTCCAAGAGACTTAAATCTTTGGTCCATCTCCATGCCAGTTGGGTCCTGAATCTCAGCAGAGTTGCAACACCTACTCTCCAGTTCATTGGACTCACCTAGGACAACTAACAAGGTGATAATGATGGACAATGCCCATCCCAAGGAACAGAGAGAGTCTGCAACTGCAAGCAAGAGAGTTCCATCCATCTGCCCCATGGGATCTAAGCCTCCTCTCAATTAGAGGCAGAGTGGGCATCACCATTCCAAATCCTCAGGACTGGGGAATGAACAATGGACTAAAGTAGACTTACTATTATTCTACTATAGACTTATGGTAATTCTAGCAATGAAAAAATGTTTAGCATTGATATAAAGCAGTGGCCACCAGAGGTTCTGAGGGTAGAGAGTGTGAAAAATAGGTGTAATATGGGAACATTTTTGGGACATTGGAATTGTCCTGCATGATGTTCCAATGATGTATACAGGCCATTATATATTTTGTCATAACTTACAAAATTGCATGGGACAGTGTGTAAACTATAATGTAAACTACAATCCATGGTTAGTGGCAATGCTTCAGTATGTATTCATCAATTGTAACAAATATACCACAATAATGAAGGATGCTGTTAATGTGGGAAAGTGTGGGATGGGGAGGGAGTGGGCATATGGGAATCCCCTATATTTTTTATGTAACATTTATGTAATCTAAAGTGCCTTTAAAATAAATAAATAACAAAAAAGAAAAGACCATTACAGACCAATCTCTCTAATGAATACAGATGCAAAAATCCTCAACAAAATACTTGCAAATTGGATACAACAGAACATTAAAAGCATCATACACTATGATCCAGTAGGTTTTATCCCAGATATGCAAGTTTAGTTCAACACAAGAAAATCAATTAATGCAATACATCACACTAACAGTTTGAAGGGGAAGAAAACACACCTGATGATCTTAATTAACACAGAAAAGGCATTTGACAAAATCCAGCATCCTTTCTTGGTATAAACACTTTGAAATATAGGATTAGAAGTAATCTTCCTCAACATGATACAGGGCATATATGAGAAACCCACAGCCAATATCATAGTCAATGGTGAAAGCCTGAAACTTTCCCTCAAAATTGGGACCAAGACAAGAATGACCACTATCACCACTGTTATTCAACATTGTGCTAGAACAGGGGTTCTTAACCTTTTTTGTTCCACGGACCCTTTTGCCAGTCACGGGAAAATCACAGACCCCTTACTAAGTCCACAATATACTGTGTATTATTTTTTTAAAAATCACACCCACACCAACCAATATGTCCCCACAAGAATAACATTTTTTTTTTGAATTTCAGTTCAAGCTTACAGAACCCTGGTTAAGAACCCCTGTACTAGAAGTTCTAGCTAGAGCAATTAGGCAAGAAAGAGAAATAAAAGGCATCCAAATCGGAAAGGAAGAAGTAAAACTTTCACTATTTGCAGGTGATGTGATCCTATACTTAGAAAATCACGAAAAATTTATAGCAAAGCTACTAGAGACAATAAATTAGTTCAGCAAAGTGGCGCAACATAAGATTAACCTGCAAAAATCAGTAGTGTTTCTACACACTAGTAATGAGCAATCCAAGGAGGAAATCAAGAAGAAAATTCCATTTACAATAGCAACTAAAAGAATTAAATATCTAGGAATAAATTTAACCTATGACATAAAGGACCTATATTCAGAAAACTATAAAACATTGCTAAAAGAAATCATAGAAGACCTAAACAAATGGAAGGATATTCTGTGTTCATGGACCGGAAGACTAAATATTATTAAGATGTCAATTCTACCGAAAATGATTTACATATTCATTGCAATCCTAATCAAAATTCCAACAGCCTACTTTACAGGAATGAAAAGCTAATAATGAAATTCATATGGAAGAGCAAGGGACTCCAAATAGCTAAAACCATCCTGAAAAAGAACAGAGTTGGAAGACTCACACTTCCTGATTTCGAAACGTAATACAAAGCTACAGTAATCAAAATCATACCATGTACAAAAATTAACAGGAAATGGATCAGTGACCTGAATATAAGCACTAAAATTGTAATATCCTTATATAAAACATAGGGAAATACCTTCAGAGCCTTGTATTAGGCAATAGATTCCTAGACTTTTCACCAGAAATCAATCACCAAAAGAAAAAAAAATAGATAAATTGGACTGCATCAAAATTAAAAACTTTTGTGCATCAAAGGACATTATCAAGAAAGTAAAAAGAAACCTATAGAATGGGAGAAAATATTTGGAAGCTATATATCTGATAAGTTTATAATATACAGAATATATTTAAAAAAACTCCTACTCAACAAAAAGACAGAAAAATTTTGATAATTGATAATGGTCATGGAGGCACAATTTTACAGATGTAATTAACACCACTGAACTGTATATTTGAACATGGATAATATGGGAAATTTTAGGTTGTCTGTAAGCTACCAGAGTAAAAAACTAAACCAAAACTGTAGAACAGAAAGAGTGAAACCTAACTTAAACTATGGGCTTTTGTTAACAGTATAATTATAATATTGTTTCCTCAGTTGTGATAACGATACCACATTAATGTAAGTTAAAAATAGGGAAAACTAAAAAAAAACAAAAATAAAAATAAATAGGAAAACTGCTTGTATGAGAGGGGGGTATATGAGAATTCTGTACTTTCTGCATGATTTTTCTGTAAAAGTACAACTGTTCTAATAAAAAAAAAAAAAGGAAAAAGGACTTGAATAGGCATTTCTCCAAAGAAGAAATACAATTGGCCAATAAGTACATGAAAAGCAACATTATTAACCATTAAAGAAATGAAGATCAAAATCACCATGAGATAGCACCTTACACCCACTAGAATGGCTATTACTAAGCAAGCAGAAAATACCAAATTCTGGTAAGGATGCCAAGAAACAGGAACTCTTGTACATTGTGGGAATATAAAATGGTGCAGCTGCTTTGGAAAACAGTTTGGTGGTTCCTCAAAAAGTTAAGCATAAGACCACCACATGACCCAGCAATCTCACTTTTAGGTACATACTTTTAGGAAAGCAGGGACTTGGACAGATATTTATACACCAATGTTCATAGCAGCATTAACAGTAGTTAAAAGGTGGAAGCAACCCAAATGTCTATCAGCAGATGACTGGATAAAGAAAATGTGGTATATACATAGAACAGATAATTATTTAGCCATAAAAAAGGAATGAAGTGCTGATAAATGCTACAACATGGATGACCTTGAAGACATCATGTTGAGCAAAATAAGTCAGACAGAAAGGACAGATATTTTATGATTCCACTTATATGAAATAACTAGACTATGGAAATTCATAGAGAAAGAGTGGAGAGAGAATACAGGCTATCAGAGGTGGGGGAGGGGTGGGAGAATGGGGAGTTAATTCATAATGGCTGTAGGGTTTCTGTTTGGGGTATTGGGAAAGTTCTGGTAATGGATAGTGGTGACAGCAGCACAACATTGTAATGTGATTAACCCCAGTGAATTGTACCTTGTGAGAGGTTGAGAGGGGAAATTTTACGTTGTATATATATTTCCACTATATTAAAAAAAAGAGAGAGAGATTAAAGGGGGAAAAATGAGACTAAAATGTAATACATGACCCTGGGCTATATCTAATAACGGAAGAACAAATGTCAAAAGGACATTATTGGACATAAGAGAAAATTAGACATAGACTCTAAATTTTATGCGATGTTTAATTTCTGGAACTTGATAAGTGTATTTAAGGTGGTTACATTTAATATCTTATTAAGTGTTCAAGGAGCATGATGTATACAACCTACTCTCAAATGTTTAGAAAATAGATAGACATTCAGTCAGATAGCTGGATAGGTAGATAGATACATAGATAGAAAGAATGGTACAGCAGATGTAAGAATATGTTACAAATTGGTGGATCTGGGTATCTGGGTAGGAAGTATGTTGGAGTTCTCTGTATAGGGTTTGTATTATTTTTGCAATCATCTTGTAAGTTTGAAATTATATCAAAATTAAAAGTTAAAAAGTCAATAATGAAAGTCAATAATGAAATAATAAATATCCTTTAGATGACCCTTTGTTCTCATTTTACTCAATTGGTATTAATTGAAAAGCTTATAGCATGGATGGAGAATTCTTTATCCTTTATGCAGATATGGCCTTCTTCAATTACCAAGAGGTGCTATAAATTATGACTAAAGTTGCAAAATGTGGAAAATTAATCTTTGGCTGTAAGTCTAAAAAAATCACATGAAAAGGATGCAAATCTGTGAGAAGACCTCTATAAAATGACATGTGATGCTATTCACACTGTAAAGCAGGAAGCCAGGATTTTCTCCTTTGAAAATGAAGGAAAAAGCATTTACACAATATCCACTTTTCCAAATCCTAATTAAGAATTTAAAACCCCAAAAGTAAAATTTGGCAATATTTATTCTTGTTTTCCATTCATAAATTTACAAATTAAATCCTTGGGATTAGGAAATTCTTTTTCTGGGGAGGGGGCAGACAAAAATCTAAATTCTACTTTCACAAAGATATAAATACAATGGATGTGTGTCCTACAGAGCATTTGATTCGTTTGCATAAAATTAAATGGTTTGTTTTTTAGGGGTTTTCTCTAATCTCCTGAGATAAAATTTCTCAAGAAGTAATGGGGATGTTTACCGCCCCCCCCCCTTTTTTTCTTTTTCAACAATGAAAAATACACTTTTAGGGACAATATAGGTGATGGTTAAAAGGCAGACAGATGTTGGTTCAAATTGTGGCTGTACCATTTACTAGTTGTGTGACCTTGAGCAAGTCAATCTTTCTAAGCCCTAGTTTTCTCATTTGTAAAACAGGAACAATGATACTTACCTTTGTAGGTGTAACAGTTGGCCAATTTGATGTAATTATGAATTCCAAAAATATAATTGGATCATACTTGTAAACTGATCTGTTAACCTGGGCATGATTAGGTTATGATTAGAGTGTTGAGCCCCACCCCTTGGTGGGTGGGGAATCGAATATAAAAGGCAAGGCAAAGAACAGAGTTGAAGCAGTCTTTTGAGAATAAGTTTTGATGTTGGAAAGAAGGCCCCAGGAGAAGAGAAGCAAGCCGTTCGCCTGATTATCTACAGCTGACCTTGTGGAGGAAACAGGAGCTAAGCCCGGAGAGAAACACAGCCCCGGGAAGAGTGGAACCCCAGAAGCATGAACCCTGGCAAACGCTGGCAGCTGTCTTGCTCTAACACATGGCAATGGACTGTGGTGAGAGAAGAAACTTAACGCTTTATGGCCTGCTATCTGTGGACTTCTACCCCAAATAAGTACCCTTTATAAAGACCAACCCATTTTTGGTATTTCACATTAGCACCCCTTTGGCTGACTAATACAGTAGGTATTGTAGATTGTCATAAGGTTAAATGAAGAAATATAAATGTTTAGTGCACTTCCTGGCATAGGTAAGTGCTCCCTATAAGCTAAGCTCTAGGGTGCAGGAGCCTCATCTGTCTTGTTTACCATCACCAGTGACTAGGACAGTGCCTATCATAGAATAGACAATGTTTGCTAAATGAATAAAATAGTTGTATTATATTCAATGATACACAAATACCCTGAATAGGAATACATGTAAAATCTTAAATACAGGGCCTACACAGTAAACTATGCAGCATGGTAGCTTCTCCCTCTCCCCCTCCCTTATCTTCCTCCTTCTTATTAATGTATTAAAAACCATATAAAGTGACTTATGGTCCTTGATTCTTTTGCAGAAAGGTTAGAGTGGCTTCAGAGAAGTGAATTTTGGCCCAGGCCCACAGGAACTGGTCTTGTGCTTAAAATATTACTGATTTGTACTTAAGACATGTCAGAGTCTAGGGTAAATTCATATGTAATAAAACATACTACAGAGACACTATATTAAGTATTAGTAATATTTTTTTCTCTTCCTTGTTGGATGACAGTGGGGCTCAGTATAGATGAATAAAAAGATTATACCCAGGAATAAAAACTTAGGTCTAAATGAGTTATTCCTCTAATAACCCTGATGTCTTAGAGAACAAGTTCTTTCTGGGTAGGCTACTTTGGCTAGCCCATTCACAGTAGACTTTGAAAAAAGCAGTTGAAGTGCTATGAAAACATTATTTAAAATAATAAAGAGGAATATTTCTTTCATAAAAGGAAGGAGGCAAAATATTAAGTTGTTTCTTTTACTTCTGGGGGTCTCTGACTTTTTCATTAGGTCGGTAATCTTTAATGGAAAAAAAAGGGCTCCTTCATTTTTTGAGCTACAGAATAGAAGCTACAGGACTTAAGGTAAACAGACCAAGTTTACCAGTAGACTCTTACTTTAATGATTACTGTTATGAATGCTGGTTCACCAGAATAGGGGTATTTCTCTGGTCTGGTTGACAGCTCTTACTAGTAAAATTTTGCATATGTGGATATAAAGAGTGCTTTTGTATAATAACTCCTGTTTAGTAGAGTTTTTCATAAGTCCTATTCATTGAGCAGTCTGTTTAACAATATGTTTTCCTTTTGGTGAAGTATTTAAGCAATGACTATGCTCAATTATCTTATAATTGAATAGTTGAATATATTTAATATATATTGAATATATTCTTAATAAAATGTGTTTTATATTCTTAATAAAATGTGTTTTGAAGGGAAAAAAACCACATGATCATCTCAATCGATGCAGAAAAGTCATTTGACAAAATCCAGTATCCTTTCTTGATAAAAATACTTAAAAAAATAGGAATAGAAGAAAAATTCCTCAATATGATAAAAGGCATATATGAAAAATCCACAGCCAACATTGTACTCAATGTGGAAAGGTTGAAAGCTTTCCCTCTAAGATCAGGAACAAGACAAGGATGCCTACTATCACCATTGCTATTTAACCTTGTACTAGAAGTTCTAGCTAGAGCAATTAGACAAGAAAAAAAAAAAAAAAAAAAAAAAAAAAAAGGCATCCAAATAGGAAAAGAGGAAGTAAAACTCTCAGTATTTGCGGATGACATGATCCTATATTTAGAAAATTCTGAAATGTCTACGACAAAGCTACTTGAGCTAACGAATGAATTCAGCAAAGTGGCAGGATACAAGATCAACACACAAAAATTAATAATGTTTCTGTACACTAGTATTGAACAATCAGAAGAAGAAAACAGGGGAAAATTCAATTTACAATAACAACAAAAAGACTCAAATACCTAGGAATCAATTTAACCGAAGAAGTACAGGACCTATATGCAGAAAACTACAAAACAATGCTAAAAGAAATCAATGAAGACCTAAACAAATGGAAAGACATTCCACGTGAATGGATTGGAAGACTGAAGAGTGCAAAGATGTCAATCCTACCCAAACTGATTTATAGATTTAATGCAATACCAATCACAATTCCAATAGTCTACTTTACAGAAATAGAAAAAGCAATTACCAGATTCATTTGGAAGGGAAAACACATCTGAATATCCAAAAGCATTCTAAAAAAGAAGAGTGACATGGGAGGATTCTCACTGCCTGACCCTGAAACATATTACAAAGCTACAGTGGTCAAAACAGCATGGTATTGGCATAACGATCGACACATTGATCAGGGGAAGAGAACTGAGAATGCAGAAATAAATCTTCACCTCTATGGCCAACTGGTTTTTGACAAACCTACCAAATCCACGTTGATGGGACAAAACAGTCTCTTCAATAAATGGTGCTGGGAGAACTGGTTATCCATAATCAAAGAATGAAAGAGGACCCCTATCTCACTCCCTATACAAGAATCAACTCAAAATGGATCAAATACCTGAATATAAAAGCTAGGACCATAAAACTACTAGAAGAAAATGTAGGGAAACATCTTCAAGATCTTGTGGTTGGTGGTGGTTTCTTGGACCTTACACCCAAAGCATGAGCAACAAATGAAAAAATAGATAAATGGGACCTCCTCAAAATTAAACACCTTTGCACCTCAAAGGACTTTGTCAAAAGGGTGAAAAGGCAGCTGACTTAATGGGAGAAAATATTTGGGAATTGCATATCCGATAAGGGTTTAATATCCATGATATATAAAGAGATGCTACAATTCAACAATAAAAAGACAAATGACCCGATTTAAAAAGGTGGTGGGAATGTGGAGAAGCATGGGAAAAATACAACTGGTGTGACCTATGGACTGTGGTTAACAGTAATACTGTAATATTCTTGCATCAATGCCAAAGATGTACTGTGTTGATAATGGGGGGAGGGATATGGAAAAAGTGTGCCAAATATATGCTATGGACCATGGTTATTAGTAATAGACTCATGCTATTATCTCATAACCTGTAACAAATATTCCACCACCGTGTGATGTGTTGGTGAAGGGGTGTTCTATGAGAATTCTATACATGTGCATGATTGTTTTGTAAGTTCACAACCTCTGTAATAAAAATATATTAAAAATAATAGGGTGGGTTGGGGGAAAATATACTAAATGTAAGATATGGACTATAATTAGTAGTAATATCTTGACGATGCTCTTGCATAATTTGTAACAAATGTTTCACAACAATGCAAGGTGTTGGTAGAGGGCTAATGTATGGGACCCCTATATGATGTTATGCATGCTTATTTTGCAAGTTCACAACTTTTACTATACTCTTATTGTTTATGTATGTTCATGTGTGAATGATATACTTCAACAACAACAACAAAAAAAATGCTATCCCTCCCAAAAAAATGAACAAAAGACTTAAATAGTCATTTGTCCAAAGAAGAAATAGAAATGGCAATAAAAAAAAAACATGAAAAAATGTTCAACTTCATTAGCGATTAGGGAAATGCAAATCAAAGCTACAATGAGATATCATTTCACATTTACTAGAATGGCCACTATTAAAAAGACAGAAAACTACAAGTGTTGGAGAAGATATGGAGAGATGAGAATGCTTATTCACTGTTGGTGGGAATGTAGAATGGTACAGCCACTGTGGAGGACTGTTAGGCAGTTCCTAAAGAAGTTGAATATAGATTTGCCATGTGACCTGGCAATACCACTACTGGGTATGTACCCAGAAGAACTAAGAGCAGTGACACAAACAGACTTCTGCACAATGATGTTCATAGCAGCATTATTCACGATTCCTAGAAGATGGAGATAACTCAGGTGTCTCTACTGATGAATGAATAAACGAACAGTGGTCTATTCACACGATGGAATATTATGCAGCTGTAACAAGAAATGAAGTCATAAAGCATATTATAACATGGATGAAAGTGGAGGACATTATGTTGAGTGAAGCAAGCCAGACACAAAAGGACAAATCCTGTATGATTGTACAACTAGGAACTAAATATATTGTGTAATTTCATGGAGTTAATAACTTGATTATGGGTCACCAGAAAATAGAATGAGGTTAGAAAATGGAAAGCTGAGGGTTAACTTGTACAGAATTGGTAAAAAGGATGTGTGTCAATTTTTGGAAATGAATAGAAAAGGTAAAAGCCCAATTTAATGTTAGTAAATAGCAGTACTATTACATGGTTATGGCAGTGGTTTAATGGGAAAGTCTAAGGTCATGTATATTACTAAAAGAAAAGCTAAAAAATATAACATGGGACTATATAGCATAGTAAAACCACATGTAAAATATGAATATGGGTAAAATTGCATATATAAGACTGAACAAATGTATGTTAATATTATGAAATGTTAATATCAGACAAAAAACATGCTAAGTAACCAGACATAAAACATTACATATTGTTTGATTCCATTTATATAAAATGTAAATATAAATCAATTTATAAAGATGAAATTAGATTATTGGTTATGTAGGGCTGGGGAAGGACTGCTAAGGGGTGTGGAGTTTTTCATTTTGGAGTAATGAAATTGTTCTAAAATTTTTTCTGGTGATGAATGCACAACACTGTGATTATACTAATAGCCATTGATTATATACTTTGGATAGGTTGTATGGAATGTGACTATATCTTAATAAACCTGCTTAATAAATAAATAAATAATTGTGCAAGAATAGCCAGAATTAGCAGCTATGTACAATAAGGAAAGCAAAGAGAGATTGAGAGGTAAAGACTTTTCTTGTTTGTTTGTTTGTCTGTTTTTTGTTCATTATTATTGAAATAATGAAAATGCTCTAATAATGATTGAAGTGAGGAATGCATAACTGTGATTATATCAAATACCATTGATTGTACACCTTGGATGAACTGTATGCTTTATTAATATGTAGCAATAAAACTGATTTGTTTAAAAAGGTGGGTTTTTTGTTCAAAATGTTGAACTGTATTGCATCAGTGTATGTATCAGTGTATGTATCCACACACATTATATACACGATATATATAAATTTCCTGTGAGATTCTATACTAAAAATCAGATATTTCGTAGAGAATGCTTTCTGGCTGTTAGGATTATGAAATGATAGGGTGGATATTAACTAAGAAGTATAAGCACAACTCTGAATTTCTTCAATTAAACTAAGCATAGTCATGACAAGTCATAGTGGGCAAGTCGTTTGGTTATTCTGCAAGACTTGAGGTCTCTAAGTAGTGCCCAACTATTTATCAAAACCTCCCTTGAACCAACAGCAAGAAAGTATTTTCCTCCCACAGTCCTTAACTTATAAATGCTCCCAAAGTCATCAACACAGTGTTTTAAGTAACATATTAAATATTATTAAGATTATTTTACATGGCATTCAAGCATAGAGAACAAAAAGGTTAAACTCGGGTAGAGCAGTAATTCCCCTTTCAAACAACATAGCTTGGGAAATAGCAAACTTCTCTTTAGCAAAACAGCTTCCCTCTCCCACCAAACTTTATGTGTATGTGGGTAAATGCAAAGAGGGGCTTCAGGTGCAAAAACAATATAATATACCTCCATCGTCTCTATATTGTGACCATCAAGAGGAGGTTTGATTCCAAGAGCAATGTTGATGGTCCTTTATGCTACTTAAAATAGGATTTTACTTGTAATACCAACTCTACTAGTTCCCATGTAAATTATGGGAAGCTTTGGGGAATCAGTGGCCCTTGCTCTTCTAAATTAGTATTGAATGACCTAAAGAGATATGATAGTGAAATTGTCTTTTACATAAAATGTCACCCAAGGTCTTTTGGTGTCATTTTCATGTAAAGATTCCATATCTAGTAAAAAAAAAAAAGAAAGAAAGAAACTCTAAGCCATTTTTTTTTTCATAAAGGGGGTATGTTCAACCTTAAGATGAAAACATTAAGTTGCTACCTGACTAGCTGGCAAAGTAAAAAAAAGTTACAGGGGGGAAGCAGATGTGGCTCAAGCAATTGAGCTTCCACCTACCACACGGGAGGTCCTGGGTTCGGTTCCCAGTGTCTCCTGGAGAAGACCAACAAGACAGTGAGCTGGCGCAATGTGCAGGCGCGGCGAGCTGATGCAACAAGATGACACAACAGGAAACACAAAGAGGAAAGACAATGAGAGACATAACAAAGCAGGGATCTGAGGTGGCTTAAGTGGCTGAGGGCCTCTCTCCCACATGGGAGGTCCAAGGTTTGGTTCCCAGTGCCTCCTAAAGAGAAGATGAGCAGACACAGAGAGCATACAGGAAATGGACACAGAGCAGACAGTGAGTGCAAACAATGCAGGGGTGGGGGGAGAGGAATAAATTTTTTAAAAAAGGCTACAGGAAGGAAAAATCCATCTTATTTAAAAAAAAAAAAAGAAAGGGAAAAAGGAAAAATAGCAAAAGTGAATCCCAGAAGGAGTGGCAGTTCAGGAGCAAACTAGAAATTGGGTGGCAAACAAAAATTAGTGTCTTGTAAGTGAACCAGTAATAAGAGGTTTGTTTATATATCATAAGTAAGAAGTAAGCCAGAGAACCAGTAGGATCATGGAACAAAAAGGATGAAAAGAGATAGCAATTATACTGAATGACTTTTTGAAATGAGTAAGCCTTTCCTGTATCTAATTTATCTTTTGAGGTAGGCAGATGCGTCAGAGGTAATAATGGCAAAGGGACAGGAGGCTCTGGTTCCAATTCACAAACTAGATATAGTCATAAGCATAATGACTGGGACTAAGTGACATAGTTACCAGGGCTGGTCCTTGGCAAAATTGTTTAGTTGGCAAAGATAATTTATTTTTTTGTACCCCTTTCCCTTCACTGCTCCACTGCCCAATTCCTTATCCTATGAATACTCAGGGTACTCATGCTCTAACCCTTTTAAAATTTTCCATCAAGAAAGGCTTTGTTAAACCACACATTTACAACAGAATAGGGGTAAGGAGGAGAGGTTGTCCCCAAATTACATTTTAAGCTCTATTTCTAATTGCAGAATGAAAATATGTGCTTCTTGTTAAGGGAAAAAATTCAGGTTATTAGTCCAACAAATGGGAGAGAAGTTTGGGGCAGGAAGCATTCCTGGCTCCCTTAGAATCATATGTGACTTCCCGTAGTCCCTAACCAGATTTGACTTGTGAAGAAAATCAAAGGAAAAAAAATACTGCACCTCGAATGAAAATCTGTAACCTGTTATTGTAGATGATCACTGTGTGGGTTGCCAGTGTTACTCCACAGGGAAAAAGGGCCCTAGGATCTATAAACTGATGAGTATGAGTCTTTATTAGGCAAGCTGGAAGAATCTTTAATAAATGCTAGCATCCTGTACACAATAGCCATCAATCTACTGGGTTTGGGGTGGGGGTCGGGGAGGCAACATGGTTTTTGTAAAGGGAAATCATATGTAATCTTCTATGGATCTTTTCCTTGGGGGTTAAACTAACTTAAAATGCTTCTGATTAAGTTTAATACCAAAGCTGTTTTTAAAATGAATTACCTTGAGATTTAAAATATTTTTTATCATGCAGTAGGTTTACATGGCAAAAAAGAAAATAAGGGGAAATACAGAGATTTTTCTGACTGTAGAAGGATAAATAGCAGAGTTCCTCAGGGGTGGGTACTGGGAAATCAAGTCTGTGGACGATACTAAGCTTTTCCAGGCAGTGAAATGCCAAGATAGAGGAGACAAAGAAAGATCTCAGGAGGTTTTATGATTAGCAGATGAGCTTCAATAGGAGCATGTGTAAGGTGATCCTTTTAGGGAGGGCCAGATATCAGAAAGTACACTTGCAGGATCATCGGTGCTGACCTTTCAATTAAGATCCAGGAAAGAGCTCTAGGAAGTACTATGGACAGCACACTGAAGAGAACAACCTAGTTTCCTGCTATGGCAAAAAAGGGCAACAAAATGTTGGGTACTATCAAGAAAGGGATTGAAAGGAAAACAAAATTTTCCTCCTTTTACATAAAACCATAGGACATCTTCATTGATAAAGTTACATAAGCAGCTCTGATCTACACATCTCAAGAAGGACAGAACAGAGCCTCAGGGAAACAAAGAAGGGCAATTAAAACCATCAAAGTCAAGCTTCAAAAATAAGGCCTTTTCCATTGCTAGAATCAGCATATGTGTACAACAGAATACCATCAAGTCCACTCTAGCCCATAGTTCTTCCCCCAGTCCGGAGGGGACTGGGATGGTGATGTCCACTCCACCTCCAAGTGAGAGAGGGCTTATATCCCATGGATATGGTGGGTGGAATGATCCTTCCTGGTGGGAGGTGTGGGAGGTGGGCAACATGGGAATCCCAGGGGGTTCTGTGTAATATTTTCGGTAATCTAAGCACCTCTTAAAATATATTTATATATATATAAATAACATTTTTGTAAGCAAATGCACATATATGCATATATATATTTATATATAATTTTACAAATAGTGGTATGTATTGTGAAAATTTTGATTTTTACCTACAATAAAAAAAAATAGGGCCTTTTCAATATGAAAATACAGAAGTAGCCAGGGGACATGATCAAAATCTAATATCATGAAAAGGATAAGTGCTGCTTGATGACTTGGCTCACCAAATCTCTTGAGCTAAAAAGCACCTCTGGAGCATAAAGTTTTTATTTTTTAATAGTTCTACTTTGTTTATACAACTGCCAGTGCTGATGGTCAGTGCAGGCTCCTATGGGAAGTCCCTGTTTCCATCAGAGGGTGGGAGAAATCGGAGTGAAATGGGAGAGGGATCAAAAGCACCTCAATCCTCATTACTTACCTTAAGAAATGTTGACATGCTGACTTCTAGTTAGGCTCACTTTCTCTGCTGCTGTTTTCAGCAGTGAATTTGTGCCTGACCAATCTCAATTTTTATGAATATGAGTCCCTCCCCCCACCCAATCTGTAGGGCTTTTCAGTCTTAGTTTATGCATGGGCACCAAGCTGTCTGCCAACAAGTGGCTGTAATTTAGTCCTTAACCATAGTGTAAAAAGAAAAGATTTCTGATTCCAACTTTAACACAATGGATAGAACTCAAGAACATATAATAAAGAATTACAGTCAACTCTCTAATATTTATACTAATAGAGAGAAGCACAGATCTCAATAGCGGAAAACTGAAATGTACCCTTCCAGGCTAATAAAATCACTTACAAGTAGATTTCTTTATCTAAGAAAGTAGTAGACAAGGGATTCCCTGAGGGAGCTTAAAAGTTCTGTTCTTGGGATGGCCTTAATTATACTAGGTATCATGTAAGGCCAAACCAGGAGCGTGGCTGTAGCCCAGCCACTTGGCTCTCTCAAACAAGGGATGGCTACCCAATCAAATAAGCATAATGAACAGTATACAAAAGCTCTGTGGGTATATAGTGGTTTTCTTTTTCAAATTGTTCCTTGAAAACAAGAATTCTGTGAGATTGAGGGCTATTTCATCCTACAGAAATGCAATCCACTTGTTCCTGGCTCAGCGTTATGGCTGTACCTTTCACAGATGTGGTAATACTTCTCATCCTGTATACCATCCTGAATGGGCACATTTACACTGTAGTACCGTCCCTTCCCTAGGCCAACATCAGACATATCACCTGTTCCTGTAAAAGAGAGAAGAGAAGCACCATGATCAGTTATTAACAACATGAGAACTAGAAAACTTGAAGTAAGACTCTCTGATAGGAATTCAGAAGACCAAAAAAGATTTTGTAGAGTACTATTCAATTAGGAGATTTCTAAGAATTGAAATTAAGAAAAATATCCCAGAGAAGTAACTGCTGTAAAGAATGTTGGGAAAGCAGGAAAACCACAAGGAAACAGAAAAACTTTGGTTTCCATATTGCAGGATCAAATTTAAAAAGAGAGATTAACTCCTTTGCTTGAATTTTCATGATTCTTAGGTTGACATGATATTAATATATCATTGCAATTATTAGGATTTTAGGAGTTACATGGGATAAGTGTAAGTGAGCTGTCTGTGACAGTCCATAAAAATCACTGTGAAAAAGAAACAATTTTATATTCCTCACATCATTATCACCTCAAATGACTGGGGTTAAAATTTTGCATAGTATGGAACTATCCAAATATAAGATATAAGAAATATATAAACAATTTTTCTATTTATTCCTCAAATGTAATACTGAACACAGATTACTTGCCTGGGAAAAATCCTGGGGAGAATTTGTGTAGAGACACAGTCATGACTTTGGAGGTGAAACTGAAGGCGTCTTCCACACCTACCAGAGAAAGAAACATCAGAAGAATCACTTCATATATGGAACTCCTCTTTTCAACAGCTGAAATTCTAGAAAACAGCTCTGGGGGAAGATGAGAAGGCAGCAATGATAAAGTGAATGTAGCTGGGAAATGAAAGTAACAAAAAGCTCTGTTCTTTGATCTCTGTAATTACAGTATGAGGTCAACCAAGTGAAATTTTGGGGTTCCTTCTCAAATTCATGGCAAACTATAACTGGATTTCTCCTTTCCAAGCAATGAGATGTCTGTGCTCTCTTTGACAATCAATCTATTTGAAAGGTGGGGAATGGCTAAAAATGAGAATTGAGGCATTATCAACAGAACTGAACAGAGGAAAATATCACTATCTTGAAAGTTTTATGTTTTGTTTTTGTTTTAGCAGTTCTAGTTAAATTCTTGGAATTTTTTCAAAGACAATGTAGCAACCCTTTGAAAAACATGACCATTACAAACATTAGGCATTATACAGTGAAAACATAATTATAAAGTGTGTGTTTAAAATACAGATTTGGTTATAAATGCAGATTATACAAAGTCCCATGTGTACATCTTTCTGGCTAAAATGTGGAAGGCTGAAAATAGCCCTGGTCTTGTTCCTTAGTAGCAGCTTTATAACAGACTTATAAAGCATGGAGAAATATAGGCAGAAAATTTTTTTTCCAGATAGAGGCCTTCTTTCCTTCTTTCCATTTAAACAGAGTCAGAGAATGAAAGAGGTTTGGTAGATAAAAGATGGGATTTTAAGTAACCCTCACAAACCCCTATTTATATAGATATACACATTGCCCACCTTCACACCTTTCCTCCCCAAATCACAGGTAGATATACTATATTTAGATAATCAGTCTGTAAAATGGAAGAACTATTAGCAAATTCATGTACTACCCTCTTTTATACTTTGAACAAAGAAATTGGCTGTGTTTACTTAATGCTTTCAGTCTTCATTGGAGGCCAACAGAGACCTTAAAAAAATAGTAACTGTATTTGTATATCACAAGTATGTTTGAACTTCCCAAGCCTTATGTTTTGCTGTAGGGAGGCAGTTAAAAACCAGTTAAAGGCTCCAGGCACAAAGCATGAAGTAAACAAAACAAAACAAAATAAATTAAAAGAGGATTTCAACTTAGAAACTGAGGTATAAACAAGGATAAGTGATAAAAATCCTGATTATCCATCCAGAAAGGTTGTACCAATTTATTTGATCAATTATGTATAAGTTCACATTTCCCCACATCTTGACTAGCACTGGGTAGTATTATTCTTTTTAATCTTAGCTGACTTAGCTGTCATAGGAAAAAAAAGAATGGTCTCATTTTAATTTGCATTCCTCTGAGTATGTTAGGGTGTTGAGCGACTTTTCATATGTTTAGTGGCCATTTGTATTTCTTCTTATGGGAAATACTATTAGGCATTGTTATAAAATCACACAAATTAACATAGACAGACATAGACAGGTATGGGGCATGGAGGGAAAGAGAAGAGTGGTTAGGTTGATGAAAGAAGATGAGCTAGGATAGGAGTGGTCACTGAAGCTACCACATGATGCCAGTTTATGGAATCATGGGAGATTTAAAATAAACTAAATGTGTAAGGATTTGGGGATGGGGTAGGGGTCAGTGGAAGGGAGGTACTGAAGAGGGGAAATTAACTGAAATGAAACACACCATAAAAGTTGGATAAAACAGGAAACGCTAAATGGTGTAGAAATAACATTGCACATAAAAAGACCGATTTCAGCTGACAGTCTTATTCCATTCTTATATGGTTTAATAGACTTGATTTTATTCTTGAACTCTGATACTAATAGTTTGAATTTCACAATCATTCATTCGTTGAAAAAATATTTTACTGAACCATTATTATATGCATAGGCACTGTTTGTTCAAGGCATTGTATAAGACAGAAAGAAGTAAACAACTTGATCCCTGCTCTTGAGGAACTTAAAGCTTTCTTTGAGAAGAGAAGACACAGACACATTTAAAAATTACTAACAATTGAGGACAATATGTAATTATATATCAAATCAGGGACACGAACAATTTAAGACTTGAGAGGAGGGAGAGAATACTTGGGCTGGAGTGTTAAGGGCAAACCAGCTACTATTGGAACTTAAGCTAATGGGTAGTATTTGGAGCTGCAAAAGGGGAGGGAAGTTAGGAAAAGGCGAAGCAAAGTCAGAGAGGTGAGAATAAGTGAGACATGTCTGGGGATCATTGAGTAGAGTAGCCTGGAGAGTAAGTAGTAAGAGATAAAGCTGGAAAGATGAGGTGAGGCCAATTTGAGGCCTTGAAAAATGGGTAAAGAGTGTGGACTTTTCACCAAAGACCACTATTTCTAAAAGCATGGCCTGTGGAACAATTGGGATGTTATTAAAATGTTGATTCCCAGGTTCCACACCAGACCTACTAAATCTGAGTAGCAGGTGCTCATAGCCAAAGAACCTGCATTTTAAAAATAAACTAGCTCCTCAGGTCATCCTGAAGCACCCTGAAGTTCTACAGGCCAACCCCTGGCCTATAGAACCATTGCTATAGGCCAGGGTTCAGCAAACTAAATGGCCAGATAGTAAATATTTTAGGTTTTGTGAACTACATATGGTCTCTACTGCACATATTTCTTTTTCCTTTAAAAAATGTAAAAACCATTCTTGGCTTGCTGGCTATACAAAAACAAACCATGGGCCAAAGGCCAACCCCTGCTACAGGCAATAAGGAGCCTCTGAAGGTTTTTGAGCAAGGTTGTATTTTGCATTGGCTGAGTATTCAGATTTTCAGTGAACATGGTTCTCAAAGTAGTGTGCTGGTTGTTTTTATCTTCCTCCTCTCTTTTCTCCGTGACCTTTAATTTTCTGCCACTGTTACATGGTGGCCTCCGTCCAAGCAATGCTCCCTGGGGAGGTTTCCCCCACAATTTCTTCTTTTTCTGTTTTGGCAGCAAAACTGACCTTAACCTGAGCTATATACTGTTCTTTTCCTCTCTTATGACATGGCTGTTCTAGTTTATCTCCAGCTTTAACAGGGAAGCAGTAATCACTGATGTAGGGGAGGAGTGGGGAATACCCTTACCCAATAATTTACTAGATAAGTGTTCCTAAATCAATGGAAATATGTGTCACAGACAGACAGGATATATGAAAGAAACAGAATGTGGGCAATTGTCATAAAAGCTCTACATTCTAAATGGAAATTAGAGAGGAGGGTTGGATTAGTCCTCACAGTGGAGTCTTTGGAGAGGGAATAAATGGATTAAAGCAAATTGTCAGAAATTTTGCTGCTGTTAAAAGTTAGGGAGGATACCCTGGGTTTGTGCAGGACTAAATAATTTAGCAATACAAAAAGTAGTACAGTTTCTGGTCAGTATGTGAGTTAGTATCCCTGTTGGTGAAAAATCCAGAATGTTAGCCCTTTGTACACCTAATTCTATCTTGAGAGAAGTATCAATGAGGTGAGATAAGACTGTAAGATCCAATCACAGATTTCAATAAGAATCTATGAAAATGGGGGAGATTACTGAGCATTGGAGTAAACAATAGGTAAGATTTCCACTTCTTAACATTCTCTTTGGGAAAGCTTTGGTACGGGGGTGGGGGTGGGGGTGGGGGGGTGGGGGGGTGGGGGGGAGATTACAGTAACCTGGTATTTAAGGCAGCTTGGTGAGCAAAACAGGAATTGCATCAGTTAGAAGAATCTATACTCTACTTTAGGATTCTCAATTAGGAAAAATTTCAACTGCAACAGGCATTTCTCCTTTTACCAGTTGTCCAGAAGCAGCTTTACTGATAAAAATCCTGCTGTCTTAGCATTGAAGCATCTCTGAAATTGCAGTGCTTACCATCTCCATGGTGCAGATCCAAATCCACATAGAGGATACGGTCAAATTTCCTTCGCAATTGTAATATTCCCAGGACAGCATCATTGAGATAACAAAAACCAGATGCTTCATCTCTGCAAGAAAACAAGATGCTACAGCCAACAGCCAAAAGCAATCCAAGGGAGTCTTTACAGCCAAGGATATAACCCTTGTCTATTCCCTTACAATTCCCCTTTCTTTGAAGATAAACAAAAATCTACCTACAAAGAATATATAGTAAATGGCTCAGAATGATCAGAAAACGAAGTGTTTTGATAAACTAAATATTCAGGTTGATTGGTGATGTTTTCCATTCCGGATCACAGATTTTTAAAGAATTAGAATATTATAACTATACTGAACAAAACAGAACCTTTCTCTATGATTCAAGAATCATTTCAAAGAATTTGTAGTACCCTGGGGTCATCAGGATGAACAATGATTATCATTTATAGGACTTTAAGAAAGTTAGAACCTAGAAGGAGCTTTAAAGACAATCAGGCTCAGCCAGACGTAGATGTGGAAGATTGGATTGTCTCCATACTAATCCTATGACATAATCTAGAAGTTGTTATTTTGAATAAGTCTTGGCACTTGTTGCTCTTAAAAACTGGGTATAGAATGTACAAATGCACATCCTCTAGGCAGTATAATGTGGTTGCTTTCTTGTAAATGTAATTATTACAATGGATATTGATACAGCTTTTTTCTAAAGCTATTTTGTTTCCTTCACTAAAATTGTCTTCATTGGTTTCCTTTAACTTTTTTGCTATTGGTCATACTGTGTCACTTTACTTGTCAGCATTAATCCATGCTTTTATTACACTTCCATTAGGCCTTGTTGATTAGATGTTAAAGAACATTCTTTATAATCAAGAATATTTGTTTTTAAGATCTCATCCTAAATGCTTCAATTTCTTTTGCTTCCATAGATACTTCAAATATCTAGCCCATTTTTCCCCTAAGTTCTCTCTGATATTTTACTTGAAACAGTATTCTAGGCACAAGTATCATTTAAAAAGGCATCTTGGCTATTATGAGATTATAAGATCTTTCTAGTGTCTACACAATGAATAAACCTCTTCATGAAATCTTTTCTGTAACAACATTTCATATTCTGAACAATGCCCTGGTTCACAAGCTGAATCAATGAGACAGGTGTACTGACGAGCAGGAAGTTGGTAAAAATGTCACTAGACACTGACTTTGCTTCATGAAGGTGAATTCAGCAGTCACCTCGCAAAAGAATAGCTTCTCTGTAGGTATGCAACAGGAAGAAACTAATTAGAAACAAGGATTTGTCCATTTATGAATTATCTGTAAATAAGACTTAAATATGTGACTTCTTTGGACGTTCTTAGATGCTACATTCCAATTATGAAAAGCTGGCTGTCTTAGCACATCAAAAAAGAGTTAGTATGTTCTATTAAACATCAATAACTTTGGGGGTAGTTAGGACAGAACACTGAGTATTAGGCAAAAAGAGGAGGGGTTTTAGGGGAAGAAGGAATACAAATCAAGAAAAGATATGTCCTTTCTTCAGAGAGCCTACAGTTAAGTTAGGGAGACAAGTTGTAAGCACAGAAAAATAAAAACAAAATACCAAGCAAACAAAAAAGGCAACCAGAAATAAGATGGCATATAAAGGGCAACACAGGGAAATTCTATAGATAAAATTGCCAATGCTGACTCATCTCATTGGTAATGTTGAACTTTATCTGAGTCCTGTACTCCTGAAAGCAGCAAAAGTTAAGAAACCCGCACCCTTTTGTGTTCCAAGAAATGGTTGATCACAAAGGACCACCTAGCACTGGCATATTCTAAGACCCATCTCCATCCTTCCTCACTGCTCTCATAAGACTTACAGATGACTCCCTTGTTTGCCTGCCTCTCAAAAAATCCAGGACCTCCCTGCTGCCTTTTTTTTTTTTTTTTTTTTTTTTGTATTTTTTCCTTTATTTTTAAAGAAGCTTTAGATTACATAAACGTTATATAGAAAATATTGGGAATTCCCATATACCCCACTCCTCCCCATCCCACACTTTCCCCCATTAACATCTTTCATTAGTGTGGTATATTTGTTACAATTGATGAACACATATTGAAGCATTGCTACTAACCATGGTCTATAGTTTACATTATGGTTTACTCTTTGCACTGCACAAATTTATAGGTTTTGACAAAATGTATAATGGCCTGTATCCGTCATTGCAGTATCATGCAGGAAAATTCCAATGTTCCAAAAATGCCCCATGTTACAACTATTCTCCCCTCTCCCTCCCCTCAGAACCTCTGGTGACCACTGTCTTTATATCAATGTTACAAATTCTTCCATTACTAGAATAATAATAAGTCTACTTTGGTCCATAGTTGTATTCCCCCCTTATGTGTGTTCATTCCTCAATCTTGGGGATTTTTGAATGGTGATGTCCACCCTGCTTCCGATTGAGAGGGGGCTTAGATCCCATGGGGCAGATGGACGGAACTGTCTTGCTTAAGTTGTAGATACTCTCTGTTTTGGGGGATGGGTGTTGTAAGAACCCCCCCTTTTTTTGAGATGTTCCTCATTAATGAACATTCTCCCCATGGCAATAGCTTGAATAATAATAATAAAGTCTGTAATTCAGAAAGGTCTTTACCTCTCATTGTATGAGTATACACTATTTTTCCTAACTTTGGATGATATTACCAAATTAGACTGTAATATCCTTTAAATTAGAAAAACTCCACTCTTACTAGCTTATAGAAATAAACACTTATATAAATTGAATATTCCTAAAATTCCCAGGAAATAAGGAAATTGAACTTCCAAGGCTTTCAGTGTGCTAAAAAGGTATTCTTATCGAAAGAAACTCAAATGCTTAAAAAATTCAATTTCACACAATTTAAGTAAATTTTTGGCCCTATTTTAATAATTTTGCTTTACTAAAAACAATTATGTCTTTTTTGATTCATCAATATTAAGTATAATATACACGTAGATTTTTATTCTACTTGGGTATGTTCTTCCTAAACTTAAAGCAAAATATTAAGATTATGAAAAAAGCAAATTTGTTTGACCAAATGGAGTCATTATTCTGACAAACTTTACTGCAACAGTAACTCTGTTCTGTAGTATATCAGCTTGAAGAAAATTTACAAGATCTTTAGAGAACTGAAAACCTTGGACTGATACTAGATTGAATTAATTAATGGATATTCATTAGATGCCAAGATAATTTCTAAGTAAGAGAATATTGAAACACTAATTACTAAGCACAATTTTAGGTTTATATACTTTTGCTTCTTATTCATATATGCTACAGAGAATCTATATATATTTGGGTCTGTTAATGAATGTGTCCATTTTTTTTAGGAGGTACCAGAGATTGAACCCAGGACCTCGTACATGGGAAGCAGGTGCTCAACCACTGAGCTACATCTGCTCCCCTAATGTGTCCATTTTTGCCACTTGGAGAAGGTGTACGATAAGGGATGAATATGGATATACAGAGTTATAGAAGATTCACAGAAAGGGAATTTAATTTGTTGAAGTTAAATTTATTTATAAGACTTTCAAAGAAAGCTTTAGTATCAAATATTATACTGTTGCAAAGTTAGAATTGGTTTTCTCTGTTAAAATGACAAACTTTTCTTGGATTATTGGTTTATTCTTAATAAGAGACTGAAAGATTTGCTCTACCTTCTAAATAATCTTCCTAGATAACAAAGATTCTGTGTTTTACCAGAATAGCTTGCTATGGTTTATGCTGTTTCATTATGTCCTAGATCATTTAAGAAAACAAAGTACTATCACTTAGGAAAGGTTCTTTATATTCATATTACTTAAGATGTTTCCTTGTTTTAAAAATATTTATTGTGGTAACATATACATAACACAGATGTACCCATCTTAACAACTTCCATGAGTACAACTCAGTGATGTTAATTACATTCACAATATTGTGTTACCATCACCACCATCCACTACCAAAACCTTTTCATGATCCCAAGCAGAAACTCTGTACCTATTAAGAAGTAACTCCCCATACCCCTCATCCCGGCACATGGAAACCTGTAATCTACTGTATGTCTATATGTATTTACTTATTCTAGGTATTTCATATAAGTATAATCATTCAACATTTATCCTTTGTGTCTGGCTTATTTCACTCAACATGATGCATTCAAGGTTCATTCATGTTGTAGCATGTATCAGAACTTCATGGCTGATTAATATTCCATTGTATGGATATATTTTATTTATCCATTTATTTGTTGAGGGACACATGGGTTGCTTCCAACATTTGACGAGTGTGAGTAATGCTGCTATGAACATTGGTGTACAAATTATCTGTTCAAGTCCCTGCTGTTAATTCTTTTAGGTATATACCTAAAAATGGAATTACAGGGTAATATGGTAATTCTATGTTTGTATTTCTGAGGAACTTCCAATCTGTTTTCCAAAATGGGTGTACCATTTTCCATTCCTACCAGCAATGCATAAGGGTTCCTAGCATTCTCACCACACATTATTTTCTGTTTTTAAAAATTTAAATAATACCTATCTAGAAAAAACAGTCTCTTCAACAAATGGTGTTGGGAGAACTGGATATCTATAACCAAAAGAATGAAAGAGGACCCCTATCTCACCCCCTATACAAGAATCAACTCAAAATGGATCAAAGATCTAAATATAAAAGCCAGGACCATAAAACTACTAGAAGAAAATGTAGGGAAACATCTTCAAGACCTTGTAGTAGGTGGTGGTTTCTTGGACTTCACACCCAAAGCACATGCAACAAAAGAAAAAGTAGATAAATGGGACCTCCTCAAAATTAAACACTTTTGCACCTCACAGGACTTTGTCAGAAGGGTGAAAAGGCAGCCGACTCAATGGGAAAAAATATTTGGAAATCACATATCTGATAAGAGTTTAATATCCAGGATATATAAAGAGATGTTACAGCTCAACAATAAAAAGACAAATGACCCAATTAAAAAATGGGCCAAAGACTTGAATAGGCATTTCTCCGAAGAAGAAATACAAATGGCAAAAAAACACACGAAGAAATGCTCAACATCACTCATGATTAGGGAAATACAAATCAAAACTACAATGAGATATCATTTCACACCTATCAGAATGGCCACTATTAAAAAGACAGAGAACTACAAGTGTTGGAGAGGATGTGGAGAGATAGGAACACTTCTTCACTGTTGGTGGGAATGCAGGATGGTACAACCACTATGGAGGACTGTTTGGCAGTTGTTAAAGAAGTTGAATATAGACTTGCCACGTGACCCTGCAATACCACTACTGGGTATATACCCAGAAGAACTGAGAGCAGTGACACGAACAGACATCTGCACACCAATGTTCATAGCCACATTATTCATCATTGCCAAAAGTTGGAAACAACCCAGGTGTCCATCAACAGATGAATGGATAAACAAACTGTGGTCTATTCACATGATGGAATATTATGCAGCTGTAAGAAGAAATGAAGTCATAAAGCATATGGCAACATGGATGAATCTGGAGGACATTATGTTGAGTGAAACAAGCCAGACACAAAAGGACAAATACTGTATGAATGCATTACTATGAACCAAATATATCGTGTAATATATTGTTTGATTCACACACACAAAAAAACAAAAAAAAAAACAAACAAAAAACAAAACAACAAAATTTTACATGTATCCATTACATTTAATTGAGAAATGTATATATTTATTCATCTGTGTTTACTTTTTAGTTTTTTATTGCTTATATTTTCAATTATTAAATGTACAAAATAAAGTTAAAAAAAAATAAATAAAAGACTGAGGCTGTCAAACTGGAAAAAAATAAATAAATAATACCCATCTAAATTGGTGTGAAGTATTGTCTCATTGTAATTTTTCTTTCTTTTTCCTTTTAGGAGGCACCAGAAACTGAACCTGGGAACTCCCATGTGGGAGGCAGGCACTCAACTGCTTGAACCACATCCACTCACTGCTTATTTGTTTTTGCTCATTGTCTGCTTTTTGTTTTTGCTCTATGTCTGCTCATTGTTTGTTTGCCTTCTTTAGGAGTCACCAGGAACCGAACCCAGACCTCCCATGTGGGAGGTGGGCGCTCAACTGCTTGAGCCACATCCAATCCCCTCACTGTGTTTTTTTTAAAGATTTATTTATTTATTTCTCGCTCCCCCACCTCGTTTTGGCACTCACTGTCTGCTCTCTGTGTGTTCTTTCTGTGTCTGCTTGTCTTCTCTTTAGGTGGCACTGGGAACGAATCCTGGGACCTTCCAGAATGGAGAGAGGCTGCTCAATCTCTTGCGCCACCTCAGCTCCCTGATTTGCTGCATCTCTCATTGTCTCTCTTCTGTGTCTCTTTTTGTTGTGTCATCTTGCTGTGCCAGCTCTCCGTGCTGGCTAGCACTCCGTGTAGGCCAGCACTTCTGTGTGGGCTAGCACTCTGCGCAGGCCAGCTCGCCATGCAGGCCAGCTTGCTTTTCACCAGGAGGCCCCGGGAATTGAACCCTGGACCTCCTATATGGTAGATGGGAGCCCAATCACTTGAGCCACATCTGCTTCCCTTCACTGTGGTTTTTGACTTGTACTACTCTAATGGTTAATAACTTTGAGCATTTTTTCATGTGTTTTTTGGCCATCTGTATATCTTCTTTGAAGAAATGTCTATTTAAGTCCTTTGTTCATGTTTTAATTGGGTTTGTCTTTTTGTTGTTGAGTTGTAGAAGTTCTTTGTATATTCTGGATATGTTACCCTTATCAGATATATGATTTCTAAATATTTTCATCCATTCTGTAGGTTGTGTTTTCACTTTCTTGATAATGCCCTTTGATGCACAAAATTTTTAAATTTCTATGAAGTCCAATTTACCTATTTTTTCTTTTGTTGTTCATGCTTTTGGAATCATATCTAAGAACCCACTGCTGAAAACAAGGTCCTGACTATTTTCCCCTATGTTTTCTTCTAAGAATTTTATGGTTTTTCTGCCTATATTTAGGTCATAAATCCATTTTGAGTTAAATTTCCTATATGGTATGAGGTAGGGGTCAACATTTATTATTTGGCGTGTGGATATCTGGTTTTACCAGAACAATTTTTTGAAGAGACCATACTTTCCCCATCGAGTGGACCTGGAACCCTTGTCAAAATCAATTGTCCATAGATGTGTGGATTTATTTCTGAACTCTAAACTTTATTCCACTGGTTGTCTTTATTCCAAATAGTTGTCTGTCCTTATGCCAGTATCATACTGTTTTGATTACTGTAGTTTTTAATAAGTTTGAAATTGGGACATGTGAGTCCTCCAAATTTGTTTTTTTCTTTTCAAGATTGTTTTGGCTATTCAGGACACCTTACCATTCCATATGAATTTCATGATAAAATTTTCCATTTCTGTCAAAAAAAGAGAGAGAGAGAGAGAGAGAGAGAGAGAGAGAGAGAGAGAGAGAGAGAGAGAGA
>JAKSZT010054531.1:923841-990515 GCA_026826555.1 Tolypeutes matacus
TCCGGAATGTTTGGTAGAATTCAGCTGTGAAGCCATCTGGTCCTGGATTCTTCTTAGTTGGGAGGTTTTTAATGACTGAGTCTATAATTGAACCATGTGGTTGGAAGATGGACTGTGGTTAACAGTACAAATATGAGAGTGTTCTCTTGTGAAGTATAACAAATGTATGATACTAATACACGGTGTTAATAATAGGGAGTGTATGGAAAAAATGTACCAAGTGTACGCTATAGACTATAGTGAGTGGCAATAGTTGGATGATGTTCTTTCATAATCTGTAACAAATGTTTCACAAGAATGCAAGGTTTTGGTGGAGGGATGATGTATGGGAATTCTGTACATTATGCTTGATTGTTCTGAAGCTCCCAACGTCTCCAATAATAAAACAAAAGGAAGGTGGAGGATACCACTTCCTTTTGCTGACTTGTGAAAAAAAAAAAAACAAAAAAAAACAAAACTGCATGGTATTGGCACAAGAACAGACCTATGACCAATGGAACTGAATTAAGTGTTCTGATATAGATCCTCGCATATACAGTCATCTGATATTCGACAAGGCCGCCAAGCCCACTCATTTGGGAGAGAATGGCCTCTTTAACAAGTGGTGCTTGCAGAACTGGATATCCATATCCAAAAGAATAAGAGAAGAATACCATCTCACACCTTATATAAAAGTCAACTCAAGATGGATCAAAGATCTACGTGTTGCAAAAATAAATAAATAAACAAACAAACAAATAAATAAATAAATAAAAGAACCAAAACCATAAAGACCTTGGAAGATAATGTAGGGAAGCATCTACAGGAACTTGTAATAGGAAATGGTTTAATGAACTTCACAGCCAAAGCACGAGCAGCAAGAGAAAAAATAGATAAATGGGATCTCCTCAAAATTAAAAACTTCTGCACCTCAAAGGACGTTATTAAGAAAATAAAAAGGCAGCCTACCCAATCAGAGAAAATATTTGGCAACCATATATCTGATAGGAGCCTAATAGCCTGCATATATAAAGAAATCCTACACCTTGAAAATAAAAAGACAAACAACCCATTTAAAAAATGGGCAAGTGACCTGAAAAGACACTTCTCCAAGGAAGAAATACAAGTGGCTAAAAAGCACATGAAAAAATACTTGACATCGCTGGCTATTAGGGAAATGCAAATCAAAACCACAATGAGATACCATCTTACACCCATCAGAATGGAGCTATTAAAAAAACAGCAGAACATAAATTTTGGAGAGGATTTGGAGGAATGGGAACCCTTATCCACTGCTGGTGGGATTGTGGAATGGTCCAGCCACTGTGGAGGACAGTTTGGCAATTCCTCAGAAAACTAACAATAGATCTTCCGTATGATCCAGCGATTCCACTGCTGGGTATATACCCAGAAGAATTGAAAGCAAAGACACAAACAGATATACGTACACCAATGTTCATAGCGGCATTGTTCACAATTGCCAAAAGTTGGAATCAGCCCCAGTGCTCATCAACAAATGAATGGATAAGCGAAATGTGGTACATACATACAATGGAATAGTACTCAGCTGTTAGAAGGAATAAAGTGCTAACACATGGAATAACATGGATGAATCTTGAAGACCTTATGTTGAGTGAAGCAAGCCAGGCATTGAAGGATGAACAGTATATGACCTCACTGATTTGAATTGAGGAAAGTGAGCAGTCTCTGAGAACCATTGTCTGAAAGATAGGTTAACAAGGGAGAAAAAGAGAAGAGTAGGTTGTGAGCCATCACCCATATGGACATATTCTATGGTAAAGTGATAGAGTATAGTTGCATATTGAAGGATAGGGCAGGTGGGTAGTGATATTACTGGATTTGGTAATGCATGGTTAACAGGTGGGTAGGTTAGGAAGGGCAAGTCAGAATACCCAGGGCATGTAACTATGAATCTTGTCAACCCATGAGTCAAGACAGGGGAGTGTCATATACCCCAGGGGGATGGGGATGAAGGTACAGAAAAGATCAAACGGGGTATTTAGTGGTCATGGGAAATGTTTTTCATTACCTTACAGTGATGGACACAGGACATGGTAAATATCATCAAAAATTATTAAACTGTACCATCTAAATTGTCAACTATACTGTAAACCATTGACAATGTTTAGTAGCTATGTTTCACTATCTGTATAACAGTTATAACAATGCTACCATCCACACACACACACACACACAAAATGGTTTTAATATGGGGTGGGGAAGGCAGAGGGAGGTTGGGTATGTGGGAATCTCTAGTATTCCGTGTGTGACTTTGCTGTGACCTAAAACTTCTTTGAAAATTAAATGAAAATTTGGGAGACACTGGGGAATGAGAGGGAGAAGGTGTCACGGTACACACTGGACATTTGATAATGCAGTGATAAAAGGAAAAAAATAATTTAAAAAAGTATTTTTTTTCCATTTTTTTTGAATGTCCCAATCCGTTAATTATATTTAATTTTTAGTGTTTTTTTCTGAGTTTCCTTGTACTTTATCTCTTGCATTTAAGCTTATCACTATTATTTCATTTTCCTATTAATTGTATTTGGTTATTATATGGGCTTTATCTCAGGGAAGGTTTAGATCACAGAAGGGTTATAATGTGGGCTGCAGAGGATCATTTGTGAGGGGTGTCTAGGATGGGGGATTCATGGGAGGAAGTTCATCTGAATACACATGAAAGATACATAAAATTGTTCAAATGATCAAGGGATGGGGCATGGTCACGGTGGGTTGACAATCACTCAATAAATGAGGGAATACTGAATTCCCAGCCTGGAGAGCAACAGTCCCCTGAGTGCAGGGGCCGTGTCTGGCAAAAAAGGATGGCCCACTGATGGGTTCTTGTTATTTATGACTAGCTTTATGAGTCTTTGCTCTTGTAATTGAAACTTGGCCTACTGTTATGGGGTGCCTAAGTGTTGCTACCTGAGAGCCTCCTTGTTGCTCAAATGTGGCCTCCCTCTAAGCCAAACTCAGCATATGAATGCATTACCTTCCCCCAAACATGGGACATGACTTCCGGGGATGAGCCTCCCTGGCAATGAGGGATTAATACCAAGTGCCAACTGGCAACATGACTGGAAAAAGACCTTGAATCAAAGGGGGAAAAGGTAAAGACAAATGAGTTCATGTGGCTAAGAGACTTCAAAGAGAGTCGGTAGGTCAACTCAGAGGTAATGCTTATGTACACCTCAGGAGGATCTCATAGAACACCAAAGTGGATATCATCCCACACAGAGAGGCTGCTGAGGGCTCTGGAGATACCCAGGTCCTATATAAGGGGGCATAGCCCCACAGATTGACGCCTTATCATTGGGCTCTACTTTGGAACCTGTGCTCCTAAGAGTGATAGAGTTAGACTCAAATAAGTCTTTCCTGCACATGGTCCAATTAGTCCCTTCTATTCAAACCTATATGTGAGGCTGGAGTTTGTAGGTGTACTTCCAGAGACAGGAGCCTCTGGCCTGCCTATGCGCCAGCTGTGCCTGGAATCTCGGTCTAGCTGCAACTCCTACTCTACAGCTCAATGTACTCACCCAAGTCACCTGGTGAAGAGACGCTGATGGACAATGGCCATGCCAGGGAATGGAGAGAGCCTGCAGCTGAAGGCAGGATAATCCCATCCACCATATCCATGGGATATAAGCCCACTCTCACTGGGAGGTGGAGTGGACATCACCATTCCACTCCCCTCAGGATTGGGGGAAGAGCTATGGACTAGAGTGGACTTAATGGTATTCTGTTGTAGACATATTGTGATTCAAGCAATGGAAGAAATTATAACAGTGAGGTGGAGCCAGTGGCCACTAGACGCTTTAGCGGCAGGGAGGGGAAGGGCAGTTGTAATACAGGGGCTTTTTCAGGACTTGGGGGTTGCCCTGAGTGACGTTGTGGCGACGGATATAGGCCATTTTACATCAGCATACACCATGCAGAACTGTGTGGGAGAGAGTGTGGTCTACGGTGTGAACTGT
Organism: Tolypeutes matacus; assembly: GCA_026826555.1. Taxonomy (NCBI): domain Eukaryota; kingdom Metazoa; phylum Chordata; class Mammalia; order Cingulata; family Chlamyphoridae; genus Tolypeutes; species Tolypeutes matacus. The sequence continues at coordinate 927,819 of JAKSZT010054531.1, forward strand.
GGTCTATGCTTAGTGGCAAAGCCCCAGGATGTGTATATCCATTGCAGGTGATGTACCACACTAATGAAAAATGTTTATGTGGGATGTTTTGGGAGATGTGGGATGTTGTGGGAGGTGTGAGAGGTGGGGAACATGGAATCCCTGTGGTTTTTGTGTGGCATTTGTGTAATCTAAGCATCTTTTAAAATATATATATATAATAACATTTACAAATATTAGTTTGTATTGTGAAAAATTTGATTTTTACCCACAATAAAAAAAAAAAGGCATAATCAGAGATGCTGTCTCACTGAAGGTCAGCTGCTGGCTCATCCTGGACTCCTGTCATGTTGCAAGGCAAAATGGCAGGTGTTCTCTGCTTTCTCCTCCAGGTTCACTTTCTCCCTGAGCTCAGCTGTGGGTGATCAGGCATATGACTCATCTCTCCCCAGGCTATGTTTCTTTCAGCTTTGGGCTGCTCCACTGATTACAGCCTCCAGCCTCTCAGGATTTCTCTCTGCCTTTGAGTCTCTTGGGATTTCCCTGTTTTTCTGCAGCTGTAAGCGAACCTGGCATCCTCTCTCACATGGCAGGTAAAATGGCAGTTCTCTTTCTCTGTGTGTTTCTGCTTTCAGTTCTTCATTCCAGCGAGGCGGCCAAAACCCACCCTGGGTCACGCCTCACTGAAGTAGTCCAGTCAAAGGCCCTAAGGCAATCTAATAAAAAATGATCTAATGAAAAGGTCCTTAATTGAATTTAACCAAAGGTCTCACATAAAATAGGTTTACATGCACAGGAATGGGTTAGCTTAAGAAGATAATTTTCTGGAGTCCACAAAAGACTTATAGCAGGACAGGGAAGTTCCTTTCTATTCCTAGTTTTCCAAGAGTTTTTTTTTTTTTTTTTAATTAAGAAAGGGTTCTGGATTTTGTCAAATGCCTTTTCTGCATCAATTGAGATGATCATGTTTTTTCCCCCTTCATTTTATTTATCTCGTGTACTACATTGAGTGTCTTAGACTGAACCACCTTTGCATTGCTTAGATATATTCCACAAATAATTCTTTTAATTTACTGTTGGATTCAGTTTGCTAGTATTTTGTTGAGGAGTTTGGCATCTATATCCATGAGGGATATTGGTCTGTAATTTTATTTTATTGTGATGTCTCCATCTGGCTTTGAATGCTTACCTCATAGAATGAGTTAGGAAGTATTCCATCCTCTTCAATTTTTTAAAAGAGTTTGAGAAGGACTGGTGTTAAATTTTCTTCCAATGTTTGGTAAAATTCACCAGTGAAGCCATCTGGTCTGGACTCTTCTTTGTTGGGAGGTTTTTGATTAATGATCCAATCTTTTAATGTTATGTCTTTATATGGAGGATACAGTTAGTTACTGCAACCCTGGAGCACCTCACTCCACCCTATTGATTGACCTCAATCCTGTATTGCTTTTTGGAGGTGATCTCAAACAAGAATTCTCCATCAGATTAGAGATTTTGAAATAACAATAGCATAAATTAATGAAATATGATCACTTGAGTCATAATTTGATTATATGCAAAGAATAATAAAAATTGATAAAACTGTGGTCAGTGGTCAGACTGATCAAGAAAAAAACTAGAAAGGCTTTACTGAGAATTTTCAAAGACAATTTTGCTTAATATCTTTCATTTAAAGACAGCTTTTCTTGACAGATAAAAACGTAGAAAACTAAATTTTAACATAAATACATATTAGTCTTTATTTACAGTGGATGAAAAATCAAGTATGTAACTTTCAAGTTTATAAAATTGTCCTTACTAAACTTTTATCCAAGTTTATCTCCACAAATACCTTAAGTTATCTCAGTACTTTAAAAAGAAAGTACATAGGGACATGTAGTCAGAAACATGGATCCTTAAATATTATATAGCTATTGAGATTAGTAATTTCATGTTATGATTGAATATAATAAAGTCTATAATTAAATATTTAAAAAAAAAAAAAAAAAATGATCCAATCTTTTTACTTGTTATTGGTTTGTTGAGATTTTCTATTTCTTCTTGAGTCAGTTTAGGTAGTTTTTTGTGTTTCAAGGAATTTATACATTCCACTTAAGTTGTCTAATTTGTTGGCATACAAATGTTCATAGAATCTTCTTCTAATCCCTTTTATTTCTGTTTTCTTTTATTCACTAGGTTTGTTGTCACGTCTCCACTTTCATTTCTGATTTTAGTCATTTGTGTCCTCTCCCTTTTTATCTGTTAGTCTTGCTTTAGGTTTGTCAATTTTATTGATCTTTTCAAAAAGGATTAAATTTTGGTTTTGTTGATTCTCTCTACTGTTTTTCTATTCTTTATTTCATTCATATTTTCTCTAATTATTATTATTTCCATCCTATTGTTCACTTTAGATTCAGCTTGCTCTTCATTTTCTAGTTCATCCAGTTGTGAAGTTAGGTCTCTGATTTGAGATCTTTCTTCTTTTTAAATGAAAGCACTAGAGCTGTAAAGTTCCCTCTGAGCACGACCTTTGCTATCCCATAAGCCTTATTATGTTGTGCTTTTATTTTCATTCATCTCAAGGTATTTTCTAATTTCCCTCATGATTTCTTCTTTGACTCATTGATTATTTAAGTGTGTTAAGTTCTTCATATTTGTGAATTTTCCAGTTTTCCTTCTGGTTTTTTTTTTTTTTTCTTTTTTTTAATTTCTAGCTTCATTCCATTGTGGTCGGAGAAGATACTTTGTATGATTTCAATCTTTTTAAATTTATTAAGACTTGTTTTGTGACATAACATATGGTCTATACATAATGATCTATGTGCACTTGAAACATATATGTATTCTCTCATTGGATGAAGTGTTCTATATTTGTCTGTTAGTCTAGTTATGTACTATTGTTCAAGTCCTCTATTTCCTTTTTTCTCTTCTGTATAAATATTCTATCCAATATTGAAAATGGTATATTAAAGTCTCCTCCTATAAATGAAGAGCTGCCTATTTTTCCCTTCAGTTCTGTCAATGTTTGCTTCATATACTTGGGGACTCTGCTGTTGGGTGCATATATACTAAAAAATGTTATCTATTCTTGTTGAATTGACCCTTTTGTCAATACAGTGTCCTTCTTTGTCCCTTATAACAGTTTTTAACTTAAAATCTATTTTATCTGATATTAGTATACCTCCCCCCAACTCTGTTTTGGTTACAATTTGATGGAATATTCTTTTCCATCTTTTCACTTTCAACCTACTTGTGTCTTTAAATTTAAGGTGAGTTTCTTATAAACAGCATTTAGTTGGGTGATACTTTTTAATCCATTCTGCCAGTCTCTTCCTTTTGACAGTAGAGGTCATCCATTTAAAGTAATTGCTGATAATGCAGGAATTGCTTTTTCCTTGTGTTCATATCTTTTTTTGTCCCTCATTACTGCATACTTTTGTGTTTAGTTGATATTTTATAGTGAACAACTGAGAAACCCTTCTCATTTCCTTTTGTCTATATTTTTCAGATATTCTCTTTGTGGTTACCATAAGGCAAAAATTCAATATACAAAACTATAATAATATTGTTTCATTTGTTTCCAACTTAACTTCAAGAGCATACATAAGCTATGTTCCTATTCTCCTGCCTTCCCCTTTATGTTGTTCTTGTCAAAAATTACATCTTTATACATTGTGTGCCTGACACCGTAGATATATAATTACTTTTAATGTATTTGTATTTTAGATCATGTGCAAAGTTAAAAGTGGAGTTACAATCCAAAAATACAGTAGTACTGGCATTTATATTTACCCAAGCAGTTGCCTTTACCAGATATCTTTCTTATGTCTTCATACAGCTTCAAGATACTATCTAGTGCCCTTTTCTTTCAATCCGAAGAACTTCCTTTAGGATTTCTTGGAAGATAGGTCTAGTGGTGATGTGATCCCTCAGCTGTGGTATCTGGGAATGTCTTATTCTCTTCCTCATATGTGAAGGACAGAGTTGCCAGATATAGAATTCCTGGTTGGTGATTTTTTGCTATCCGAACTTTAAATGTCACCCCACTGCCTTCTTGCCTCCATGTTTTTTGATGCAAAATCAGCACTTAATTTTATTGAGGCTCACTTGTACATGATGTTGCTTCTCTTTTGCTACTTTCAGGATACTCTCTTTGTCTTTGGCATTCAACAATTCTATTATAATGTGTCTCACTGTGGAACTTTTTGAGTTTGTCCCATTTGGGTTTCATTGAGCTTCTTGGTTGTGTACATTCATGTCTTTTGAGAAATTTGGGAAGTTTTCAGCCATTATTTCTTCAAATATGCTTTCTGTTCCTTTCTCTCTTTCTTTTCCTTCTGGGGCTCCCATAATGCATGTATCAGTCAGCCAAAAGGGGTGCTGATGCAAAGTACCAGAAATCTGTTTGGCTTTTATAAAGGATATTTATTTGGGGTAAAAGCTCACAGTTACAAGGCCCTAGATAGTCCAACTCAAGGTACCATAAGAGGTAATTCCTCGCCAAATGTCTGTTGCCACGTGTTGAAGCAAGATGGTGGACGATGTCTGTGAGGGTTCAGCCTTTCTCTTCCTCTTTTTTTAAAAAAATTTTATCCCCCCCCACTGCTCCCTCCCTAGAGATGGCTTCCTGTCTGTCTGCTCCTTGTCTGCTCTTCTTCTTTAGGAAGCACCAGGAACTGAAGCCGGGACCTCCCACGTGGGAGGTGAGTGCCCAACCGCTTGAGCCATTTCCACTCCCTGCTGGTTGCAGCATCTGCGGCATCTGCTGGTTACGGCATCTTCCTGGTTGCGGCATCTTGTTGGTTGCGGCATCTGTTGGTTGCAGAGTCTGCTGGTCTTCTTTAGGAGGCACCGGGAACGGAACCCAGAATCTCCCATGTGTGAGATGGTTGTCCAATTGCTTAAGTCACATCTACTCCCCTCTTCCTCTTAAGGCTCCATGGGCCCAGCTTCTTCCTATCTCAGCTGTAGGCTGGAGAGCTCATTTCTTTCTGGGCTCAGCTGTTCTGGTCTCTTCACAAGGTCAGCTGTAGACTATCAGGCAAATGGCTCATCTCTCTTCTTGGGGCTGCAGGATCAAAGTTCATTCCTCTTCTGTGTCTGTGGAGCTCTATTCCTCTGTGTATTTCTTCTTCTGTGTGTTTCCTTGATTGAGAGTCCATTTATATAGCCCACCAAGGGGGTGGGGACTGAAACTGAGTTGCCCTAATGACATGGTCAAATCAAAGCCCTAATCTTAACATAATTTAATCAAAGGCATCTCAGCTTAATCTAATACAATCAAAGGGTATTATGCCCAGAGGAACAGACCAGTTTACAAACAATCAAATATCTTTTTTTGAATTCATAAATAATATCAAATTGCTCCAATGCATATATTAGTATGCTTCATGGTGACTCACAGATCTCTTAGGCTCTGTTTACTTTTCTTTATTCCTTTTTCTTTCTGTTCCTCAGACTGGATAGTTTCAACTGTTCTATCTTCAAGTTTGCTGATTTTTTTTGTAATTTACATCTCTTCATTGAAATTCTCATTTTATTTATATATTTTTTCCTGATTCCCTTTATTTCTTTGCCCATGTTTTCCTTTAGCTCTTTGAGCATATTTAAGACAGTTTTATAAAAGTCTTTGCTTGGTATGTTCAATGTTTGGTATTCCTCATTGATGCTTTTTGATGCTTTATTTTGTTCCTTTGAATGGGTCATCTTTTCCTGTTTCGCCTTGTGATTTTTTTGTTGTTGTTGAAATCTGGACTTTTGAATATTTTAATGTGTCAATTGTGGAAATTAGATTCTCTCCTTTCCCCAGGATTGACTGGTCTTTCCCCCTCTTATTGTTGAAGGCTATAGTAGTCTATTTAGTTATTTTTTTCCAAGCTATTTATGCAAACGCTGTATGCCTTGACCATGTAGTTACTGAGGTTCCTGACACTTGAAGAGTGAATTAGCTAGTGTTTGAAAGCGATTACTTTGACTTACAGGAGCTAATATAAATACCAATTAACCAATCAAAGAAAGAAAAAATAAAAGAAAACACCTTTCCCAGTCTTTGCAGATTGGCTCTGTGCTTGTATTCTTCTTCAGTACTTAATCAGTCTTACAGTGAGCCCAAAGAACATCCTGAGGCCAAAGCACATGGTCCTCTCTGGTCTTTCTGAGCATATGTCTTGTCCTGTGTATGTGCTCATTGACCTATCAATTGCCCCTTATATACATGGATACTGCATTCTACTTTCCAGGAAATTTGCAGGCTTTCCTCCTGGTCCCTGGTGCTATTGTTTGTTTCAACTGATAATCCTTTGCCCCAGGAAGCTGTGGTTTGAATGCTCTTCTATGGTATTTTAGTGGTCCTGCCAGCTGCTTCCAAGTCCAGAGCAAGTTTTTGGATTGGTGAGACAGACCTGCATCTTGGATCAGTCCTTCAGGCTGCCACCTGACAGATTGGCACAGACATTCATGTGCCCCTTATATGTGCATAAGTGTTACTTTCCTCCTTCAGGGACTCACACTGGGAGTGCAGGCTGGTGCCACACTGAACTGGGTTGGGGATAAGGCAAGGTCCAGTAATGTCGTGTGGTTTTCTACCCCTTATTAAGTTGCCTTTTTCTTAATTCAGTGCTTACCCACTCACTATAACCCTTCCATTTTTTTCCAGAGTTCTGAGAATGTTGGTTCTGCCGATTTCTGCTGGTTTTTCAAAGTTGCTGTGGAGGAATGAAACCTGGGAGGTTCTTACTTTGCCATCTCGCTGGTATCACTTATTTCATTTTTAAAATGCAATTTGTGTTAGATTCTTCATTTGGCTAACTATGTGGCTAAGTCAAGATAACCTAAGTAGGCCACATATTAATTTGAGTTAGCTACACCATATTCTCTTATGTTTACTTTTAAAAGCATTTATTATCACTTTGGTTAAATAGATAGACAAGTATTGTTTTTCAGTAACCCATGATCCTATCTTAAGTCCCAGAAGGTACCTGGAAAATCATAAAGGATTCGTTCTTTCACCTTGTAAAAAAGAGGTGCTAGAAATAATTAGGTTTATTTGATATATTACTATTTATGAGTTGCCTGAGAAGAGTTGTCAAATCAGAGGTGATGCTTAGCTTACTCCTGTTAAGTTGTTATAGGTAAAATGTTTTTGATACAAATATATCAGAAATTGTATGCTGAATGGGAAGTTCATAGAGAATTGTCAATGCCCCTGCTATCCATGATATGTTTCTATTTGTCAGAGTCCTGTTGCTCCTTTACCTGATATTAGACAACTACAGTATAGTGTTATCTGTCATGATTTCAGTTATTTCCTTTTAAATGTTACTTTGGTTGCAACTTTGCTTTTTTTTTTTGAATCTGTCATCTTCTAGGCCATTAGTTTTCAATTGAGGATTCACATCACTTACCTATAAAGTTTTTTTTTTTTTTTCAGGTTTGAACATTATGTTTTTTTATTTTTTATTTATTTTATTTTATTTTATTTTATTTTATTTTATTTATTTATTTATTTTATATATATATATACATATATTTTAAGAGGTGCTTAGATTACCTAAAATATTACACGGAACCCACTGGGATTCCCATGTTGCCCACCTCCCACACCTCCCATCACATCCAACACAAACATCTCCCATAGTGTGGCCCACCAACCTCAATGAACTTACATATCCTGGAGCCTTGCCACCAACCATAGACCACAGTTCACACTGTAGACCACACTCTCTCCCACTCAGTTATGAGTGGTGTGTGCTGATTTAAAATGGCCTACATCCATTGCCACAACAGTACTCAGGACAACCTCCAACTCCCAAAGAAGCCCCTGTTTTATTAACATGCAGATGTTTAGGACCTACTCCAGATTACTGAATCTCTTTACTTTATGTTCTTGATATTTTCTTGATATACACTAACTACACTCTTGGTATATTCATGGTATGTTATGCCAGGCTTATTAAATGTTATATCTGAAGATTTTTTTCTCTGTAAAGATTATGTTCATCCATTTTTATAAATTATCTTCTTTGAAAATACGTTTAATCATTATACTTATAGATATTTTGTCTAAAATTTTTTTTGGATTGAATTTATTTTGCCTTCCAGGAAAATAACCAAATTTTCTTGGCAGTTACATTATTCTTATAATGAACTCTCATTAGATATCACTTTTAGAAATGATAATAAGTTAACCACAGCTATTTTAAATCTTTTGTCATCTCCAGATAGTTTTGATTTTGTTTTTGCTTCCTTGAAAGCACTTGCGATAAGCTATAGGGCAAAGTCTCTCATCTTCAACAAAGAAGGATGTTTTCAGAACCCCATGAAAAACATCTGTGCCAGACTACAGGCTTCTGATGGCATCATTAAAAGAACATTAAGACCAAACCTGTGAACAGAGTCAGTATTTCTAGAAATCTAAATGAGAAGCAGGTGGGTTCATGAGACTGCTAATTCAAGGTCAAGCGGAACAAGAATAATTACGTAGGACTAAATGATGTGGTGAGGAATGATTGTGGGTTATGTTTGGAATGTTGCTGTTTTTTTAAAATTATTTATTTATGTGTGTTTTTTTTGTTGTTGTTGCTGATATTTTAATGTTCTACTTTCTGGATTTATAAGGAAACCATTTCTCATATATATAATATATATATATATATATATATAATAAAAATTTAGTAGAATACGTTTTTGTAAACAGAAATGAAACATTTATAAATGATATCTTATTCTTCCTGCCTGAGCTCCGCAGGATTTGGAAACTCTTTTTGAGTATTTGTATTTCCATGGCAAATATAATTATTTGAATAGGTTTTTTAAGAATCTGTCCAGGACATGATGGGAAACATTGGTTATGCAACCAAGGCCTTGGCTGAATGATCACGTCTGTGAATGATACTCATTGTTATATCTGTGAATGATAATCACTTAATCAGATATGACCAGACACTTTTTAAGAAACTAGGTTGGCTTATGGAGCCTATGCTTACAAAGTCCTTTTGGAAAAACTAGCCTCATACCTGGCTTACAGTGTGACAGTTTGGGGTTATTTATGATTCCCAGAAAGAGAAGGATTATGTTTTTTAATTAATCCATTCCTGTGGGTATGAGACCCTTTTGATTGGACTACTTCAATGAGGTGTGAGCCAGCTTGGGTCTCTGCCCTTTTGCTGGGTCTGATATAAATGGAGACACACACAGAGGAAAAGGAAGCCACCATAGTGATCCTGCCATGTGAAAGAGAGGACTGCAGGAAAACAGAGAAGCCCCAAGAGGCCAGGCCCATGGAACCAGTGGAGCACAGAAGCACAGAAAGAGGCCCATGAGGGGCTGGGCCTACAGAGCAGCCAAGGCTGAGGAGATGAGCCCTGCCATATGCCTGATCACCCATGGCAGGACACCAGGATCAACTAAGCAGCTGACTTTGGTGAGAAAGCATCTCTGATGGTGCCTTAATTTGGACATTTCACCACCTCGGAACTGTAAGCTTTTACCCCAAATAAATAACCAAACAAATATGAGAACATTCTCTCATGGACTATAAAAAGTATAATATTAATACAGGGTGTCAGTAACCAGGTGGGTTGGGGTACAGCAAATGTGAGATATTGGCTATAGTTAGTAGTAATGTTTTGACAATGTTCTTTCATAGTTTGTAACACTTGTTTTGCAACAATGCAAGGTGTTGGTGGTGGGGTAATGTATGGGAGCCCTGTATAATGATATAAATGTTTGTCTTGTAAGTTCACAACTTTTACTATACAATTATTGTTTATGGATGTTTATGTATGAATGATAAACTTCAATAAAAAAAGTTTTTTTAAAAAGCCAACATATTTCTGGTACTTTGCATTGGCAGTCCTGTGGCAAACTAAGACACAGGGCTCCCAACCTTACAGGTGAGTAAGGAAGGACACTTCCTGACAGACCCTGGAAACTTAGGGTATTTTGGAGACCTCAAGAATAGAGTAATTCATCCAAATGTATAGATACTGCAGGCAAAATTTCATGGGGAGTGCTTGGCTTGGATTCCTAGCCTAATATACGGAAGAAAATGTCACTGTATATATAAGACAACAGATCTTACAGTGATGAAAGACATAATGTCAAAAAATAATTTTTTTATTATTTCAAAATTTTTTCATTTTTTGGTATTTTATTTGTTATTTTTAAAACTATCATTATTATTTAATTTTCTTATTAATTTTATTTGGTTATTTTGTTGGTTTCATTTTTGAAGAAGTTTTGGATCCTAGAAGGGTCACAGCTGTGGCAGGGGAGGATCATTGGTGCAGGGTGCCAGTGATGGGGGATGCATGGGAGAAGGTTCACCTGGGGCATACTGCTAAGGCATATGTATCTGTTCAAGTGGCCATAGGGCATTGTCACAGTGGGTGGAGATCCACACAAAAACTGAAAGAATATGGAATTCCCATCCTGGGGAGCTCTGCCACATTCTCTCAAAGGTCAGCAAGAATCTCCCAAGTATAGGGGCAGTGCCTAGTGAAGGAAGATAGACCATTGTGACAGGCCCTTGATACTGATGACTGTACTTATGAACCTTTTCTTTTGAAAGTGAAACTTAGCCTAGTATTATATGTTGCCTAAGAGTTACCTACTGAGAGCCTCCTTTTAAAAAATATCTCTTCCCCCATGTTTTTTTAAAAGATTTATTTATTTGTTTATTTCTCCCCCTTTCCCCTTGTTGTTGTGCGCTCACTCTCTGCTCTCTGTGTGTTCTTCTGTGTCTGCTTGTTTTCTCTTTAGGCGGCACCGGGAACGATCCTGGAACCTTCCGGAGTGGAGAGAAGCTGCTCAATCTCTTGCGCCACCTCAGCTCCCTGGTCTGCTGCATCTCTGAGAGCCTCCTTGTTGCTCAAATGTGTCCTCTCTCTAAGCCAAACTCAGCCTATAAATGCATTACCTTCCCCCCAGTGTGGGACATGACTCCTGGGGATGAGCCTCCCTGACACTGAGGGATTATTACCAAGTGCCACCTAGCAATGCACCTGGAAAAAGACCTTGACCAAAAGGGGGAAAGGGTAAATACAAATAGGTTTTTATGGCTAAGAGATTTCAAAGTGAGTTGGGTGGTCATTCCAGAGGTTACGCTTATGCATGTCTCAGCAGGATCTCATTGACTGCCAAAGTAAATATTGCCTCAAATAGCAGGGCTCCTGAGGGCTCTAGAGACACCAGACACTATAGGCAGGGCAGACAGCTCAGGAGTTTGGTGCACTGCCAGTGGGTCCTACTTTGGAATTTATACTCCCCAGTGTGACAGAGATAGACTCATTTGTGGTTTCCCTACACATGGCTCTTCTGTCCCTTCTATTTGAACCTATATTTAGTACTAAACTTGATAGGTGTATGTCCAAGAGACTCAATAGTCTTTTAAAATTCCAATCTGAGGTTTCTTATGAAAACTTCAAAAAGCAAGATTAAGAAGGTCTGTATGGTAAATTAACATTCTTGTTGTACCTCTGCAACTAATCCAGCTAAATCTAAAGAGATCAGCTTCATTTTGAGATCAGGAGTAATCTTTCTTTGAGATTATCTTTGATCAAAAGGGGGAGGGGTGAATATAGACAGAAACGCTGTATTGCAAAGGAAACCTATGCATCATCTATAACACGCTCTTCCAGGTTAACAATCTAGCTCTGTTCATTGTCTTTGAGCTATTCTGCACATCTTTATAATCTACAGGTTACTGATGGGTATGCAAACTCTGTCTTGTCTGGTAGATATAATTGCCTTCCTTCCCCTCTGTGGAAAAACAGTTTTTGTACCTACTTGTAAATTGAACTGGATCCTTGTACTTTGTCCAAATTGCCAATCCTTACCAAATTTCAAATTCTTCCAGTTTTCTTCAATATCTAGTTATAATCCTCCAAACTAACTTTTCCAATTTTTCTTCCTTCTGCTTGACTCACAGTCACCAAGAAGTAAAACCCACCTGCCCAATTCCCTATCAGGACTCTACGTTGCCTTGCAGCTCACCCTATTCCCCAGGATCTGAAGAAGCTCTATAAGCTAAAGCCCAATGATTTGATATAAACCTCAAAGGACTCACACAGCAGCAGATTATACATGGGCTGGAATCTCCCTAGAAAAACCACTACCTCAAATGCTAAGGAAGTCTGATGAAATGCTCAAGTCACATATGCCCGTATATGAAAAGTGACCGAGACTGTGGACATCACCAAGAATGTTGATATCTTAGCTTGAGAGCTTCAAGAAACTCCGTGAGCAGTGCTGCATACCTGAAACATTTTCCTCCACTGACCTCTTAGAATCTACTGAACTGGTTACTCTCAGGTTTCAACCCTTGGCTCTTTACTACAACCTTTCATATTAATATTTCTCTTTTGCATGTTAGGTATCCCTCTTTCAAGATGCTTAATCTCCAGGACCCTAAAACAACTGACTTTTGCCACCATCTCTCAACAGATGGTTCAACTGGTTTTATAGAAACAATGCCAAAAAGGGTCCTCAAGAGGTTATTTCCTAGCCCCTGCTTTGCTCCACTCATGAAGTTTATGATAACCTTTGAGTTGTTCACTGATGAATGATACTTATCTTGAACAAAAGGGGGAAATGAGAGTTTTAAAGTCTATCTGAGCCTTGTGCTCCCCAGAAAGCATTGATGGTTAAGAAATCTCCCCACTTTGTTTTCTAGGAAAAGGCAAAGCTCAAAGGATCATCCTGCCCTGGCATATTGTGAGATAAGACCCATCTCCATCCTTCCTCATGACTCCAGTAAGACTTGTGGATGACTCCCTTATTTGCCTCTATACAATGTCAGGCACCCTTCCATTTTTTGAGATGCTCCTCATTACTATATGTCCTCCTTATTTCATAAGCAGAATAAAATCATCTCCTTAATTGTCTGGTGCATTTGGTCTTTCACATCATCAATACAAATCTGTTTAGTGATAGACAGATCACTCATCAAACTCATTTCATCATCAAACTTATTGCTGAAAACTTTGGGAAATGTGTCTGTAGCTTTGTGATTAGGCAATTATTTGTTTCTTTGTTTTGTTTTTACCAGATATATCCAGCTTCGTAAATGCCGTGGTGAACTGTAAACCACAAAGTCACTCTTTAGGAAAAACCACAGGGCCAGTCAACTGCATTTGCTCATATGCAATTGTAATGTTTATGTCCACTGGGCCAGAGACTAGGGATTCTTGGATCATCATGCCAAGAAAAACATCAGGTGGCTACTTCACCTAGGCAATGCCAGATACCTGCATTGTTCAATGGTTTAACTGTTGCTGGTAAAGATTTTGCAACAATCTTTTTTTTTTTCAGCCCTGTCTGGTATTCAAAGCTAGTATTATAGATTTTCTTTTTTTCTTTCTTTTTTTTTTTTAAGATTTTATTTATTTATTCATTCATCCCCCCCTTGCTGCTTGTGCACGCTGGGTCAGCTAACCACGCCGTGCGGGCGGGCTTGCCTTCACCAGGAGGCCCCGGGAAACGGGAGCCCTACTGATTGAGCCACAGCCGCTTCCCTATAGATTTTCAATAATGTTTTATTATTTGGACTTTTCTGAGACTTTATCAGATATCTATTTTCTCTTTTATTGTAAGTATTACACTTATAATACTTTACTTTCATTGACAGCTATTTTGGAACCTGTTAGTATGGTTTGGCTTTCCTCTGTTGTTGGAATATAATAAAATTAATAGCTGACACTTATTGAGTGATTACCCTTTGTCAGGAACTATACTTGGTACTTTCAATATATAATATATATACAATCAATCTTTTCAACAACCAAGTGAGGTAGGTATTCTTGTTATTCCCATTTTACACATGAGAAATCTAAAGCACAGAGATTAAGCAACTTGTCCAAGGTTACACAACTAGGAAGTGGCTGAGCTTGAATTTGAATGTAGGCAGTCTGGTTCTTCAGCCTACAATTTTAATAACTATGCTAAACAGTTTTGATAGCATTCTATGTATACTTATTGCTTGTTCTTTCTTTTTTTAACTTTTTAAAATTTAAGTTTATCATTCATACATGAATATCCACAGACAATAAGTGTATAGTAAAAGTTGTGAACTTCAAAACAAACATGCGTATCATCACACAGGGCTCCCATACATTACTCTACCACCAACACCTTGAATTGTTGTGAAAAAATTGTTACAAACTATGAAAGAACATACTCTAGAGTTTACCTCCATGAGTTTACTTGTTTTAGTTCATATTAGTGAAACCATACAACATTTGTCCTTTTGTGTCTGACTTATTTTACTCAATGAAATGTCCTCAAGATTCACGCATGCTGTCACATGCATCCCAATTAATAAGGTTTATTGTAAATATGTGGAAATGAATAGCGTTGACGGTAATACATTATAATGAGTATAACTAACAGTGCTAATTTATGTGTGATTGTGGCTGAAAGGGGTAGTTTGTGGATGTAATATTTCAACTGAAAGGAAGCTAGAGAATAATCTCAAGACTGTGTAACATAGTGATTACAGTGGTGGATGAAGATTGTGATTAACAGTATAAGAAAGGTCTTCCTTTACAAATTGTTAAATATATGGTGATAGATGGGAAAATTACAACTAATGTAACTTATGGATTATAGTTAACAGTAATATTGTAATATTTTTGCAGCAATGGCAAAGAAGATATATCAATTCTAAGGGACAGCAATAGGAGGTTATAAGGGGGTATGGGATTTTTCCTTTTGGAGTAATGAAAACGTTTTAAAATTAACTGAAGTGATGACAGCACAACTCTGTGATTAATATGAGAGCCACTGAGTATATACATTGAATGGATTGTACAAAGCATGGGACTGTATAACACAATGAATCCTGTGGTGGAAGATGAACCATGGTTAATTTAAGAACATTCTCTCATGAACTATAACAAGTATATAATACTAAAACAGAGTGTCATTAACTGGGTGGGTTGGGGGAAAATATACCAAATGTAATATATTGGCCATAGTTAGTAATGATGCTTGTTATTTCTTTTAATTTCCTCCAAATCTCCTTCATGTCTATAACCCTTTCACCGTTTCATTTTTATAATGTTGGCAAAAAAGTTTATTTTGTTAGTTTTTTCTTACCTCTGCATTTGTCTTTCCCCATTTACCACTTGACATTGTCTTCTATTTGCTTTGATCCTCTTGGCCATTTCCTGATTATTTGGATTTTAGAGCTATTTGGTTACTAAATTGACCAACCACAGGTCCTTTTTAAAACTTTTCTCTCCAGATTTCTCCTAAAATGACCTACCAAACTTTAGACATTTTAGCTTTCAGGGTATTTGAATTTGGTATAATAGATTTTTAAAAATCCACTGCTTTGCCCCCCCCCAAGGGCAGGTAAATGACTGAGGACCAAATTTGCACAAATTGGCTTTGCAGTGGTCCTTTCGCCTAACAAGCCCAATTTAGCTCTGACCTAGCACCTTTGGATTTAGAATTTATGCAGGAATATGTGTCAAGAAGGTCCCACTTGCTAATAGAAACAAATCCATTAATTGTATGGCAAAACTACCAAAAATGTTACTTGGGAAATAAAATGAGACAGCAGCACAATCCCACATAATTTTCACCCTCTTTCCATCATTTGGCATGATAAGCAGTCACTATTTAAGATAAATGATAGCTTGAAAGAGTAGAAATAAGGTAATATTTGCCCAAAAATTAATCAAGAAAACTGACTATAATTCATTATGGTGAAAAGTGTCAGAAGGCCATTTTAAGAACCCACGGACCATATTTCCCTTTGGACAATTATACTAGCCAAAATAAGCCAATGGAGAAAGTGTCAACCAGTTCTTTTTAGCACTGAGACTCTTAGGTAGTTCATAAACAGAACCTAACATTTGGCCCATGGAAGAGTCAAGTAATAAGTGGGTCCCTGGAAATTGCTGTAAGATTAATTCAGCTAAGGTATAAATTGAGTAGACAGGACATGATAAACTGAATTCATGGGTTGCTTCCTTTGGACATTCAAGGTATAATTTTGTCTGGATCTAAGTTTCTTTAGCACATTTTTCTCAGGTAATAAGGTAGAATTTTCCTGCTCTATGATATGTTTTTATTCAGTAAAATATAGATTAGCAAATCAAAATCTTCACTTTGCTGGTGAATTTTTCTTTTAGATACTCTGCTTTTAGGGAAAGAAGTAAATGAGAAGGAACCAAACAGGTTTCCAAAAGCAATTTCCCAGGGTATATCCCAGGTTCAGCACAGATATAGTCAATATCCTATTCCTACAATGATATTACCCAGTTGGAATCTAAGGTGCAGAAACACTGGAACTCTAAATCATTGTGGTAAGATTCAATCAGGTCATTTACTGTGCTCACAGTAGACTGTAATGCAGTGATATATTTTTAAAAAAGGTTAAAACAAAAAGGTCTGTCTGGTTAACTGTCTACTAAACCAGAAAATTCAATTAACCAGAATTCTCCATTCTCTGAGAATTCTGGTTAATGAAAAATAACACTTTTTATTTTAAATGCTCCTTTAATGAACTTCAAAACTTCAATAGTTTAGACATCACTACTGGGTAGAGGAACTAAATGTGCTCTCTTCCTCCACACACACAAAAATAACATTTTAGGTGTAATTGATAGAAATTGTGCCTGCTCAATCTTTCCAGTTAAGTAGGAAAAAACACAAAAGCACTGGCAAAAGCAGCTGTTCCAGGCTTAATATATATGTATTTGTATTTTTGCACCTGGTCCTGGAACACAAGATGAGTGTCTCAAGAGTCAAAGACTTTATGTACTTGCATCCCCAATCTATGTCATAGACCTCACTAAATTGGCTGGAGTTTATATTAGGTGTGGATAGGAGGAAATGCCATTGTTTTCAGTGAAGGATTAAACCTCTGCTGAATCAGGAGAGAGAGCAGAAGAGTGTTGGCTTTAAAAATGCAGGGAATGCAAGAAGTGGCTGTGGCTCAATCAGTAGGGCTCCGGTTTACCATATGGGAGGCCCCGGGTTCGGTCCGCACGGTGTGGTTGGCTGACCCAGCGAGCACAAGCAGCAAGGGGGGGATAAATGAATAAATAAATAAAATCTTTAAAAAAAAATGCAGGGAATGCTTTCAGACTTTCTGGCTTCATCTGATATAAATCTAGGTTAATTTTTGACAGACAAGAAAAATATATGGATGACCCTCAAATATCCTTTTGGCCATAGGATTAAATCCCTCTGCAAAGTCTGACCACATATTACAGAAATGGTTCAAAACTTGGATTAAAAATACCTAACATCTTGTCATGTTATATCAACACTAATTATACTAGATAGAATAGAAAATTTTGAGCATTTTCTGCAAATAAGTGACTAGCTAAATTCTGAAATCTTATTCATAATATACACATATTCTGCTTCATAGATTTCACCTATAGATTTTGACTTCTTAGCAAAATGGTAATTATTTCTATTTTATAGAACAGGAAATGGAAATTTCACAATTTACATCTTATATTTCTAGGGGGGGTGTCATGCCAAAGGCATTCCAAGGCCTTCTTGGACAAGGCTTAGTATCTTTTTGGGCACTCCTAGAGAATGAGCCCTGAAATATTAACAGTGATTACTAGTCCCCAATAATTCTGTGGCCTTCCTCTGACAGCTGTGTCTCAGGCACTCTCTATGCTGTTAACCTGTAAGTAGGTACTACCTTTGAGATAGGGGCTGTGGACAATACAAGATGTCATGTAATGCCCTCGAGGAGTTCACAGTTAAGTTGGATTGAACTGTAAGACAAGACTAAGACACATAAAAAAATAATAAGATGTACATGATTAAATTATATGGCCTAGGCTATACTTGTCTCATCTTCAACCAAGCCCTAACTTGGAAGCTGTCCTCTATGAGGCTCAGAGGACTTAAGAGCTTACTTATTCACATTAGCTCTGTGTGAGGCAGGGAAAGAAATGACTATTCCTCTTTGACAGTTGAGAAGCAAAAATGATTTACATCCCAGGGTATTTAAGGAATTGGCCAAATACTGCAGAGCCTCTAGCAATCCTGTACTCCTCCCACTGTTCCTTCCTCTACTGCACTTTTTATACTGCTCATTATAAGTTTCTAAAGCACTACCCTGCTTAAAAATCCCTCAATAGGTTCCCATACCTACAGGGAAAAAGAATAATTTCTTCAGCATAGTATACAAGGCCCTTCATAATCTTGTCCCCATCTACTTCTCAGGCCTGGCATTTTACCATTCCCCTCAAGTACCCTATGCTTAACCATGCCAACCTTTTTCCCTATCCAAAACATAATGTACTCTTTAAGCCTCTGGGTCTTTGCACATATGTAGTCTTCGATTTGGAATGACTTCTATGCCCCCTCTGCCTAGTAACCTCCTATCCATCCTTTAAGATTCAGCTGTGAAGATTTTCCTGAAGTTCCACCTTCCTTTCTCAGGCAGAGAAAGTTCCTCCTCTTTTTTTGTACTTCAACGGGAGTTTATTCATACCTCCACCATGGTACTTATCAAACTGGCTTGTAATGAATACTTTCTGTACCTGCCTCCTCCACTAGACCACAAATAACCTTGAGAGCAAGGACTGTATCTTATTCAACTGTATACCTTCAGTACCTAGTACAGTGCTTGGCACATAGTAGGGTCTGAAATTCTTTTGAATTTTAAAGAATTTATATGAATGGTAAAATATCTAAAGAATGTAAAACAATATTCATATCATTTATCTCGAATAAAAGAGAATTCTTTTATTTGAATTATACATTCACAAAATGAAATGTGATAAACTAGAAAAACATTAGAACAGGTCATTAAAAATTGACTAGTCAATATCCAAATCAGGAAACTTTAAGGGCCCATTGCCCAACTCTCTGCTCCCCGCCACCACCACCCCCTCCCTCCCCACAACAGAGAAACAAAAGCACAGATTTATGTAAGGCTGGCCCTGAGTCTAGTGCCACGCCATTAGCTTTTTTAAAAATGAGTGACAGAATAGGGAGCTTTTCATTAAATATGTCCCCAAAATAAAGTTACATGTGGCAGTAGACATACCTTAAAATTGAAATGACTCAAGTCAATTGGCAAATTGGGTGGATATTACCAACTATTGAAACACAGAAAATAATTCACTGAAGTGAAGTAAATAAGGAAGATGGAAGACATTGCATAAGGCCATATTTGTAGCTGTTCTGAGTACTAGAGCATAATTATAGACTGCTGGGAGATAGCACAGACAATTTTGATGCATAGCATCAAAATGAATCTAAGAAGCATAAACAGCTTCTTCAACTAATGGCTATTGCCTCAAACCAATGGACAGGTTTTGAATGTAGAAAGAACTGTTTAGAGGTATATCCATCTTTGTAGTAGCAACAAGCACATGTATAAATGCTGATTGCTTTTAGTAGTGTTATCTTCACATGTTGAAGACAGAGATAAAAAGAGCATGAAAGAATATCAAGAAGTGAATTCCAAGTTACTAAGCATGTTCAGCCACAGGTTAGATTAGTAGTTTTAAAACTTTCTGTTAGCAGCAGAATATTTTTACAAATTAAATTTTTACATGGAATCCCAGTACATAAAACCGACAAAATCAGCACTTCTCTGGTTAAAGTGTAAGTAGCGGTGGACACTTGGGGGTCCAGAACCTTTGGCCACCCCTTTACTTCCTATAAGTTGCCCCTGAGGCACCTCTAAGAAGTTCCTGGAATCATTGCTATGGAAGAGGTTTCTATACGGAGAGAGATTGAAATACATGACTTCTAGTTCTCTCTGACTCTGAAAGTCTATAATATGATCATTCACTGTCTAATATTCAGGACTGTCAGGAAATCAGGATTTTATTTCACTTACAACACAGTCCTGTAGAGGGCAATCCAAATAAAGAAGGATTTGAGAAGTAAACTTAATTTGTGAAAACTGGGCTTATTTAGCTGGGGGAGGGGGTATATATAAGAAAGGAGGTCTGGAGGTCTGCTTCCATTCCTTCCTCCCTTAACATACACACCTGTATTGAGCACTTAGTCTGTTCTATACTCTGGGAATAATGATGAACAGGATGGATAAAATCTTATTCTAAAGGATCTCACAGTGTGTGTGGGTGGTGGGGAGAAGGAGACAAGAAATATGTAAACAAATAAGAAATACAGCATATTGTGACAAGTGATATAAAAAAATGACACACAGTAATGTGATAGAGTAATGGGGTGGGGATGAGGGATACTTTAGATAGGATGGCCAAGGAGGCTTCTATGAGGAGGTGACATTTAAACAGAAGACCTGAAAAGTGAAAAGAAACAGCTATACAGTGATGGAGAAGTCTTCTAGGCAAAGGGAATAGCACTGCAAAGGCTCCAAGTCATGAAATAACTCCCTTGAACTATTTGAGAAAGTGAAAGAAGGCCAGTGTGATGGGAGCAAGCATAGTTAACTAAGGAGAGTGGTACAAGATGTGGTTAGATGGGATCAAATTCCACAGGGGCTTGTAGGCCATTAGAGGGAGTTTGAATTTTATTCTCAGTGAGATGGGAAGCCACTGGAGGGTTTTGACTAGAAGAGGGATAGGATCTGATTTAAACTACCTTTTATTCATGAAAGGATACTGTATAAGTGATCATTGGCACAAGGCAGAACTGGCTAATCTGCAGCAGGAGAAATTTGGTGAGACAGGAAACTTGAGAGATAGAATGTTGCCAAAAAAGAATTTTATTTAATGGTATAAAGCTAATTTCTTGGTATGATTTAACAAGTAGTCAGAAAGATGATTTCCTTAGCTTTCTTCCGCTGTCACCTTTGATTATTTGCCCTTGGTGTCATAATCACTGGGAGAGCTGAGGCTCATATTTAAGTCTCCTGACTCTCGGCTCAATATTCTTTTCACTAAATTAATTGCTTCTAATTGCCTAGAGCAAAGCAGTAAAAAATGGCAAAAAGCAGAATTAGAGCAATTCCTTTCTTAAGGGCTCCTGAAAATTCAATTTACCTCTATAAAAACCCACCTGAGGGAGGAGGGGCAAGATGGTGGCAGAATAGGTGACTCCAAGAGTCAGCTCATCCTACGTGCAGTTAGTAATCACCCAAACCTACCGAAATCACCTATTTGGGGGGCCCAGGACACCAGAAGAGCATTCTGCAGCATCCTTGGAAGAATGGAAGGAGGAGACTTCCCACCTGCAGTGTAGAATCATAAGTAGTGCATTCCACACCATGAAGGCTGGTGCCCATCCCTCACTGGCATGGCAAGACACCTTGGGAGCTATTCCTTAGTTGGAGTTGGAAGCTTCATTTCCCAAAAATGCGGGAGGAAGAGATGGTCAGGCACCGAAACTACAGCTACTGATTAGTAAATTTGGCTGGCTAAAGTCCAAACCTAAGTACAGCTAAAGTTTGAACCTGTCCAAGTCAGAAAGAGGCTGGTAGCCTCCATTTTAACTTCACCCCCAGCATGAGGGGAAGCACAACTGATGAAAAATCACAGTGATGGTAAGGGACTGGCTTCTTTCCACCGAGATCAGATGGTTGCCCTAGCTGGGGCTCTGGCCCCATCTCCATCAGGGAGAAAGCTGGGGGACCTGCACCAGCTTCTCCAGGCAACAGTAGTTGCTTTTGGCCCACATGGTCTAGATTGTTGGGCACCCATGTGGCTACATCTGCACTCCCAAAAGGACAGGAAGGGAGTGGTGCTTCCCAGCCTCTCCAGTCAACTGCAGGCACTTTTGGCCCATGCTAACTAAATTCTTAGGCACACCTGTGGCTCCATCCTTACTGCTGACAGGGCAGGAAGAGGGACAGTGCTCCACCTGCCTCTGTGGACAACTTCAGTCACTTTTGGCCTACACAGAGATTGTTGGGCACACCTGTGGCAACATCCCCACCCCTGGTAGGGGAGGAGGGGGCCAGTGTTTCATCAGTCTATTTGGGAAACTGCAGTCAGTTTTGGCTGGCACAACTTAGTTTACTGCCTACAGCTCTAGCTCCATCCACACCCCTGGCAGGGGAGAAAGGTGGGAGAAACTTCATCAGTTTCTGGGGTAATGAGGGCAGCTCCAGCCTCCACAGCATACAGTACCAACCACACCCTTGGCTCCTATGCCACTCCCAGCAAGGGAGAAAGGGCAAAAAAACAGATGAAAAAAAGAGCTAAAATAAATTCAGATTGGACAAACATGAGCCATTAAAAAGTTCCAAAATAAGTTGAACTAAGTATCAAAGAGGAGCTGCAGCACAAGCCAAAAAAATAGAAAACCCTAGATTAAAGAGAGAAACTGAGCCCAGAATGAATACATCAAGAAAATTGGAAGCTGAGACACCAACAAAAAATTACAACTGATTTACAGATTCAATGCATTCGCAAAAACAAAACAAAACAAAAGAAAAACAAAAACCCAACAGCCTTTTTTGTTGTTGTTGCAGAAGTGGAAAAATCAATTATCAAATTTATTTGTAAGGGTAAGGGGCCCCAAATAGCCAAAAATATCTTTAAAAAGAAGAACGAAGTTAGAGGACTCTCACCTCCTGACTTTAAAGCATATAACCTAGCTACAGTGCTGAAAACAGCATGATACTGGCATAAAGACAGGCACATTGACCAATGGAACCAAATTGAGAACTCAGAAACAGATCCTCACATCTATAGTCAAATGATTTTTGACAAGGCAGTCAAGCCCTCCCAGCTGGGCCAGAAAAGTCTATTCAACAAATGGTGCTAGGAGAACTACATATCCATATCCAAAAGAAAGAAAGAAGATCCCTATCTCACACCTTATACAAAAATTAACTAAAAATGGATCAAGGATCAAAATATAAAAGCAGCAACCATAAAATTCCTAGAAGAGAATGTAGGAAAACATCCTCAAGATCTTGTGGCAGGCAATAGCTTCTTAAACCTTACACCCAAAGCATGAGCAACAAAAGAAAAAAGAGATAAATCGGACCTCCTCAAAATTAAACACTTTTGCACCTCAAAGGACTTTGTCAAAAGGGTGAAAAGGCAACTCACACAATGGGGGAAAATATTTAACAATCACATATCTGATAAGGGTTTAATATCCATGATATACAAAGAAATCAAACAACTCAACAATAAAAAAGCAAACTACCTGATTAAAAAATGGGTCAAAGACTTGACAAGACAATTGTCCAAAGAAGAAAGACAAATGGCAAAGAAACACATGAAAAAGTGTTGACCATCACTAGCAATTAGGGAAATGCAAATCAAAACTACAATGAGATACCATTAAACACCTATTAGACTGGCTGGTATTAAAAAGTAAAAAAGCCGTAAATGTTGGAGAGGATGTGGGGAGATAGGAATGCTTATTCACTGTTTATGGGAATGTGGAGTGGTACAGCCACTGCGGAGGACTGTTTGGCAATTCCTAAGGAAGTTGAATATAGACTTGCCATATGACCCAGCAATACCATTACTAGGGATATACCCAGAAGAACTGAGAGCACAGACACAAACAGACATCTGCACACTGATGTTCATAGTGGCATTATTCACAATTGCCAAAAGTTGGAAACAACCCAGGTGTGTCCATCAACTGATGAATGGATAAATAAATTGTGGTGTATACACACAATGGAATATTATGCTGTGGTAAGAAGAAATTGAGTCGTGAAGGATGTGACAACATGGATGAACCTGGAAGATATTATGTTGAGTGAAGCATGCCAGACAGAAAAGGACAAATACTGTATGATTGTGCTATTATGAACTAAATATATTGTGTAAACTCACAGAGTTAATAATTAGATTATAGTTCACCAGAAAACTGAAGAAGGGTAGAGAATGGAAAGCTGAGGGTTAATCTATACAAAATTGGTAAAAATGCTGTTTGGAAATGTTTGGAAATGAATAGAAATGGTGAAAGCATATCATGGTATTTGTAACTACCAGTGTGGGTATGACAGTGGTTAAAAAGGGAAAGTCTAAGGTCATGTATATTACTAGAAGGAAAGCTAAAAAATGTAACATGGGACTGTATAACATATTAAAACTTTATGTATAACACGAATATGGGTGATACTGCATATATAAGATTGTTTTTTACAAAATATAAATACAAATATACTAGAGAGAAGGAAAAAGAATAGGAGCTATGTATGGCAGGGGAGGCATAGAGAGATTGAGAGGTGATAAGTTTTGTTTGTTTTTTGTTTATTATTATTATTGGAATAATGAAAGTGCTCTGGGAATGATTGGGGTGATGAATACACAAATATGTGAATACACCAAATACCACTGATTGTACTCTTTGATTGGATTTATGCTTTAATAAAATATGTAACAATAAAGTTGATTTGTTAAAAAATATTACAAGTCATACCTAGAAGCAGGGAGATATGGTCTTCCTAACAACTCCATGTCAAAATGGAGTTGAGACAACTAATCAAAGATGTCCAAACAAATATTTTTAATAAATTCAAAGAGATGACTAAGGAGATTAAGGATCTTCGTATGACAATGGGTGAAAACAAAGAAGAATTTGAAAAAAAATAGAAACATAGCAGATCTTATGGGAAGGAAAGGAACAATAAATGAAATAAAAAATACACTGGAGGCATATAACAGCAGATTTGAAGAGACAGAAGAAAGGATCAGTGAACTTCAAGACAGGGCCTCTGAAAGCAAACACACAAAAGAACAGGTAATGAAAAGAATGGAAAAAATTGAACAGGGTCTCAGGAACCTAAATGAGGGCAAGGAACATGCAAACATACATGACATGGGTGTCAAAGAAGGAGAAGAGAAGGAAAAGGGGGCAGAAGGAATATCTGAGAAAATAATGGTAGAAAATTTCCCAATCCTATTGAAGGACATAGATATTCACGTCCAAGAAGCACAACATACACCAATCTGAATACATCTGAATAGACCCACTTGTAGACATATACTAATCAGAATGTAAAATACCAAAGATAAGAAGATAATCCTGAGAGCAGCCAGAGAAAACTGATTCATTACATACAAGGGATGTCCAATACGATTAAGTGCTGATTTCTCCCCAGAAATCATAGAGGCAAGAAGGCAGTGGTATGATATATATAAGATTAGAAAGAGAAAATCTGCAAGCCAAGAATCTTATATCTGGCAAGACTGTCTTTCAAAAATAAGGGAAAGTTTAGAATATTCACAGATAAACAGAAATTGAGAGATTTTATAACCAAGAGACTGGCTTTGCAGGAAATACTAAAGGGAGTGCTACAGCCTGAAAAGAAAAGACAGGAAAGAGAGGTCTAGAAATGAAGATAATATCAATAAATGTATCTAAAAGGAAACAAAATAAGTGAAGTAAAAACTGCCTTTATAGTTAGAACATTGAATGTTAAGGGATTAAACGTTCCAATCAAAGGACATGGACTGGTAGAATGGATAAGAAAATATAAGCCATCTATATTCTGTCTACAAGAGACTCACCTTTGACCCAAGGATACAAATAGACTGAAAGTGATAGGCTGGAAAAAGATATTCAATGCATGCAGTAACCAAAAAAAAAAAAAAAAAAAAAAAAAAAAAAAAGCTGGAGTAGCTATACTTATATCGTATGAAATAGCATTTAAAAGCAAAGCTGTTATTAGAGGTAAGAAAAGACATTATATATTAATAAAAGGGGCAATTCACCAGGAACAAATAACAATCATAAGTGTATCTGCACCTAACCGGAGGCCCCAAATTACTTGAGGCAAACACTGGCAAAACTGGAGGGAGAAATGGATTTCTCTACACTAACAGTTGGTGACTTCAATACACCACTCTCATCATTGGATAGAACATCTGGGCAAAGGATCAATAAAGAAACAGAGAGCTTGAATAATATGAAAAATGAACTAAACCTAATAGATAGATACTGAACACTGCATCCCTAAACAGCAGGTTACACATTCTTCTCAAGTGCTCATGGATCTTTCTCCAGGATAGATCATATGTTCATCACAAAACAGAGCTCAATAAATTTAAAAATATCGAAATTATACAAAGTTCTTTATCTGATTATAATGGAATGCGCTGGAAATCAATAGGCAGAAAAAGGGAAAATTCACGAATATATGGCGATCAAACAACATACTTAAATAATCAGTTGACCAAAGAAGAAATTGCAAGATAAATCAGTAAATATCTCAAGACTAATGAAAATGAAAATACAACATATCAAAACCTATGGGATGCAGTGAAGGCAGTGCTGAGAGGGAAATTTATAGCTCTCAATGCTTATATTAAAAAAGAGGAAAGAGCTAAAATCAATGACCTAACTACATGGCTGGAGGAAATAGAAAAATAACAGCAAACTAGTCCCATAGCAAGCAGAAGGAATGAAATAACAAAGGTCTGAACAGAAATAAATGAAACTCAGAACAAAAAACAATAGACAGAATCAACAAAAACAAAAGCTGGTTCTTCAATAAGATCTGATAAAAGAAAAGACTGAAAAAGAAAGAGAGAGAAGATGCAAATAAATAAAATCAGAAATGAAAAGGGGGACATTACTACTGACCCCACAGAAATAGAGGTGATCATAAGAGGATACTATGAACAACTTAATGTCAACAAACTAGACAATGTAGGTGAAATGGACAAATTCCTAGGAACATACAAACAATCTACACTGACTCTAAAAGAAATAGAAGACATCAACAAACCAATCATAAGTAAAGAGATAGAAACAATCATCAAAAACCTCCCCAAGGCACTTAGATGTTCTATGAGCTCCACACTGTGGGAGATGTTTGTGTTGGATGTGGTGGGAGGTGTGGGAGGTGGGCAACATGGGAATCCCAGTGGGTTCCGTGTAATATTTTAGGTAATCTAAGCACCTCTTAAAATATATGTATATATATATATATAAATAACATTTTTGTAAGCAAATACACATATATGCATATATATTTATATATCATTTTGCAAATGTTTGTATGTATTGTGAGAATTTTGATTTTTACCCATAATTAAAAAAAAAAAAAAAAAAAAAAAAAAAAAACCTCCCCAAGGGACAACAAGCAAAGATGGCAGCAGAGTAAGGTGCTCCAAGAGTCAGCTTATCCTACAGGTACTTAGTAATCACCCACAGGTATCTAAAGCACCGGTTTGGGGGCCCCAGGAGACCAGATCTTGCAGCATCATTGGAAGTATGGAAGGAGACTGTCCATCTGCAGAGAAGATTCGTGAGTGGAGCACTCCACAGCATGGAGGCCAGTGCCTGCAGCAGAAGCTGCCTCGGGAGCTATTCAGTGGCTGGAGACAGAAGCTCCATTTCCCAAAAATGGGGGAGGAAAAGATTGTTGGCCACCGACTTCAGCTATTGATTAGTAAACTTGGATGGCTAAAGTATAATCCTAAGAACAGCTAAAGTTTGAATCTGTCCAAGTCGCAAAGAGGCTGGTAGCTGCCATTTTAACTCCACCTCCCCATATGAGTGGAAGTGGGGCTGACTGAAAATCACAGAAGTTAAGGACCAGCTTCTTTCCACCTAGACTGGATTGCACACCTAGCCTAGGCTCCAGCCCCACCTCCAGCAGGGAGGAAGCTGGGGGGAACTGCACCAGCCTCTCGAGGTAACTGCAGGCACTTTTGACCAGCACAGACTAAAGAGTTGGACACCTGGGGTTCCAACCCTGCACTCCCAAAGGATAGGAGAAGAGCTATGTTTCCTTGGCCTCTCCAGGCAACTTCAGGCATTTTCAGCCCAAACGAACTGGTTTATTGAGCGCCTTTGATTCCATCTTCACCTCTGCCCACCCCCATAGGATAGGAGGGGGCTGTGTTGTTTCTTCAGCCTCTCTGGGCAGGTGCAGGCACTTTCAGCCTGCATAGACTGGATAATTGGGCACCTGTAGTTCCATCCCTGCCCAATAGGATAAGAGAGCAGTGTTTCCTCAGCCTCTCCAGGAAACTGCAGGCACTTTCAGCCCACATGAACTAGTTTATTGAGTGTCTTCAATTCCATCTTCACCTCTGCCCCACCCCCATAGGATAGGAGGGGGCTGGTGTTTCCTCAGTCTCTCAGGGCAACTGCAGGCTCTTTTGGCCTGCACAAACTTGACTGTTGGGCACCTGTGGCTCTACCATCACCCCCAATAGGACAAGAGAGGGACTGTGTTACCTCTCTGGGTAACTGCAGGTGCTTTTGGCCCACACAGACTGAATAGTCAGACACTTGTAGCTCCATCCCTGACCCCAAGTAGGCTAGGAAGGGAGCTGGGTTTCTTCAGTCTTTCTGGGAAATGGCAGGCACTTTCAGCCTGCATGGCCTGGACTGGTGGGTACCTGTGGATCCACCCCTACCCCCCAATAGGAAAGAAGGGGGCTGGTGTTTCCATGAACTTTCCAGGCAATGGCAGGCACTTTCGGTGTACAGGGACTGAACTGATGGGTGCCTGTGGATCTACCTCTACCACCCAGTAGGATAGGAGAGGGCTGTGCTTCCTCAGCCTCTCTGGGCAATGGCAGGTATTTTGACCTCCACAGACTGGACTGTTGGATGCCTGTGGATCCACCTGCAACCTCCAATAGGATAGGAAGGGTCTGGTGTCTCCTCAGCCTCTCTGGGTAACAGGGGGTACTTTTGGTCTACAAGGACTGAACTGTTGGGTGCCTGTGGATCCACCCCCACCTGCTAATAGGATAGGAGGGGATGGGTGTTTCCTCAGCCTCTCCAGGCAACAGCAGGAACTCTCAGCATACAAGGATGTAACTGTTGGGTGCCTGTGGATCCACTTCTACCATCCAATAGGATAAGAGGGGCTGGTGTTTCCTCAGCCTCTATGGGCAACAGCAGGCACTTTTGGCCTACATGGACTGAACTGTTGGGCATCAGTGGTTCCATTCCCAGCCCCTAAAGGGTAGAAGGGACAGTACTACCTCAGCCTCTCAGGGCAACTGCAGTTGTATTCAGCCCACATGGATTAGACTGTTGGGCAATCCAGAGGGCCCATCCCCACCCCTGGCAGGAAGGGGGTTGCTGGTGCTACATCTGTCTACCTGGGCAACTACAGCCATTTTGGACCCACATGGAATAGATTGCTGTTCACACCTACAGCTCTATCCCCACCCCAAGTAGGGGAGGAAGAGGTATGAAACACCATGAGTCTCTCAGGGCAACTACAGACAATCTTGTCCTGTACAACATGGATTATTACACATGGCTGTGGTGCTGTTCTATCCCTGGCAGAGGAGAAAGGTGGGAGAAGCTTCATCAATTCCTGGGGCAATGCAGGCAGCTTCAGCCTCCACAGCTTACAGCACCAACTACATCCTCTGCTCCTATTACACAACCAGCAAGGGAGAAAAGGCAAGAAATCCCTAAACTAAAGAGAGAAACTGCACCCAGAATAAATACATCTAGTAAGTAAGATGCCAAGACACCAACAAAAAATTACAATCCATACCAAGAGACAGGAAGATATGGCCCAGTTAAAAAAATAAGATAAACCTCCAGATAATGTAAAGGAGTTGAGACAACTAATCATAGATGTTCAAACAAATTTCTTTAATAAATATAATTCGATGGCTAAAGAGATTAAGGGATTAAGAAGACAATGAGTGAGCACAAAGAAGAATTTGAAAGCATACATAGAAAAATAGCAGATCTTATGGGAATGAAAGGCGCAATAAATGAAATTAAAATCACACTGGAGGCATATAACAGCAGATTTGAGGAGGCAGAAGAAAGGATTGGTGAGCTTGAAGACATGGTCTCCAAAAGCAAACATACAAAAGAATAGATGAAGAAAAGAATGGAGAAAATTGAACAAGGTCTGTAGCAGTTTGATATTGTTTATGAATTCCAAAAATAGATATTGGATTATGTTTGTAAACTGGTATGTACCTGGGTGTGATTAAAGTATGATTAGAGCTTTGATTGGGCCATGTCAGTAGGACTTTAGTCCCCGCCCCCTTGGTGGGTAGGGACTCACAGATAAAACTACACGGCAGAGCAGAGGAGTGAGTTGGAGTTTTGCTGCAGGAGTTTTGAGCTGGAGCCCAGGAAGTATTGCACACAGAGGAGTAGAACAGCTGAGCCCAGAGAGAATAGAGCCCCAGGGAGAGAGACAGAGCCAGTTGCCTGATAGTCTACAGCTGGCCTTGTGGAGAGAGGCAAAGCCTAGAGAGCCTCACTGTCTACAGCTGACCTTGTGGAGAAAACAGAGGAGCTGAGCCCAGAGAGAAATGAGCCCCAGGAAGAGAGGAACCTAGGAAGCCTGAACTCTTGGCAGATGTGGGCAGCCATCTTGCTCCAACATGTGGCAACAGACTTTGGTGAGGGAAGTAACTTATACTCTATGGCCTGGTAACTGTAAGCTTCTACCCCAAATAAATACCCTTTATAAAAGCCAACAGATTTCTGCTATATTGCATCAGCACCCTTTTGGCTGACTAACATAGGGTCTCAGGAAACTAAATGACAGCAAGACGTGCAAACGTAAGTGTCATGAGTGTTCCAGAAGGTGAAGAGAAGGGAAAAAGGGCAGAAGGAATATTTGAAGAAATAATGGTAAAAATTTCACAACCCTATTGAAGGACATAGATATCCATTTCCAAGAAGCACAACATACTTCCATCCAAATAAATCCAAATAGACTAACTCTTAGACACATACTAATCAGAATGTCAAATGCCAAAGACAAAGAGAGAATTCTGAGAGCAGCAAGGGAAAAGTGATGCATAACATATAAGGAATACCCAATAAGATTAAGTGCCGATTTCTCAACAGAAACCATGGAGGCAAGAAGGCAGTGGGATGATATATTTAAGATACTGCAAGAGAAAAACTGCCAATCAAGAATCTTATATCTGGCAAGATTGTCTTTCAAACATGAGGGAAAGTTTAGAATATTCACACATAAACAGAAATCAGCTTTGCAGAAATACTAAAGGGAGTGTTATAACCTGAAAAGAAAAGACAGGAGAGAGAGGCTTTGAAGAAAGTCTAGAAATGAAGATTGTATCAGTAACAGTAACTAAAAGTGTCAAAAGAGTGGTGAAAATAAAATACGACATATAAAACCCAAAATGAGTGAAATAAGAACTGCCTTTACATTGAATTTTAATGGATTAAACTCACCAACAAAAAGCCATGGACTGGAGGAATGGATAAGAAAATATGAGCCATCTATATGCTGTCTGCAAGAGACTCACCTTTTGACCCAAGGATACCAATAGATTGAAAGTGAAAGGTTGGAAAAAGATATTCCATGCATGCAGTAACCAAAAAAAAGTTGGAATAGCTATACTTATTTCAGATGAAATAGACATTAAAAGCAAAACTGTTATTAGAGTCAAGAAATGACATTATATATTAATAAAAGGGGCAATTCACCAGGCAGAAATATCAATAATAAATGTATATGCACCTATCCAGGATGCCCCAAGATACATGAGGCAAACACTGGCAAAACTGAAAGGACAAATAGATATCTTCAGAATAACATAAACAGACATCTGCACACTGATGTTCATAGCAGCATTATTCACAATTGCCAAAAGATGGAAACAACCCAAGTGTCCATCAACCAATGAATGGATAAACAAAATGTGGTATATACATACAATGGATAGTAAGTTACTGTAAGAAGAAATGAAATTGGGACACATATGATAACATGGATGAACCTTGAAGACATTATGCTAAGTGAAATAAGCCAAACACAAAAGGACAAATATTGCATGGTCTCACTAATATGAACTAAATACGAAGAATAAACACATGGAGTTAAAACCTAGAATATAGGTTATTAGGAAGGTCTCATTAATATGAACTAAAAACAAAGAATAAATGCATGGAGTTAAAACCTAGAGTATAGGTTACTAGGAGATAAGAGAAGGTCTCAGAAGGACTACTGATGCTTACTGTATGGAGAAGTTTTAATTAACTTGACTGTAAAAGTGTGGAAATGGATAGAGTTGATGGTAACACATTATAGTGAGTAGCACCTGGTTTATAAATAGGATTGTGGCTAAAAAGGGTAGTTTAGGGATGTAAATGTCAATTGAAAGAAAGCTAGAGAATAATCTAGGGACTGAATAACACAGTGAACCCAGAAGTGGATGAGAATTGTGGTTTATGGTACAGATGCAAAAGTTTCCTTTTCTGAGCTAGAGTGGATGTATGTCACTATTCTAGGGTGGTGGGAATGTGGAGAATCATGGGAAAAATACAATTGATATGACCTATGGATTGTGGTTAACAGCAATAATGTAATATTCTTGCATCAGTGCCGAAGATGTACTGTGTTGATAATAGGGGGTTATGGAAAAAGTGTGCCAAATGTAAGCTATGGACCATCATTGCTGGTAATAGTCTGATGCTATTATCTCATAATCTGTAACAAATATTCCACCACAATGTGGTGTTTTGGTGACAGGGTGTTGTATGGGAATTCTACACATGTACGTGATTGTTTTGTAAGTTTTTAAGTTGCATTAAAAAAACATAAATAATAGGGTGGGTTGGGGGAAAAAACACCAAATGTAAGATATGGACTATAGTTCGTAGTAATATTTTGTCAATGCTCTTGCATATTATGTAACAAATGTTTCACAACAATGCAAGGCATTGGTGGAGGGGTGATGTATGGAACCCCCGTATGATGTTATGCAAGTTTATTTTGTAATTTCACGACTTTTACTATATATTAATTATTTATGTATTCATGTTGGAATGATATACTTGAATAAAAATGTATTTTTAAAATAGTACAAAGACAGTTCCATGGAGAAAAGATAGTCTTAAATAAAACGCCAAAAGCACAACCTATGATAGAAAAAAACCTCCCCAAAATGAAAAGCCCTGGACCAGATAGTTTCAGAGGTGAATTCTTCCAAACATTCAAAGAAAATTTAATACCAAACTTACTCAAACTCTTCCAAAAAATTGAACAAGAGGGAGTGCTACCAAACTCATTCTGTGAAGCCAAAATTACCCTAATACCAAAGCCAGATAAAGATATTATGAAAAAAGAAAACTACAAACCCATTTCCCTATTGAAAAATCCTCAACAAAATACTTGCTAACTGGATCCAACAACACAATAAAGAATTATTTCTCATGGTCAAGTGTGTTTCGTCCCAGGCATGTAAGGGTGGTTCACCACAAGAAAATCAGTGTAACACATCACATTAATAAATCAAAGAAAAATCACATGATCATCTCAATTGATGTAGAAAAGGCATTTGACAAAATACAGCACCCTTTCTTGACAAAAACACTCCAAAATATAGTAATTGAAGGAAACTTTCTCAACATGATAATAGGCATATATTGAAAACCCACAGCTAACATTGTACTCAATAGTGAAAGACTGAAAGCTTTCCTGTTGAGATCAGGAACAAGACAAGGATGCCCACTGTCACCACTGTTGTTCAAAACAGTGCTAGAGGGTCTAGCTAGAGCAATCAGGCAAGAAAAATAAATAAAAGGTATGCAAATTGGAAAGAAGAAATAAAACTATGGCTATTTGCAGATGATATAATCCTAAACCTAGAAAGTTCTGAAAAATCTGCAATAAAGCTACTAGAGCTCATAAATGAGTTCAGCAGTGTGGTAGGATACAAGATTAATATGCAAAAATCAGTAGTGTTTCTATATACCTGTGATGAGCAATTTGAGGAGAAAGTCAGGAAAAAATTCCATTTACAGTAGTAAGTAAAAGAATCAAATATTTAGGAATAAACTTAACCAAGGACATAAAGGACCTGTATTCAGAAAACTACAATGCATTGCTAAAGGAAATCAAAGAAGATCTAAATAACTGGAAGAACATTCCTTGTTTACAAATTGGTAGACTAAATATTGTTAATGTTAATTCTACCCAAATCGGTTTACACATTCAATGCAATCCCAATAAAAACTCCAATACCCTTGTTTTAAGAAATGCAAAACCAAGTATCAAATTTCTTTGGAAACATAAGGGGCCCCGAATAGCCAGAAACATCCTAAAAAGGAAGAATGAACTTGGAGGAGTCTCACTTTCCAAGTTTAAATCATATTACCTAGCTACAGTGGTAAAAACAGCATGGTACTGGCATAAAGACAAACATATAGACCAATGGAACCGAATTGATAGTTCAGAAACAGACCTTCATGTCTATGGTCAAGTGATTTTTGACAAGGCTTGTCAAGCCTACCCAGCTAAGGCAGAACAGTCTATTCAATAAATGGTGGTGGGAAAACTGGATATCCATATCCAAAAGAAAGAATGAGGACCCCTATCTCACACCTTTTACAAAAATTAACTCAAAATGGATCAAAGATAATGTGGTCTACAGTGTAAACTGTGGTCTATGGTTGGTGGCAAGGCTCCAGGATGTGTAAGTTCATTGAGGGTGGTGGGCCACACTGTGGGAGATGTTTGTGTGGGATGTGGTGGGAGGTGTGGGAGGTGGGCAACATGGGAATCCCAGTGGGTTCCGTGTAATATTTTGGGTAATCTAAGCACCTCTTAAAATATATGTATATATATCTATAAATAACATTTTTGTAAGCAAATACACATATATGCATATATATTTATATATCATTTTGCAAATGTTTGTATGTATTGTGAGAATTTTTATTTTTACCCATAATAAAATTTAAAAAAAAATGGATCAAAGACTAAATATAAAAGCTAGAACCATAAAACTCCTAGAAAAAATTGTAGGGAAACATATTCAAATCCAAGTGGTAGCTGGTGGTTTCTTAAACCTTATACCCAAAGGATGAGCAACGAATAAGAAATGGATAAATGGGACATACTCAAACATAAACACTTTTGTGCTTCAAAGGACTTTATCAAGAAGGTGAAAAGGCAGCATACTCAATATTTGGAAATCACATATCTGATAACAGTTTGATTTCCATGCTGTATAAAGAGATCATACAACACAATGATAAAAGGGCAAGCAATCTAATTTAAAAAACAGGCAAAAGACCTAGACTTTTTTTCCAAAGAGGAAATACAAATGGTGAAAAAGCATGT
Source organism: Tolypeutes matacus (assembly GCA_026826555.1). NCBI lineage: Eukaryota > Metazoa > Chordata > Mammalia > Cingulata > Chlamyphoridae > Tolypeutes > Tolypeutes matacus. Next base: position 962,713 of record JAKSZT010054531.1, read on the forward strand.
GAAAAAAATGTTCAGTATCTCTACCTGTAGCTGTTTGGCAATTTGATGTAATTATGAATTCCAAAAATATAATTGGATCATGCTTGTAAACTAATCTGTTAATCTGGGCATGATTAAGTTATAATTAGGGCGTTGACTGGGCCACCTCAGTAGGGTGTTGAGCCCCACCCCTTGGTGGGTGGGGGAATCGAATATAAAAGGCAAGGCAAAGGACAGAGGGAGCAGTTTTTGAGTTGCAGTTCTGAAGTTGGAGTTTTGATGTTGGACTTTTGATGTTGGAGAGAAGGCCCCAGGAGAAGAGAAGTGAGCCGTTTGCCTGATAGTCTATAGCTGACCTTGTGGAGGAAAGAAAGGAGCTAAGCCCAGAGAGAAACTCAGCCCCAGGAAGAGAAGAACCCAAGAAGCCTGAACCCTGGCAAACATCGGCAGCTGTCTTGCTCCAACACGTGGCAATGGACTTTGGTGAGAGAAACTTCTGCTTTATGGCCTGGTAACTGTGGACTTCTACCCCAAATAAATACCCTTTATAAAAACCAACCCATTTCTGGTATTTCGCATTAGCTCCCCTTTGGCTGACTAATACACTAGCTATTAGGGAAATGCAAATTAAAACTACAATGAGATATCATCTCACACCTCATAGAATGGCCATTATTTAAAAAACCCAGAAAATTACAAGTGCTGTAGGGGACATGGAGAAATATAGGAACACTCCTTCACTGTTGGTGGGCATATAGAATGGGGCAACCTCTGTGGAAGACAGTTTGGTGGTTCTTCAGGAAGATAAATATAGAACTGCCATATGATCTGGCAATCCGTCTACTAGGAATATATCCAGAAGAACTGAAAACAGGGACGTGAATAGACATTTGCATACTGATGTACAAAGTGACATTATTCACAATTGCCAAAAGATGGAAACAACCCAAGTGTCCATCAACCAATGAACGGATAAAGAAAATGTGGTATATAGATATGATGGAATACCATGCTTCTGTAAAAAGAAATTAAGTTGGGACACATATGACAACATATGCTGAGTGAAATAAGCCAGATATAAAAGTACAAATATTATATGGTTTCACTAACATGAACTAAATATGAAGATTAAATACATGGAGTTAAAACCTAGAATATAGTTTACTTGGTGATAGCATGAAGGCTGAGAAGGGGTACTGATGTTTAATGTAGGTAGAATTTTTAATTAGCTTGACTTTAAAAGTCTGGAAGTGGATAGAGTTGATGGTGACACATTATAGTGAGTATAACTAACACAGCTGTTTTATAAATGGGATTGTGGCTGAAAGGTGTAGTTTAGGGATGTAAATGTCAATTGAAAGAAAGCTAGAGAATAATCTAGAGCCCATATAACAGAGAATCTGGTGGTAGATGAAGATTGTGGCTAATAATACAAAAACAAGAATGTTCTTCTATGAACTAGAACAAATGTATGTCACTATTACAAGGTGGTAAGAATATGGTGATGCATGAGAAAAATATAACTAATGTAACTTATGGACTACAGTTAATAGCAATATTGTAATATTTTTGCATCAGTGTCAAAGAAGATACTATATCAGTGCTAAGGGTCAATAATAGGAGGGTATGGGATTTTTTCTATTTGACTAAGGAAAATGTTCAAAAATTTACTTAGGCAATGACTACACAACTCTGATGAAAGTGAGAGCACTGAGTGTACATTTTAGGTAGACTGTACAAGGCATTGGACAGTATAACACAGTGAACCATGTGGTGGATGATGAACTGTTGTTAACAGTACAAATATAAGAGTATTCTCTCATGAACTATAATAAATGTATAATACTAAGACATGTTGTTAATAAAAGGGGGGGGTGTATGGAAAAATATACCAAATGTAAGCCACAGACCATAGTTAGTAGTACTATTTTGATGATGTTCTTTCATAATCTGTAACAGATGTTCCACAACAATGCAGGGTGTTGGTGGAGGGATGATATATGGGAATTCTGCATATTATGCATGATTGTTTTGTAAGCTCATGACTTCTCTAAAACAGATTAAAAATGAACCTTCCTGAGTACATATGAGTTAGTTTACCAAGGTAAACTACCTTAGCCAGTTTCCTCCTAGCATCTGAACCTAAATCCTCAACTTAAATCAGTCTGACCATCTGCTTTCTCTGCCCTCAAATCTAGGATGACCAAGTGCTGCTAGTACAAATTGCATAAATGCAGACGTACATCATTATACATTCATGGTTCCCACTTTCAGGTGGGCCTTCAATGCTGGCTCACTAATCCTTTGACTTCTCTCAAATTGCCTTTTTTTCTCATTCCTTGCAATAGATATTACAAACTTGCTAAGATCCAAGACCATCTGCTCAAAATTCCATCACTTTTAGAATAAAACTCAAAGTACCACCATAGCCTACAAGGACTTGAATGACCTGGTCCCTGTCAACCTCTCTGTCCTCTTCTGCTACTGTACCCATCACTTACTTTGCTTCAGCCACATTGGCCTTCTTGCTGTTCCTCAAAACAATTAAGCAATATAGTTAATTTTTGACTATTAGCTATATTCACTTTAACTCTTCCTCATTTTAACACTCTCCTGAAATGCCACTTCCTCAGAGAAGCTTTTCTGACTCTTTTAAAATAGTACCCTAAGCCTACCCCAGTCATTCTCTAACTCCTTTTCCTTATTTATTTTTCTTCAAAGGACTTTTACTACCTGAAATTAGATATTTATTTAATGCCTCTCTCCCCGCCCCTCGTCCCACAAGAATATAAGCTCTGTGACAGAAGGGCTTTCTCAACTGTCTTGTTCACTGTTGCATTCCCAATGTCTAGCACAGTCCTTGGCTAAGGGGGTATTTAACAAAAGAATATTTGTTAAATCAAAGAATGTAAGTTATAGCAGAGGAAAGGGTTTTTTCCTCCTATCTTCCTGTATTTTTCTTGATTTTATACTCTGCTGATGTCTCTTGGATCTTGTTCCCTGACCAAGGGCTCCTCCTGTAAACAAGGCCAACTATCTCTCACCACACATTTTTTAACAATTTTATTGAGGTATAATTTACATACAATAAACCTAGCCTATTTAAAGTGTATAGTTTGATTAAATTTTTAACAGCTTAATTTAGGTATAACTGATATAAAATAAACTGTACATATTTAAGGTATACAATTTGGTAAGTTTTGACATATGTATACACTGTGAAAACACCAACACAATCAATATAAAGAACATTTCCATCCCTCCTCCAAATTTCATTGTGCCCCATGCAGTCCATCCCTCCCTCCATCCCTGAACCTAGGCAACCACTACCCTACTTTCTAAAGTATTATACAGATAGGTTCATATAGTACGGATTTTGTGTGTCAGGCTTCTTTCACTCAGCACACTGATTTTGAGATTCATCCATGTGATTATGTGTATTGGAGTTTGTTTCTTTGTATTGCTGAGTATTAGTCTAATATGTATGAATGTACCACATGTTGTTTATCCATTCACCTGTTGATGGATATCCAGGTTGTTTCCAGTCTTGACTATTACAAATTAAACTGCTAGGAATACTCATGTACAAGCTTTGTGTGGACTTTTTTTTTTTTTTCATTTCTTTTTCTTTCTTTCTTTCTTTCTTTTTTTTTTTTTTTCATTTCTCTTGGGAATATACCCAGGCATGGCTGAGTCATATAGCAGGTGATCTTTTTTTTTTTTTTCCTTTGTAAGAAATTGCTAAAAAGTTTTCCATAGTAATTGTAACATTTTACATTCCTATAAGCAGGATATGAGAATTCTACTTGTTTTACATTTTTGGTAACAAATTGGTGTCATCAATATTACTTTACTGGCACTTGGTATTTTACATTTCAGCTATTCTAACAGATGTATAGTGGTATCTCTGTACTTTTTATTTGCATTTCCCTGATGACTAATATTGTGGAACATTTTTTTCATATGCATGTTGGCCATTCACATATTTTCTTTTGTGAAGCATCTGTTCAAATCTTTTGCTCATTTTTAATTGGATATTTTGTCTTTTATTGGAGTTACGGAAGTTTTTTATATATTCTGGATACAAGTTGCCAGATACGTATTGCAAATATTTTTTCCCTTTCTGTGGTTTGCTTTTTCATTTTCTTAATGGTGTTTTTTTTAAAGAATGAAAGCTTTGATAAAGTTTATTTCATCAATATTTTTTATGATTTGTGATTTTTGTGTACTATCCAAGAAATCTTTGCCTACCCCAAGGTAACTAAGTTTTCTGTTTTGTTCTAGAAATTTTTTAATTTTAGCTTTTACATTTAGGTCTAAGATCCATTTTGAGGTAAATTTTTTTTGTATGGTAGAAGGTAAGGGTAGAGGTTCTTTTTCTTTTCATATGGATACCAGTTGTTTTGATCACCATTTGTTGAAAAGACTATCCTTTCCTTATTGAATTACCTTGGCACCATTTCAAAAATCAATTGACCATATATATGATATGGACCTATTTCTAGACTTCCTATTCTGTTCCTTTATCTATATCTATCTTTTTGTCAATACCATAGTGTCTTGATTACACTAGCTTTTTAGCAAGTCTTGAAATCAGGTAGGGTAAGTCCTCCAACTTTGTTCTTCTTATTCAAGATTGTTTTGGAAATTCTGGGTTGTTTGCATTTCCATATAAGTTTACAGTTTATAAATGTCTAGAGAAGAACCTGTGGAAATTCTGACTGGTAGTGCATTGAATCTATAGATGAACTAGGGAGAATTTACATCTTAACACTTCTGAGTTTTCAAATCTATGAATCCTTTTAATCCCTCTATTTATTTAGGTCTTTAATTTCTTTCAACAATATTTTGTAGTTTTCAATGTACGTGTCTTGCACATACTTTGTTAACTATATCCCTAAGTATTCCATGATTTTGGATATGATTGTATATGGGACTGCATTTTTTATTACATTTTACATTGTTCAGGGCTGGTATACAGAAATACTATTGATTTTTGTATGTTGACATTGTATCCAGTGACTTTGCTAAATTTACTTACTGGTTCTAGTAATCTTTTTTGTAGATTCTTTAGGATTTTCTATATATCTTTTTATATATAGGATCTATATATGATCTTGTTATCTGACAATAAAGATACTTCTTCATTTTTTCCCTATATATTTTTAACAGCTTTTTTGAGATATAATTTTGTTCATCAAACAATTTCATTTAAACTCATGACATGAGTTTTCATCAATGTCTTTGTCATCACTAGAGTGAATTTTTGAATCTTCTAATAGTTTTCCAGAGCACATGTTCATATGTGTCTAAGTTGTTTGATATAAAACATTTCTTGCATCTGTGAATAATAAAAATTTATCCTAAGCTACAATCCCCATTTGCATAAGAACAATTTTGATTTTTTAATTTATTCTGTAGCTAGCTATTCATGATCCCCTAACATAACCACATACTATATTGTTTTTTATTGTGATAACACTTATTTATAACATAAAATTAGCCATTTTAACCTTTTTAAGTGTACAATTCAGTGGCATTAATTATTTTTACAATGCTATGCTACCATCACTACCTTCTATTACCAAAAATTTGTCACCACCAAAACAGAAACTCTTTACCCTTTAAGTAATAGTCCCTCATTCCCCCTTCCCCCGGCCCCTGGTAACCTCTAATCTTCTTTCTGGGTCTGTCTGAATTTGCTCATTCTGGATATTTCACATAAGAGGAATCATACAATATTTGTTCTTTGTGTTTGGCTTATTTCATTTAGCATATTGTTTCCAAGATTCACCCACGTTATAGCATGTTTTAGAAATTCATTTCTTTTTGTGGCTGACTAGTATTGCATCATATGGATATACTAAATTTTGTTTAAGTCCCTGCTTTCAATTCTTTGGGGGTATATACCTAAGAGTGCAGTTGCTGGGTCACATGGTAATTTTATATTTAACTTTTTGAGGACCCATCAAACTGTTTTGCACAGTGGCTGAACCATTTTACATTCCTACCAGCAATGCATGAGAGTTTCAAATTCTCCCCATCCTTGCCAACACTTACTTTCCATATATTTAATGATAGCAGCTTAGCGGGTATGAAGTGGTATTATTGAAATATAAATTACCCAACATACAATTCACTCATTTAAAATATAGAATTCAAGGGGGTGGATATGGCCCAACTGGTTTTGGGCGTCCGTCTCCCATATGGAGGGACCTGGGTTCGATCCCCGGGACCTCCCGGTAAAATAAAAAAAAAATAAAAAAAATTAAAATATAGAATTCAATGATTTTTAGTGTGTTTAGTATGTTTAGTTGTGCAACCATCACCACAATCAATTTTAGAACATTCTCAATACCCCCCAAAGAAGCAAAAAACCCCATACCCATCATTACTCACTCCTCATTTCCTCCCAATGTCCCTACCCTCCAATCCTAGGCAACCACTAATCTGCTTCGGACTTTATAGATTTGCCTGTTCGGGACATTACATATAAATGGAATCATGCAGTATGTGGTCTTTTATGACTGGCTTCTTAAGCTTACTATAATGTTTTCAAGGTTCCTCTATGCTGTACCATGTATCAGTACTTCATTCTTTTATATTGCTAAATAATATTCCATTGTAGGGAATTACCACATTTTGTTTATCCATTCATCAGCTGATGCACATTTGGGTTGTTTCCACTTATTGCCTATTATGAATAATGCTGCTAAGAACATTCACATACAAGCCTTTGTGTGAATGTATGTTTTCATTTCTACCAGGTATATACTAGGAATGGAATTGCTGGGTCATAGAATAACTCTATGTTAGTATTTTGAGGAACTGTGAAACTGTTTTCCAAAGTGGCTGCACCATTTTACATTCCTATCAGTGATGTATGAGGGTTCCAAATTCTCCACACCCTTGCCAAGACTTGTTATTATCTGTCTTTTTTATTTTAGCCATTCTAGTGGATGTGAACTGGTATCTCATTGTGGTTGTAATTTGCAATTCCTTATGACTAATGATGTTGAGCATCTTTTCATGTACTTATTGGCCATTTACATGTCTTCTTTGGAGAAGTGGATATTCAAATCCTTTGTCGATATTTTAATTTGGTTATTTGTCATTTTATTATTGAGTTATAAGAGTTCCTTATATATTCTGGATATACTTTTATCAGACATGTCATTTGCAAATATTTTCTTAGTCTGTGGTTTGTTTTTTCATTTCCATAATGGTGTCTTCTGAATCAAAGTTTTAAATTTTGAATATGTCTAATTTATCAATTTTTTGTTTTATGGAATATGCTTTTGTTGTCATATCTAAGAAATCTTTGCCTAACCAAGGTCTTGAAGATTTTCTCTCATGTTTTCTTCTAAAAGTTTTATAGTTTTAGCTCTTACATTTAGGTCTGCTCTCCATTTTGAGTTAATTTTGGGGTGTGGTGTGAATTAAGGGTCTAATTTCATCTTTCTGCATGTGAATATCAAACTTGCCCCATACCATTTGTTGAATCTCGCTATAATTTTTATAAGCTTTAAAAGGAAGTGTTTTTTCCAACTTGTTATTTGGAAAAATGTTAAACCTACAGAAGAGTTGAAAAAAATAGTACAACAAGCAGTCATATACCCTTCACCTATACTAAAAAATTATTACTATTTTCCCATGTTTGTTCTCTCTGTCCCTATCTTTCTAAACACACTCATACTTTTTTGCTAAGCCATTTGAATGTAAGCTGCAAATATGGTGAAACCTTACTCCTAAATACTTAAGCATTCATCTACTAAGAAAAATGTCTTTCACATTTGCACACTTATGAAAATCAACATTAAGTCAGTAATATCATCTAATATCCAAGCTAGCTGACTTGTTGGATGTCCCACACTAGATATGTCTGATTGTTTCTTCATATTTAGATACAAATTAAACATTTATGGCAAGAATATTTCATAAATGATGCCCTGTACTTCTTATTGCATCAGGAGGCATCATGTCAAGTTGCCCTGCTATTGACAATACTAAGTTTAATACTTGTTTAACCTAGTGACTGCCAGATTTTTCCATTGTGAATGTACATTTCCCCCTCTGTAATTAGTAAGCAATCTGTGGGGTAATAATTTGAGATTGTGTGAACATCTTGGTCCCCAAGGACTTTTCACTGAATGGTTTTTAACATCCATTTGACGATCTCTGCCAGAATCAATTATTATATTGGGAGCTGCAAAATGGCAATTTTCTCTTCTATCTTCCTTCTACATTTATTAATTAGTACTCCGCTGTAAAGAAGAACTTTCTCTATTTTTCCCCATTTCTCTCTCCTGATATAACTATGGACTCATGGAGTACTTTAAATTTACTGTTATACTCCACTATATTTTCACGATTAAAATATATATATATATTTCCCTAGCTTGGTCTACAGAAAAGGCCTAAAAGTAATGTGTACCAATAGCAGTGAGCACACCAAGTGCACAATACTATTCCCCACTAAAAGGAAACAAGGCTTCTGGGAGAAATAGCTGATTCCAGGACTGAACAGAGAAAGTTCAATGTGACTGTGGAAACCTTGTTTATCAGAAAGCAAAGATACATCAAAAAACTCAGGCATGCAAGAGTGGTTCAACACAAGAAAATCAATCAGCATATACACCAAATTAATAAATCAAAGAAGAAAAATCACATGATCCTATTGATTGATGCAGAAAAGGCATTTGACAAAATACAGCATCCTTTCTTGATAAAAATATGACAAAGGATAGGAATTCAAGGAAATTTTCTCAATATGATAAAGGCCATATATGAAAAACCCACATTGGACTCAATGGTGAAAGACTGAAAGCTTTACCATTGAAATCAGGAACAAGACAAGGATGCCCACTGTCAACACTGTTGTTCAATATAGTGCTAGAGGTTCTAGCTAGAGCAATCAGGCAAGAAAAAGAAATAAAAGGTGAGAAAAAAAAACACCCAACAACTAATGGGGGCATGTCAAAATACATAGGTGCTGGCTTCAAGGGGCTCTCACTGGCCAAATTTGTGGCAATTTTAACATTAAAAAGAAGTGCTTTTTAAATTACCTGTATTTTACTAGGCCTCATCTCTAATTCTTCTTCTTTCTCTTTACTGCCTTAATTTCCTCACCATTCATTTGTTCCTCAGTCTGCTCTATATATACCACTGAAAATACAAGAGTAATCGTTTTTTGATTGCCAAATTCAACAGACTCTTCTCAGTCCTCAAAATACTCCACCTCATTTTCACTAACAACCATCTGCCTTTCCATGCTAGGCTTTCTTCTTTTCTCATCCTAATTGGAGAAAAACAACCCACAGCCAGGTTCATGGCTTGCCATGGTCTTCCCAGGACAAGCAGAAAAAAGAACCTAAAACCACAGGAGGGAGACCCAGGCTGGAGAAGGATCAAGATATATGTGTTTGTGGTCACATTTTATCCACTTCTGTATTTTCAGGGCTTAATCAGTGGGTGGAGCACGTACAAATGTGGCTAATTTTGTGACAGCTGGGGCAAGCCACTGGCCTCTCTGAGCCTCAGGTTCCCCTTATATAGGAATGAGAATAATATCAACCTTATGGGTTGTTTTAAGAACATTCATATGCACTCATACTCTGAACTCTACAGATCATTCAAAAGTAAGAAATGAAAACATTTAGAAAGTTTTCTGGTAGGTATTTGTAGCCATTGGGCAATTTGATGTAATTATGAATTCCAAAAATATAATTGGATCATGCTTGCAAACTGATCTGTTAATCTGGCATGATTAAGTTATGATTAGGGTGTTGACTGGGCCACGTCAGTAGGGTGTTGAGCCCCACCCCTTGGTGGGTGGGGGAAGAAAATATAAAAGGCATCACAAAGAACAGAGTTGCAGCAGTTTTTGAGAAGCAGTTTTGATGTTGGAGTTTTGATGTTGGAGAAAAGGCCTCAGGAGAAGAGAAGTGAGCTGTTCGCCTGATAGTCTATAGCTGACCGTGTGGAGGAACCAGAAGAGCTAAGCCCGGAGAGAAACGCAGCCCCTGGAAGAGAGGAACCCAAGAAGCCTGAACCCTGACAAACGTTGGCAGCTGTCTTGCTCCAACACGTGGCAATGGACTTTGGTGAGAGAAGAAACTTAACCCTTATGGCCTGGTATCTGTGGACTTCTACCCCAAATAAATACCCTTTATAAATACCATTTTTGGTATTTCACATTAGCACCCCTTTGGCTGACTAAGACAGTATTTCTTCCCACTCCTCCGAAATTAAACTTCCCTTGACTTTATGTCTCCCTTGAGTATTTTTTCCCTTTACTAAGATACTTCCTGCTTTCTCCATGTTCTTATTTTCCATTGACTCTTCAACTACCTGTTCCACTGAAACTCCTTCTACCAGGGTCAACAGTGACTAGTAACTTTTTTTAAAAATGAAGTTTTATTGAAGTATATCATTCATACATGAACATTCATAAACAATAAGTATATAGTAAAAGTTGTGAACTTACAAAACAAACATGCATATCATCATACAAGGCTCCCATACGTCACCCCACCACAAAAACCTTGCATTGTTGTGAAACATTTGTTACAAACTATGAAATAGCATCTTCAAAATATTACTACTAACTATAGCCCATATCTTACATTTGGTGTATTTTTCCCTCAACCTATCTGATTATTAACACCCTGTATTAGTATTACACATTTGTTATAGTTCATGAAAGAATGTTCTCATATTTGTCCCATTAACCACAGTCCATCTTCCATCACTGGGTTCCCTGTGTTATACCGCCCCATGATTTGAACAATCCATTCACTGTGTATACTCAGTGGCTATCATTTTCATCACAGAGTTGTGCTGTCAACAGCATTTGCAGAGCCAATAAGGCATTCACTTACGTAAACTTTTTTTTGGTTTTGAGTTTTTATTATATTCCAGGCAAAGATGCTAGGCACTTCAAGATGCTCATCATCAACTGGGAAAGACTGACAAGTAAACTAGCACTTAGGATAATGTGATTAATGGTTATAATAGGCACAGGATATATGGAAGCACATAAATAAAGACCCTGAACTGAGCTGGGATACAGGGAGGTGCTAAGTTCCAATCAGGCTTTTTTGAAGTTTTGTGGCAATTGCGATACTTGAGCTGAGTCTTAAGGGGCAAGAAAGTATTAACTAGGCAGATACAGAGGAGAAGGATAAGGAAAAGGGAACTGAACATGCCAAGGTATGGAGGCATGAGAAAAACAAGGCTTGTGTTGAGAACTGTCAAGGGTTTCAGCATGGCTGAGGCAGAAAGTATGCTTGGATCAGTGACTGGTAGGAGATGAGGCTGGAAACTTAGATGAGGGCTGCATCCTTAAAGACCTTATGTCTTTTGACTTGATTCTAAAGTCAATGGGAAGCCTGGTAAAATTCCTAGGTCACTATTGTATCCCTAGCACCTAGCAGAGTGCCTGACATATAGAAGGTACTCAATAAATACTGACTGAATGAATGATACCAAGCTCAAATGCCACCTTCCTGACCTCTTCCTTAATAGCTCTAGGTGTAGCTGGTTCATCTTCACTGCCACAGCATTTTTTTTTTTTTTTTTTATTTTTTTATTTTTTATTTTTTTTTTTTTATTATGGGTAAAAATCAAAATTCTCACAATACATACAAACATTTGCAAAATGATATATAAATATATATGCATACATGTGCACTTGCCCACAAAGATGTTATTTTTATATATATATATATACATATATTTTAAGAGGTGCTCAGATTACCCAAAACACTACACGGAACCAGTAGGAGCTCATAGAACATCTAAGTACCTATCACCCCACTCAGTGGGGTTCCTGAGAGCTCCGGAGACACCCTGGTCTTATATAAGGGGGGATAGCCCCAGAGACTGATGCCTTATCAGTGGGTTCTATTTTGTAATCTGTGCTCCTGAGAGTGACAGAATTAGACTCAAATAAGTCCTCCCTGCACATGGTTCACCAGTCCCTTCTATTCAAACTGCCACAGCATTTTGTATCTCCTTCTAGAACACTTGTTACATTGTACTATTCACCTGGCTTTCTCTGCTAGACTGGGGACTCCTTAAGGATTGGAATTTTGTCTTACTCATCTCTGTATCTCTAGTCTCTAGCATAGTGCTAGGTACATAACAGATACTCAGAATGTGTTTTTTTGATGAATAAATGGATGAATGAGAAGACAAGACTTAGGAGAGGCTCTAGACATCTGAATGGCTTCATGAGACTGAGAAAGTAGACTGTCCTATGTGGCTGCAGGAGGCAAAAGAGCCAGTAAAAGCAGTGGTAGAATCCACAGAGAGGCATTATTTTAGCTCAATGGAAGAAAGAATTTTGTTAACTTTTAGAATGACTTGAAGATCAAATGGGCTGTCTTGGGGGAAATTGAGCTCCTTGTGATAAGAGGTGTATAATCCGAAGCTGGAGAATGCTTGGCAGTGATGTTTGAGAGGGAATTTCATTAGCAGATAGGGAGGTGAAAAGGGGGGTGATGGTGGTGTTTCCTTCTGGACTGGAGCAGGGTTTCCTTCTGGACTGGAGCAGCTACCAGCTTGCTCTCCTCAGTGCTACCCCTGGATTGGGACACTGCTTCTCCACCAACCAGACCATTCTTAGCCAGCCCAGGCACACTTAGGTGCTTACTCTTTCTCTTCTGGAGCAGGATCATCTTACTCATCTTCTTATCTTTATTAACTAGCAAGGCATCTCGCACATAGTAGGAGCTCAACTGTTTGCTGAACTGTATTTTACTATTCAGACACCAAAGACCCTTCCTCTCTCTGCCTTAATATATGTTTGCTGAATGAAATTAATGTAAATTCTACGTATGTGACAGGGTGTGGCTTATATCATTCATTAATTATTTAGCAAGGCCACATGCTAGGTGAGGGAAGGTAACATGGATCCTGTCCTCCAAGAGTTTACAGTATAGCAGGAAAAAAGCTATGAAACAATAAATGTAGCACAAGGTAGACAGTCCCAAACACTGCCTGCTATGAAGTAGGTACTTGTGGTGGGCTGAATAATAACCCCCAAAGATATCCACATCTTATTCCCTGGAACCTGTGGATTACCTTGTATGGCAAAAGGGACTTTGCAGATATGATTTAAGTTATGGAACTTGAGATGGGGAGATTATCCTGGCTTATCTGGATGGACCCCAAATGTAATCAAAAGTATACTTATAAGAGCAAGGCAGAGGGAGATTTGACACAGAAGAGAAGATGACCATGTGATGGAAGCAGAGGAAAGTAGTTAGGGAGAGAAGATGCTATACCACTGGCTTTGAAGATGAAGGAAGGTGCCATTAGCCAAGGAATGTATCTCTAAAGACTGGAAAAGGCAAGGAAACCAATTCTCCCCCTAGAGCCTCTGGAGGGAGTGTGGTTCTGCTGAGACCTTGAGATTTTAGCCCTATAAGACTCATTTTGGATTTCTGGCCTCCAGAACTTTAAAGGAATACAATTCTGTTGTTTTAAGCCACTGAGTTTTTAGTACTTTGTCAAAGCAGCAATAGGAAATCAATAGAGCATGCAATCAGTATTTGTGAAGAAGTGGATTTTTTTTTAAAGTCTATAAAAGAAATAAAGATACAGGGGTTCTCTAAAGATTGGAAGAGAGAAAGCCTAAAAGCCTCAAAAATGTTCCAAGTAGGCACAAGTCCTTTATTCCTTCACTAAGCAGGTGTGGAGGTTATTAGTGTGATTTATTGCTTGGTGACCATGGTGCTGATAGCTGTTAGCCTCCTGCTGCCACTTTGGAAATCTACTTGGGGGAGACTTCTAGGACTTCAGGTTGCCTGAAATGCTGTGCCATGTAACTCCAACACCTGAGAGATAGGAATAAGATATAGCTTACTTTTCACTGGATTCTGATAGCAATTATAATCTGCTCTAAATTATTTAACATTCAATTATATGGTATTTTATGTTGTTTTCTAGTTACATCATACATCTGAGTCTTTTCAGTCACATGACAAAATCCTTAAGGGCAGGACCATGCTATATATATATAAAATTTTCCATGATACTAGACATACCAGAGAGGCTCAAGAAATATTTATTGCTGACAATCAAGAAACTGAGCTGGGAGCGTAGAGGAGTGTTATTTTGTGCTTCCTTTTCAACCAGCTAGCTGACATTTGTTTATTTATTTATTTATTTAACAATCAAGCATTGATTGGTATCTTACCATGGGCCAGGTCTATACCTGGTACAGTCAGTCATTATAGAAATAAAAAGAACAAAAACAAAAAACGAAACACTTGGTCTTTGCCACTGAAAGCTTGGGTGACAAGACTGCTAAACTAACACATAATAATATAACATGTTATGCTAGAGGCAAAAACAAGTTAATTGCAATTAATTCTGCCTATGAGTGTCAGGAAGAACACCATTAAGGTGACAATTAAGCTGCACCTTGAAGGAGAGGCAGTCTTCCAGGAGGAGAAGTGGTATGCAGGGAATCCTAGACAGAGGGGGAAATGTGGGATGGTGTAAAGAAGAACTGGCTAGAGCAGGGAATGGTAGGCAATGAGGCTAGAAAGGTAGACTTTTAAAGCCATGCTAAGGAATATCTACACTTGTATTTTGTAATGTGAAGAGGAACCACAGGATTTGGTTTCTAGTTCATGTGAAAAGCACTCCCTATAGAAATCTTGCACTGCAAAGGGTATGTTTTAACTGTAGAAATACTATATAAAATGTATATTATTTAAAGAAGCAAAACAATTATCAAGAATCAATTTTCTGAAAATTGTGGCCTGAAGGAATCCCTGAGCCAAATCTTCAATTTCCCTACCCTTTTTTCCCACTGAACAGAAAAACAGAATGTTGAATATTCAGAAAAAAATTCTTTTCTGGTCACTAAAATGAATAATGAGTCTACTACAAGACCCAGATGTCCTGATTCTTTTTCTTTTTCAACAGCTTTATCAAGATAGAATCCACATACCATATGACTTCACCATTTAAGGTGTACAACTCAATGGTTTTTAGTATATTCACCGAGTGTGCAGCCATCACTACAATCAGTTCTGAAACATTTGCATCATTCCAAAAAGAAGCCTGTACTCATTAGCAATCATTCCCCATTTCTTCCAATCCTCTCTCCAGCCCATGACAATCACTAATCTAACTTCTGTCTCTACATATATATCTCTTCTTAACATTTCAAACAAACGGAATCATACAATATGTAGTCTTTTGTGACTGGCTTCTTTCATTTAGCATAATGTTGTCGAGGTTCATCCATGTTATAGCACATAATAGAAATACATTTTTTTTATTACTAAATAATATTCCAGTGTGTGGATAATTTTTAAATCCATTTATCAGTTGATGGACATTTAGAATGTTTTTACTTTTTTTTGGCCATCATGAATAATGCTACTACAGAAATCACGTACAAGTTTTTGTGTGGACATATGTTTTCATTTCTCACGTTATACTTAGGAGTGGAATTCTTGCATCATATGTAGTAGCATTATTCATAATGGCCAAACTTAAGAATTGCCAAACTGTTTTCAAAAGTGGCTGTATCATTTTAAATTCCAACCAGGAGTATATGAAGATGCCAATTTCTCCACACCCTCACCAACACTTGCTATTGTCCATTGTTTTTATTATATCCATCCTAGTGTGTGTGAAGTGGTATCTCATTGTGGTTTTGATTTGCATTTCTGTAATGACTAATGATGTTCAGCATCAAATCATGTTCTTAAACTTTTTTTTTATTAGAGAAGTTTTAGGTTTATAGAAAAATCATGCAGAAAATACAGAGTTCCCATATATCCACCCCCCATTATTAACATTTTGCACTAGTGTGGTATCTTTCTAAAAATCGATAAAAGAATATTATTATAATTGTATTATTAACCATGGTCCATAGTTTACATTAGGGTTCACTGTTTTTGTTGTGCGGTCCCATTATTTTTTCAGATTGTATTCTGGTAATATATATATGCATCCTAAAAATTCCCCTCTTTTAACCACATTCAAATATATAATTTGGTGGTGTTAATTACATTCACAATATTGTGCTACCATCACACCCATCCATTACAAAAACCTCCATCAACCCAAATGGAAATTCTGTACCAATTAAACATTAACTCCCCATTCCCTACCCTCACCCCAAACCCTGGTAACCTTTATTCTAGTTTCTTTATCTGGTTTTTTTTTTTTTTTAATTAGCTTTATTTATTTTTCTTTTTTGGTGTACACTTCTATGAGTCCGTCCCCTACCCCCCTCCCCCTGCTTGCTGTCTGGGTCCATTCACTGGGTGATCTTCTGTGTCTGTTTCTTGCCTTTCCTTCACATTTTTCTCCTCCAGGCTTCACTGGGATTCGATCCGAGGGACCTCCGATGTGGGAGTGAGGCACCCTGTCACTTGTGCCACCTCAGTTCCTGGTTTCTGGCACGTCTCGCCTTGACTCTCCCCTGTGTCTCTCTTTTTGTTGTTGTTGAATCATCATCTTGCTGTGCAGCTCCTGAGGTTGTGAACTTATTGTAGGTGGGATCTTCTGATATGATTACTTCAGTAGGGCGTGACCAAGTGTGGGTCTTAATCCTCTTACTGGAGTCCTTTATAAATGGGATGAATATAGAAAAGAGACTAAGAGAGGAAGCCCAAGAAACTCACAGAGAAAAAGCCACAGGAGCAAAGAAAGAAAGGAGCTGAAATTATTGGAACCCAGGAGAGAAGAAGCCAGAAGCCGAAGCAATGAAACCCGGAAGAGAAGGAAGAGACCAGCAGATGCCTCCATGTGCCAGTCTTTGGGAAGAAAGCATTGCCTGATGGTGCCTTGATTTGGACACTCTCATGGCATCAGCAATGAGTTGAAGCTTGCAACCTAATAAATCCCCATTGTAAAAGCCAACCCATTTCTGGTATATTGCTTTCAGAAGCTTTTGGCAAACTAAAACACATCCTCCCTCTTTTTTTTTCTTTGTCAACCCAGCTAAAGTTTTGTTGATTTTATCGATCCTTTCAAAGACCGAACTTTTAGTTTTATTGATTCTCTGTATTTTTTAAAATTCACTCTTTCATTTATCTCCACTCTAATCTTTGTTGTTTCCTTCCTTCTGCTTGTTTGGTTTAGTCTGTTCTTCTTTTTAGGTTTTCAAGTTTTGAGGTTATATTCTGATTTGAGATCTTTTTCTCTTTTAATGTAAACCTTTAGAGCCATAAATTTCCCTCACTGATGCCTTTGCTGCATCTCATAAGTTTTAATATGCTGTGTTTTCATTTTCATTCACCTTAATATTTCCCTTTGTGATTTCTTCTTTGACCCATTGGTTGTTTAAGGGTGCTTTGTCAAATTTCCACATATTTGTGAATTTTCTAGTTCTCACTGTTACTGATTTCTAGCTTCATTCCATTGTGGTTGGATAAGATATATGATTTCAATTTTAATTTTTTGAGACTTGTTTCATGGCCTAATTTATGATCTATCCTGGAGAATGACCCTTACATACTAGAGAAGAATGTGTACTCTGCTGCTGTTGGGTGAAGTGTTATATATATGTTTGCTCAATCTGGTTGGTATAAAGTATCATTAAAGTCTTCTATTTCATTATTGGGCTTCTGTCTAGATGTTCTATCCATCACTGGAAGTGGTGTATTGAAGTCTCCTATTATTAATACAGAACCATCAATTTCTCCCTTCAAATCTGTATTTGTTTTGTATATTTTTAGGCTTTGCTGTTAGGTACATATATATTTATCATTGTTATGTCTTCTTTTTGAATTGATCCCTTTAATCAGTGTATAATGATGATCTTTGTCCCTTTAACTGTTTTTGACTGAAAGTCTATTTTATCCGATATTAGTATAACTACCTTAGCTCTCTTTTGATTTCTATTTACATGTTATATTTTTTCCATTCTTTCACTTTGTTGACCTGTGTATTTGAATTTAAGGTCAATCTCTTGTAAACAACATATAGTTGAATTATGCTTTTCGTTATCCATTCTGCCAATCTCTGCCTTTTGACTGGAAAGTTTAATCCATTTACATTTAAGGTAACTACGATTAATGCAGTACTTTCTTCTACTGTTTGTTTTAAACACCCCCCTCAAGATGGCTCCTTCGTCTGCTTGCTCATTGTTTTTGTTCATTGTCTGCTTGTTGTCTGTTTCTTCTTTAAGGGGCACTGGGACCCAAACCCAGGGCCTCCCATGTGGGAGGTGGGCACCCAACTGCCTGAGCCACATCTGCTCCCCTCTTCTGCCATTTTGATACATGGTCTTTGTAAGGCATACCTTTTTTGTTTCTCATTTCTTTCATTAATGCTTATTTTCATCTTTATTTGCATTTTATAGTGTACTATTATGAGTCCATTTTCATTTCTGTATATATTTTCTTGGTGGTTACCATGGGGCTAAAATTTAATATCCTAAATATATAACAATCATTTTTTATTTCATACCAACTTAACTTCAATAGCATAAACATAGACTGTTCCTATACCTCTCTAATCCCTACCTTTTCATTGTACTTGTTATAAATTATATCTTTATATATTACATGTTCCAAACCATAGATTTATCATTACTTTTTAAAAAAGATTTATTTATGTATTGACTTTTTAAAATCCATTTTAACCTCTCCCCTCCCCTGTTTCTGCTGTTTTGTGTCCATTCGTTGGGCAATTCTCTGTGTCTGTTTCCTGCCCTCTCCTCTCATCCTTCTCCTCCTGACTTCACCGGGATTCGATCCTGGGAACCTCTGATGTGGGAGAGAGGCATTCTGCCACCTGTGCCACCTCTGTTCTTGGTTTTTCGGTGCATCTTATCTTGGCTTTCCCCTGTGTCTCTCTCCTGTTATATCATCATCTTGCTGCGTGGTTCGGCGAGGCCTGGGGCCTCACCTGCTCGCAGGGCCAGATGGCTCACCCACTCTTGAGGCCAGACGACTTACCCACTCACGGGGCCAGACGGCTCACCCGCTTGCAGGACCTGACAGTGCACCCGCGCACCTTCTATATTTTTCTTTATTTTACTGGGAGGTCCCGGGGATCAAACCCAGGTCCCTCCATATGGGAAATGGACACCCAACCATTTGAGCTACATCCACCTCTATCATTACTTTTTATGAATTTGCATTTTAAAATCTGTAAAATGTAAAAAGTGGAGTTATATACTAAAAATACAATTCAATAGTACTAGCATTTATTATTACCAATATGGTACCTATACTGGATGTCTTTCTTTCTTTATGCTGCTTTCATCCACTGTGCCCTTTTCTTTCAGTCTGACAAACTCCCTTTAGCATTGCTTGCAGGTCATGCCTAGTGATGTCAAACTCCCTTAGCTTTTGCTTATCTGAGAATGTCTTAATCTCTCCCTCTTTTTTTGAAATAACACTCTTGCCGGGTATACAATTTTTGGTTGACAATTGCTTTTTACCAGAACTTAAAAAAATATTTCATCCCACTGTCTTCTTGCTTCCATGGTTTCTGACAAGAAATCAGCACTTAATCTTATTGGGCTCCCTTGTACATAACATGTTGCTTTTCTCTTGTAACTTTCAGAACTCTCTCCTTGTCCTTGGCATTTGACAGACTATTATGTTTCTGGGCATGCTTTTCTTCAAGTTGACCCTGTTTGGGTTTTGTTGGGCATCCTGAGGATGCATATTCATATCTTTTGTTAAATTTGGGAAGTTTCCTGACATTATTTCTTTGAATATTCCTCCCTCCCTCCCACATCCTTCTGGGACTTCCATAATGCATATATTGGTAAGCTTGATGGTGTCCCAAAGGTCTCTTAGGCTATGTTTGCTTTAAAAATTTTTTTTCTTTCTGCTCCTCAACGTGAATAATTTCAATTTTTCTTGTCTTGGATTTCACTGATTCTTTTTTCTGCCAGCTCCAATCTGTTGAATGAAACCCTCTAGGGAATTTTTCCTTTCAGTTATTGTATCTTCAACTCCAGTAGTTCTGTTTGATTCTTTTAAAAAAATTTTTTTGTCTCTTTATTGAGATTCTTATATTATGCATTCCTTGTTTTCCTGATATCCTTTATTTCTTTCTCTGAATTTTCCTTTATCTCCTTGAGTACACTGAGAATCATTTTTTTAAAAGTCTTTGTCTGGTATGTACAGAGTATAGTCTTCTTCATTGATGGTTTCTTGATTTTTATCCTGCTCCTTCGGGTGGACCATCATTTCCTGTTTCTTTGTTTGTCTTGTACTCTTTTGTTGCTCAGCGTACATTTTAATATTTCAAAGTGTTTACCATGGGTTTTAGCCCTTGAACTGTCTGTTCCTTAAGTTTGTATCCAGCTAGTGATATGACAGAGATTTTCTCAGTGCCAGGAGCTAACAAAATCAAACAAATGGAAAAAAAAAACAAAAAACAAAAAACCTTCAGTGCCTTTGCAAATTGGCTCTGCATTGGCTATTGCTTTCCTTCAGAGTTCAGCCCTCCTATCAAGAAGATCAGCCTGATGTGAATGTGAAGTGTAGGGTCCTCTCTGTCCCTTCTGAGCCTGTATCTTGTCCTGGGCTTATGCTTGATCATGACCTTAGGAATTCCCCCATTTACAGGAAAATGAATTCCCATTCTACCTCCCATGAAATAGACTCTCTCCCCCTCCCAGGTTCTTTGTTGTATAACTTAAAGTACATTACTTTGACTTAATTATTTCTTATACCGCTTTAGCTGTCAGCAAGCTGCTTCTGCCTGCAGGGCAAGTTCTCGGAAGGTGATCCAGAGACAAGTTTCCTAGTGCCATCTTTCAGCCTGCTACCCGACTGACTAGCACAACATACAGGCATCCAGTATGTGCATAGGGGTTACTATGCTCCCCCATAAACAGGGCCAGGGACTCACAGCTGGAGCACAGGATGGCTCCACACCATGTCAGAGGAGGGGTGGGGGAGGGGCCAGCAAGGGTACCATGAGCTTTTTCTACTTTTAAAGCTTTGCTTTCTTGACTTGGCATTGGTCCAGTTACTGTAACCCTCTAACTGTTTTTCTAGAGTTTTGAGTAAGATAGCTATGTCAGTTTTTGCTAGTCGTTCAAAGATTCTGTAGAGGAACAGCACCCTAGAGTATCTTACACTGCCAACTCGAAGCCTCTTATCATGTACTTATTGACCATTTGTATATCTTTTTGGGAGAAATGTCTATTCAGATCCCTTGCCCACTTTTCAGTTGGGTTCTGGGTCTTTTTGTTGTGTAGTTGTAAAAGTGTTATGTATATCTTGGATAAAATACCATTATCATACATATGATCTGGAAATATTTTTCCCCATTGAATGGTCTTGTCACCATTGTTAAAAATCAATTGACCATACACATATGGGTTTATTTCTAGACTCTCAATTCTATTCTATTAATCAATATGTTTATCCTTATTCAGTAACATATTGCTTTGATTATTTATCTTTTTAAAATATATTTTTATTATAGGTTGTGAACTTACAAAACAATCATGAACATGTATGGAATTCCCGTAAAACACACCTCCACCAACACACAACATTGTTGTGGAACATTTGTTACAGACTATGAGAATATCATCAGACTATTACCACTACCTATGGTCTATAGTATACATTTGATATATTTTTTCCATACCCCCTATTATTAACACAGTATATCTTTGGCATTGATGCAAGAATCTTACAGTATTGCTTTTGACTATAGTCCATAGGTTACATTAATTGTATTTTTCCAATGCTTCTCCCCATTTTTACCACGTTGCAATAGTAATGTACATTTGTTCTAGCTCATAGAAGGACATTCTTAGTATTTGTACTATTAACCACAATTTTCATCCACCTCTGGGTTCACTATGTTATTCAGTCCCTAAATTATTCTCTAGCTTTCCTTCAATTGACTTTTACATCC
This sequence comes from Tolypeutes matacus, assembly GCA_026826555.1. NCBI lineage: Eukaryota > Metazoa > Chordata > Mammalia > Cingulata > Chlamyphoridae > Tolypeutes > Tolypeutes matacus. The sequence goes on from JAKSZT010054531.1 coordinate 984,565, forward strand.
CTGGACTACCCTTTTCAGCCACAATTCCATTTATAATGGGACTGCGCTACTCACTATAATGTGTTACCACCATCTCTATTCATTTCCACACTTTTTCAGTCAAGTTAATTAAAATTTCCACATACTAGTAAGCATCAGTACACCTTCTCAACCCTCCTCTTATCTCCTAATAACCTGTGCTCTAGGTTTTAACTCCATGCATTTATTCTTCCGATTTAGTTCATATTAGTGAGACCATGCAATATTTGTCTTTTTGTATTCAATTAGCAAGTATTTTGTTGAGGATTTTTGCATCTGTATTCATTAGGGAAACAGTTCTGTAATTTTCTTTTTTCTTAATATCCTTATCTGGCTTTGGTATTAAGGTGATCTTGGCTTCATAGAATGAGCTTGGTAGTATTCCTTTTTGTTTAATTTTTTTGGAAGAGCTTGAGTAAGATTGGTATTGAATCTTCTTTGAATGCTTGGTAGAACTCACCTATGAAACAATCTGGTCCTGGGCTTTTCATTTTGGGGAGTCGTTTGATGACTGTTTCAATCTCTTTATTTGTGATTGGCTTGTTGAGGTCTTTTATTTCTTCTAGGGTCAGTGTAGGTTGTTCATATGTTCCTAGAAATTTTTCCCTTTCATTTACATTGTGTAGTTGGTTGGAATACAGTTGTTCATAGTATCCTCTTATGATCTCTTTTATTTTTGTGGGGTCAGTAGTAATGTCCCCCTTTTCATTTCTGATTTTATTTATTTGCATCTTCTCTCTTTTTTTCTTTGTCAGCCTAGCTGAGGGTTTGTTGATTTTGTTAATCTTCTCAAAGAACCATCTTTCTGTTTTGTTAATTCTATTGTTTTTTTTTTGTTTCTTTTGTTTTGTTCTTAATTTCATTTATTTCTGCTCACATCTTTGTTATTTCATTCCCTCTGCTTGCTTTGGGATTCGTTTCCTGTTTTTTTCTAGTTCCTCCAGCTGTGTAGTTAGGTCAATGATTTTAGCTCTTTCTTCCTTTTTAATGTAAGCATTAAGGGTTTTAAATTTCCCTCTCAGCACTGCCTTTGCTGCATCCCATAGGTTCTGATATGTTGTGTTGATTACTTTATCTTTGTAATAAGTTTTAAAGCTTTTCTTTGTTCTTATTTTTCAAGATTGTTTTGGCTCTTCTATGTACTCTGCATTTCTCTATGAATATTAGGATCATCCTGTCAATTTCTGCAATAGCAATTGGCCTAGATGGTTCCACTGGTGAAATCTACCAAATATTTAAGGAAGAAATCATACCAACTATCTATAATCTCTTCCAGAAAAGAGAAGCAGAGGGAACATTTTCTAACTCATTATATGAGGTCAGTATTACCCTAACACCAAAACCAAAGAAATCTATAGATCAGTATCCCTTATGAATATAGATGCAAAAGTCCTCAACAAAATACCAGCAAACAGAATTCAGCAACATATAAAAAGGATTATACATCACAACCAGGTGGGATATCCAAGGAATGCAAAGGTAGTTTAACATCCCCAAAAAATCAATCAATGTAATTGATTCATTCATAGGATAAAGGACCAAGACCACGTGATCATTTCAACAGACTCAGAAAAAGCATTTGACAAAATACAACACCCTTTCAAGATTAAAAACACTCAACAAACTAGGAATAAAAGGGAACAACTTGAGGAGGGGCCAAGATGGCGTTAGTGTGGGAGGGCAAACACTGCAAGCTCCCAGAGCAAGGCGGATTGTGGACGGGGTCCTGCCCGGGGGTCTGTGCTATGCACGCATGGAGTGAGAAGCTTGGGACATCTATTTGCGCGGATCGGCGGTGTGGACCGAATGGTGGAGATTCGTGAGTTTTGAGGCTGCCGGTGGAGGTTGGCACAGGCGGCTGAGCCCCGTGGTTAGGGAAAAAAAAATAAAATGGCCATTTGGAGCCGCGGGCTGGGCGAAAAAGTTTTATTTTCTGGGGATCTGGCTGCCTGGCGCCCCTTGGACCTTGTGTGAACAGAGCAAATGAGCTAATCAGCACCCGGTGAACCGGAGGGGGGATTTTGGTCAGGAAACGCAGCTGATTTCCCTAGCCACCCAGGGATAAGACCCGGGCCGCTGCAGAGCCAGGAGGAAGGGACACTTCCCAAAAAAGGGAGGGTTCGGCTGGAAGACAGGGAAGGGTATTTTATATTTTTAGACATTGATCTGGCTGCCTGCACCGCCCCATAGCTTTGGGGAGCAGATAAGCCGACCTGAAGCACCATTAGGCTGAGAGCAGATGCGAATCTGCACTCAAACTGATTTACTGAGCAGCCCAGTGACGCTGGAGCTCGGCGCCAGAAGGGGCAGAATCCGCCTTCTTTAGCATTCCTCACTGACTAACATCAGAGCTTCAGCTAACCTGGGGAGTCCGGAAAGTGGGACGCGCTTGATTAATTTCCACGGGCCCAGCTAGGGTCCCTTCCATAAGGGGGTTGGTCTAGAGGAGGAATTATTTTGGGTCCTGCATTTGGCTTAAAAAAAAAAAAAAAAGTGAGGTCACCTCAACAAATGAAAAATAAATTCTTTTTAATTTAGTTTAATAGCTAAAAGCTGCTTCAGGACCTGCATATAGAACCCTGTGGGGAAATTCATTGATAAACACAAGTAGGCAGGAAGGATCCACGTGGACCCTAGGGGAATCACTGACCCCCCTTAGCTCTGTTTGACTGCTTGCCTGTGTGGATCTTTGGTTTCTCTCTGTTACTTTCTGGTCTATTGCTATTATTCCCGTTTTCCTCCCCCCTTCCTTTTTCCTTCTATTTTTTTAAAAATAGGTGCTGCCAGCTGGTCGCTTCTTTGCTGGGCTTCTTATTCAGTAATTTCCCACTCGCTGTATATATTGATTCTGTATTACAAACTATCGCTTATCCGTCCTGCATCTTTCTGCCTTCTGTTTTCTGTTGTGGCTCTTAGAGACAACATTTTTTCATAGGTCCACAACTTAAGGGTGTCAATTTCTATCCCATCTATTTTGTTTTCTTCTTCTTTTTTCTTTTTTTTTTTTATTAGTATTAACTTTTTCCTTTCAGACCTTTCTCTACTATTTCTCTCCCTCCTCATAATTCTAGCCTTCTAAATCACTATATATATATATTCCTCCATTTGTTTTCCCAGTCCATTGTAGGAACTCCATATTTTTTCCTAGTACTCTACACTGCCTACACAAGTTAAATATTCATCTCATTAAGTCTCATTTTGCCCCTCTTCTAACTTTTATCAATATTTCTATTATCCTTCTGCCTTCCTTACATCTTTTGATTCCTCTGGCCCTAACCTTTTGCCTTCAAGGGAACATAGAAAGAAGCAAGGAAATAAAATACGAAGAAAAACTGCCAAAGAGAAAACTTAACTCACACGCAGAACCAACAGCTAAATAAAATTCTAGAGCATAGAGAAAACCTAATCAACTGAACAAACCCATCAAGATAATATGATGACCAGAGGGCAACAGAAAAATACAAATGACTCTGAGAAACTGGAAAACATGGACCAGTCCAGTGCACAAAATAAAAACCAGGAAGCAATGCAGTACATCGAACAACTAATCAAAGCTATCCAAACAAATATCATGGACCAACTTAAAGAAATGAAGGAAGAGATTAAGGATATAAAGAAGACACTGGGAGAACATACTGAAGAAATAGCTAACACACCTAAAAAGGTAATGGATATGATGACGAACAAAGACACAAGTCAAGAAATGAAAAAGACGCTGGACTCAGATGGCAGCAGATTTGAACAGGCAGAGGAAAGAATTAGTGATATGGAAGACAATACAGTTGAAATCAAAGAGATTGTAGAAAAGATAGACAAAATGATAGAAAAAATCCAGTATGGTCTCAGGGAATTAACCAATAATGCAAGACGCACAAACATACACATTATGGGCATCCCAGAAGGAGAAGAGAAGGGAAAGGGAACAGAAGGAGTGTTGAAAGAAGTTATGGCTGAAAACTTCCCAACTCTATTGAGAGAGATGGATGTACATATCCAGGAAGCACAGCGTACCCCAAATAGTATAAATCCCAACAGGCCAACTCCAAGACATATACTTGTCAAATTGTCCAATGCTCAAGACAAAGAGAAAATACTCAAGGCAGCAAGAGAAAAGAGAACCATCACATACAGGGAAGCACAATAAGATTAAGTGCTGATTTCTCAGCTGAAACCATGGAGGCAAGAAGACAGTGGTATGACATAGTCAAAACACTAAAAGAAAAAAACTTCCAGCCACGAATTCTCTATCCAGCAAAATTGGCATTCAAAAATGATGGAGAGTTCAAAATATTCACAGATAAACAGCAATTAAGAGAGTATGACAAGAAGAAACGAGCACTTCAAGAAATACTAAAGGAATCTCTACAAGTTGAAAGGAAAAAACAAAGGAGAGAGAGTTGGAGGAGAGTTTAAAAACAACTGAAAACTCAAAAAGAGAAACAAAACAACATATGACATACATTAACCCAAAGGAAAAATGGCTGAAGTAAGAAATTCGTTACGAGTAATAACACTGAATGTTAATGGATTAAATTCACCAATCAAAAGACACAGATTGGCAGAATGGATAAGAAAATATGATCCATCTATATGCTGTCTACAAGAAACCCACCTTCGGCCCAGGGATTCAAGGAGGCTGAAAGTGAATGGCTGGAAAACCATTTTACAAGCTAACAATAGCCAAAAAAGGGCAGGAGTAGCTATTCTAATATCAGACAAAATAGACTTTAAATGCAAAACTATTGTAAGAGACAAAGATGGACACTACATATTAGTAAAAGGAGTAACCTCTCAAGAAGAGAGAACAATCATCAACATTTACGCACCTAATCGAGGTGCCTCAAAATACGTGCGGCAAACTCTGGAAAAACTAAGAGGAGAAATAAATTCCTTTACAATTATAGCAGGGGAGTTCAACACACCCCTATCATCATTAGACAGAACATCTAGGCAGATAATCAATAAAGAAACGAAGGCACTCAACAATACATTAGAAGATTTGGAGTTAATAGACATATACAGAACACTACACCCAAATACAGCGGGATTTACATTCTTCTCCAGTGCACATGGAACATACTCCAAAATAGACCACATGCTAGGCCCCAAAACAACACTCAATGAATTCAGAAAGATTGAGATTATACAAAGTAATTTCTCTGACCACAACGGAATGAAGTTGGAAATCAATAAGGGCCAGAGAAACAGGTTAGGCACAAGGATATGGAAGTTAAACAACACACTCTTAGACAAACAGTGGGTCAAAGAGGAAATTTCAAAAGAAATCAGTAACTACCTTGAAACTAATGAAAACGACAACACAACATATCAAAACCTATGGGATGCAGCGAAAGCAGTCCTGAGAGGGAAGTTCATAGCCATAAATTCATATATTAAAAAAGAAGAAAGAGCTAAAATTGAAGACCTAACTGCACACTTGGAGGAATTGGAAAAACAACAACAAACTAAACCTAAAGCAAGTAGAAAGCAGGAAATAACCAAGATTAGAGCAGAACTAAATGAAATAGAGAATAAGAAAGCACTGGAAACAATAAACAAAACCAAAAGCTGGTTCTTCGAGAATATCAACAAAATTGACAAACCCTTAGCCAGACTAACAAAGAAAAAGAGAGAACAGAAGCAAATACATAAAATAAGGAATGAGCAAGGTGATATCACTACTGACCCCACAGAAATAAAGAGTATCATAAGAGGATACTTTGAAAAATTATATGCCAACAAGAATGACAATTTAGAGGAAATGGACAAGTTTCTAGAAACCCACAAACAGCCGACATTGATGAAAGAAGAAATAGATGAACTCAACAGCCCAATTACAAGTAAAGAGATAGACTCAGTCATTAAAAACCTCCCAACTAAGAAGAGTCCAGGACCAGATGGCTTCACAGCTGAATTCTACCAAACATTCCGGA